>CM062289.1:313702209-314302209 GCA_031216915.1 Pictodentalium vernedei
AATAATGAACAATATAGCCGTAAATGTAACATTAATGCCCTTGGAATACCCGTGACAAAAATGAAACAGTAGAAGTGCTTCAGCGAAAGTTTGTCAAACTCATAAATGAGAAATCACCAGCGAATATCAAATCCGATGACATTTTAGCCATACACCGACTTCCAACCTCACCTGGTAAGATACCACCGGTTATAGTTAAATTTGCTTGGTGCTCTACTTGGGACTATGTTATAAAGACACAAAAACTTTATAAGCCACAAAATATTGACTTTGTCAACGACTTAACAAAAAGCAACCTTGAACTTTTGTATTCCCTAAGAAATAATGATAGTACAGACTCAGCCTGGTTCTCGAATAGCCACATTTGGGCCACAGACAAAATACAAAAGAGACACTTCAAAGTGAATTTAGGTGACGAAGTCGACATCCTCCCACAAAACCTAGCATAACTTGTTAGTTAAAAACTGACGCTCACAATCATTCTTTTCAGGATTTGTTTGTTGTTTCCCCACGTCAACTTTCACTGCTCATGACCATTTGTTAAAATGCAATGTGGGTTAACCCGCTTCACTATGCTGTTTGAGTATTAAATTCCCCAGCCTGGCTTATTTATCCCCAAAGTTGGCAAATGTTCAACAATTTATGTTTTGACTGACAGCGCTTCCTGAGCTTTGTCAATCAAAATATAAACTGTTGAGGAAATATTTATTCCAGGGGTGATAATCATGTATAACCATTTGTCACAAAGTGAGTGAATCCGACATCAGAGTGAATGGAGTTAAAGATAAAAAGGTCAATGGCGAGCGGTAAGGGAGGACGCTAAGTGAGAGAACCAAAAATCATTCTACTCTCATAGTGCAAGTTTAGATACTAAATATCTAAGTATACTACCACCCCACACACACACCCTATACTTGACTGGGCATCACATCCTAGTAGTATTGCTTTCCTGAGAGATGAAGTCCGAACATATCACATTATTTTATTATCTTTTTGCCTAGCAAATCGTTCAAAACCGCTAAGATAATGTACGTATGCAAGAATCCTATAGCTTGAAATATCTTGGAAATTGTCCACTGAATCTGTGCAAATACGGATACTATTGGAACCAGCCAATCATGTCAGTTCCAACGATATCCATATTTGGATGGTTTCACTGAGAAATACTTATAGAAATTTTCACAAAATCCTAAAACTTCATTTGTTTTTCAAAAAGCTGTGTTGGGTAAAGAGAAAAATTATTGGAAATCTAGATCATAAACGCCCAATTTTACGGGCATCATGGTTATGGTTACAGTTGATCTACTAAACTCGAGTTTATATCTGTGCTGTGGTCATGATTAGCCAACATAGACAAATACATGATCTTAAATACCAAAAGGTAAATGATAAACAAATAAATTATCTGCTATTTCGTAACTAAATGAACAAAAATTTTCAGAGATAATTATTGACACCCATCAACTCAATGGGCAAATAAAATTATCTCATAAACAATTCCAACAATCAACTCATTTTTATTATTGTTTATAAACAGGTTGAATTGCATTTGATGTTGAATCTGAATGGGCCTAAGGCTGAAACACACATACTAAAAGAAAATCTACCCTTTTTTGTGAATGCATCAAGTCATTACATTCGCGTAGGCTTGTGACATAAATGCTCATGGATACATGCTCCTGGAGTATTTTCCAATGTTCGCAAGTATTGGGTGGATATTCCCCACTTATATGACAGGGTAAATTTTCCAACTATTTCCTAGACAATAGATTAACCCGTATAAACGTGTGATAAGCACTTTCGTGTTTGGGAAATATCTTCAATTCTTGCGAATACCAGAGTGTGAAGTGACTTTGCATCTTAATAAAGGATTCTAAGACTCTGAATCCACGTGCTATCTGAGAGAGACGCAACGAAACTAAACCCCAAATTTTGGGAAAATTAATAACTGATGCAATGCCCCCCCCCCCCCCCCCCCCCACACACACACACACACTTTCACACACATCGCATCGCATGAATGGATACATGGGGCTTCATAAGGCCTAAAGTGTTTCAGAGACACTTCGATTTGCGAGATAGCGTTTGCGTATCTTTGGCGCTCGTAACATGTGAGAAAATTATATGTGTAAGTCATCGAATACAACCCTGCTCAACCCTTTACCTAACACTAGCAGAAGATAAAAAAAAGTGTAACTAAAAATTTTCATTTTCTGCTTCCGAGACGTGGGTAATGGCCCCTCATCAGAATGAGCGGAACACCCTTGTTCTTGTGAGGGGTCATGCCCAGTGTTTCAGGGACTAAGACTGAAAGTATAAAAATGATTTGCTGACTTCTGTATGTAGAGCTGATCGGTTTTTGTTGTTATGTTGAGTAAGGAGTTAAAGGACACTGTCGTCATACTGTGTTCGCATGAGCATTTTTGCATGTGTTTCGGGCGTGGTCATTAATCATCATACCAAGTTCGCATGAGTGTTCTTGCGTGTGTATCGGGTGAGGTCACTAATCACCAAATATCACCAGTTGTTCTAGTCGTAAGCACTTGTAAGATAATTGATGTATATAATATCTATAGTCTCCAACCACGTGTAAATAGTTAATACTGATATTGCCCAGTTGCGATTTTTCTCTTTCTTTTGCCGATATTATCAACCATTTTTGCCATAACATATGCCAGTTGCATCTACTTTCGATTATCTTGTGATGAAGCATCTGTATATCTCCCTCCCCTTAAACCACTTTCTAATTTCATCTTCTCTATCTCTCTGTATCTCTTTTTACCTCTCTCTTTTTGGCTGTTTTCCGACTGTATTTTATGTGCATCAGAGAGTGGTGAACCCTTTCGGGGACAGGTCCAAAAGCGAGCCTGTTGTTGGGGATGTTCCTGTTGCCAACCAAAAAATAATGAGTCAATACTGTCTCTGTAGCCGTGGCGACTGTCATAGAGCAGTACAGAATGGCAGTTGCAACCTTCTATAACAAGCTTTGCTCGCATACTCCATACGGGCTAAATGTACTCAATGTATCTTATAAAGATAGATGTTCGGCAGTAATGGTGGGTCTTGGTGTATTGGGTACTAGCCTGATAATCATGCTACTCTTGCTTCTTGCTGGTGACACTGAACTGAACCCGGGCCCAACAACTCAAGCTGCAACCTGCATTTCCATAATGCATTTAAACATCCTTAGTATTTGTAACAAAATAAAAGACCTGTCAGATCTATGTGACGAATATGATATACTTTGTTTTACGGAAACCCATCTCAATGAGTCGTTTGATTCAGTAAACATAGTATACCAAACTTTCATGTTCCGATAAGAAAGAACCGAAACCAGTATGGAGGTGGTACAGCCATATACTTCTCCCCTGAGTTTTACTTTGTACAGGTTTCAGACCTAGAATTTGACGGCGAAATTCTGTGGTTTGAAATTGGAAATAAATCAAAATTTCTTTTATGTGTGACTAATAGATCACCGACAGGCTGTACTGGCAATTATTGGCTCAAACTGGAAGAATCCATTGAATCTGCAATCTCAATAAACACATCAATTGTCTTAGTCGGTGATTTCAATTGTGATTTACTGAAAAGTAATGGCCCCTACAAAATATCATATCTACTTTTAATTTAACTAATCTCATAACAGAGCTCACCAGGATTACTCCTATTACGCAAACCCTCTTAGATCCAATCATTATCAGTGATACACTCACACCAAGAATCTCAGACACTATAAATTTTAATTTATCTGATCACCGGACAGCCTTTGCCAACATTTCATTTACAAAACCCCTGAAACATGTAGCATCGCGAACTATCTATAATTATCAAAGAGCTGATTATCAAAAAATTAACGCACTCATTGAAGAAACTGATTGGCAAGGTCTGATCTCTGATCAACCTTCGGTAGATTTGGCTGTTGGAGAATTTACAGTTACACTGTTCATTACGTGTACATTGCATACAAAACCGCACTTGATAATACCCTGTTGTTTGTGTAGAAACGACCGGGTATGAAAAGCTGTTTTAGTGCGGTCACGTGAGAAGAATTACACAACCAATCAATGTTTCGCGAGAAAAATCTTTCAGAGACTGTCTCTGATTAGCAATTATATTGTTCAGTCAGAAAATTTTTAAAACCTACATTTAATAAAATATTCAGATACAAATGCCATATTTTTCATTTCCAGAACTCTGTACTGCGGTTTAATATAGGAGTTGAAAAAATCTGTTTGGTAATTCTTGAGATTTTCGATTTGTTTTCATATTAAAATAAAATTTTCGCTGATATATGATTTGGATTCCCCCCTGAGTTTGTTCAGCGGTCTCCAATGACTTCAGAATATTTCATGCAATGTAGATCCAATTGACGGAAGAGCCACACTTGCTCGTGATCGGCAAAATTCCCATTTTTGGGTCAAATTTATCACACAAAATAACGGGATTTACCAAACCGATTTTCACCTTTAAAGATTTTATTTGAAATACAAAATTCCCAAACAAAATGTATCAGGTATAAAAAAAGATTTAGTGAACAGAAATTAATATGTTAATTGGCGAATCTTTTTCCAATAGAGTCCAATCAACACTGATTAGTGAGTGGACATCTGACATTATGTAATTACACATAACACACTCAGTCGATTTTGGGATAACTTTATCGTATGGAGTGTACACGTAATGTAAATTTTGTTGATATCTGCATCCCCCAATCGACGGTTCTTATAAGGAAAAATGATAAACCCTGGTTTGATAGCTCTTTGAGGCATGAAATATGCCATCAGGATTGCCTTAGAAAATCTGCCCTAAGACACAATACAAAGCCACACTGTGATAAATATAAAGCTTCCAGAAACAAGGTCAATAATATGAAGAAATTTGCCAAAAAAATTTTTTTTTATAACTTGGATGAATTTCTGACTACAAATGTAGAGCCAAAGCAGTTTTGGCATATTGTCAAATATTTCCTCAACAATTTTGAGAGTACCAGCGATATCCCCCCACTTGTATACACTTCACAATCCGGCACACAAGTGACCAAAAATGACGGCAAAAAAGCTGAGCTAATGAATGAGATTTTCCTATCAAACAGCAAATTAAATTCCGATAACCACCACCTACCAGCAGCAAAAATTAGATGTAAAAACAAACTTTTCAAAATCCCAGTTAGTGAATCTGACATTTATGATATTTTGAGAACCCTACCTGCAAAAAAAGTGAGTGAACCGGATCGCATAGGTCACAGGATGCTGAAAGAAACAAAGTCTACTGTATGTAAACCATTTTTTCTCCTTTATCAATGAAAGTGTCACTGACACTGTAGCTCAACTTGACAAACTTGAACTTGGTAAGTTATAAATGAAACGGCAAATTTGAAGATCATTGGTACCAATGTTATTTGATGAAATTTCAACATAACAGCATTGTGTTTGCACACTGTCAGAGTAATCCATGCATTTTTAAATGTAAACTGTACGACTGGATAAAGGAAGAATGTTGATACACAAATGCAGTATGTTCAGAGGTTATTGTAAATGGGAACTTTTTTCGAAGAAATCAATGCTAATCAATAGCTCTTATCTAAAGGTCTTGCCTAATGAGCACACCAAGTTCAAAAACAATCCTATGATAAATGTGGCCTGTAGGCCCTGTCAAAGAATGCTGATGCACAAATGCAATAAATTCAAAGATTGTTGCTAACAGCAACACTTTTTGATGGAAATGAAAAGAAAATCAATAGCTCCTATCTTTGTCACCCTGTATAAGCATACAAAGTTTCAAAACAACTTGATAATGAATGTACCCTCTGAGATATGCCAAAGGGAGATGCTAATGCACAAATGCACTAAGTAGAAGTCATTGCTTGTGGCAATGGTTTTGGGTTTTTTTTCATGGAAATTCATAAATATACCCTGCTGAGAGTTCAAAAAGGATAAGTTGATGCACAAATGCAGTAAGTTCAAAGGCTGGTGATAATGACAATAATTTTTTATGGAAATGAAAAAAAGCAATAGCTCACATCTAGAGGTCACCCTGAACACACACACCAAGTTTCAAAGTGATCCGATCATAATTGTGCCCTGAAGGGTGTGTTGAAGGGAAATATTGAGGCCTGATTAACGAAGTTCAAAGGTCAGCGGCAACATTTTTTGACAGAAATGGAAGAAAATTGACAGCTCCCATATAGATGTCACCCCACACAAGCACACCAAGTTTGCAAGCAATCCAATCATAAATGTGCCCTGCAGGATGTGTCAAAGGGAAATATTGATGCTTAACTACACTAAGTTTTTACTAAATTCATCGAAGGTCATTGCCAGTGGCAACAATTTTTGACGGAAATCGAAGAAAATCGATAGCTCCCATCTAGAGGAAACCCCAAACAAGCGTACAAAGTTTCAAACTGATCTGATCATAAATGTGGCCTGTAGGGTATGCCAAAGGAATATACTGATACCTGACTAAACTAAGTTCAAAGATCATTGCCAGCGGCAACATTTTTTGACGGACAGAAATGGAATAAAATCGATAGCTCCCATCTAGAGGTCACCCCAAACATGCATTCTATGTTTCAAAGCAATCCGAACATAAATGTTTCCTGTAGGGTGTGCCAAATATTGAGGTTTGACTAAACTAAGTTCTAAGAATGTTGGCCGTGGCAACATTTTTTGACGGAAATGGAAGAAAATCAATAGCTCCCATCTAGAGGTCACCCCAAACAAGCATGCCACGTTTCAAAGCAATCCGATTATAAATGTGCCCTGTAGGGTGTGACAAAAGGGAATATTGATGTCTGACTAAACTAAGTTCTAAGAACGTTGGCCGCGGAAACATTTTTTGATGGAAATGGAAGAAAATTGATAGCTCCCATCTAGAGGTTACCCCAAACAAGCATGCCAAGTTTCAAAGCGATCCAATCATAAATCTGCCCTGTAGGGTGTGCCAAAGAGAAATATTGAGGTTTGACTAAACTAAGTTCTAAGAACGTTGGCCGTGGCAACATTTTTTGACGGAAATTGAAAAAAATCAATAGCTCCCATCTAGAGTTCACCCCAAACAATTTTCAAAGTGATCCAAACATAAATGTGCCCTGTAGGGTGTGCCAAAGGGAAATATTGAGGTTTGACTAAACTAAGTTCTAAGAACGTTGGCCATATGTTGGCAATATTTTTTGACGGAAATTGAAAAAAATCAATAGCTCCCATCTAAAGGACACCCCAAACAAGCATACCAAGTTTCAAAGCGATCTGATCATAAATGCGACCTGTGAGGTGTGCCAAAGGAAATTGTGGACATACGTACTAACGTACTAACATACTAACATATGTACGTACGTATGTACGTATTCCGACGGACGAGAAGTGATGGCAATAGCTCAGCTTGACTTTGTCAAGTTGAGCTAAAAATCTCTTCAGTCAAGTATCTTCCCAAGTGACTTGAAATTAGCTGATGTGAAACCAATATTCAAGAAAGGGGACCCAAAGGATGCCAACAATTACTGCCCAATTTCCTTACGTAGCTGTATTGGCAAAGTAATGGAATGACTGGTGTTCAAGGCAATCTATTCCCACTTCTCTACAAATAACTTATTTTATAAATATCAGTCAGGGTTTCTTCCTCAGTACAGTACAGTCTTTCAACTAATAGAAGTATATCATAGTTTATGCATTGCTCTGGACAAAAATAAGATCACATGCAGAGTGTTTTGTGACATCTCGAAAGATTTCGACAGAGTTTGGCGTTGTGGTATGCTGTTCAAGCTAGAAGAGTATGGTATATCGGGACCTCTTCTCTGCTGGTTTAGAAGTTATCTCTCGCATCGGAAACAATGCGTGTGTGTAAACAGCCATTACTCAAGATACATGGATACTGAATCTGGCATCCCACAAGGCTCGGTGTTGGGATCTCTTTTGCTCCTTATCTTCATAAATGATATTTCTGAAAATATTGAATCAATTACTCAACTTTTTGCCGATGATACGTGCCTCACAAAAAGTGACACTTTGACTTCTAGTATAGCTAACTCAATAGGGATCTGCAAGAAATAAATGCATAGGCTGAGAAATGGTTAATGTCCTTTAACCCCCAAAGGACGCAAGTTATGCTTTTCACACTGAGCAGAAACCCACAATTTCCGGACATAACCTTTTCGGATTCAATGTTAACATACACGACTGATCATAAACACCTTGACCTAACATTTCAATCTGATCTGTCGTGGGGTAAACATATTGATAACATATGCAAACATGCAAATTCTTGATTGTCACAGATGAGAAAGTTAAAATTTACACTCAACAAATCTACCCTTGAATTTGTCCTTCATATTACCTATACTAGAGTATGCCAGTCCAGTATGGGGGTGTGCACCGGCCTACTTGTTAGAACGTGTTGACAAAATATGCTACGCTGCAGCAAATATAATTACAGGTGCAACACGCTCCATGTTGAGAGAACGCCTGCAGATGGAATTAGGGCGGCACTCTCTTGAAGAACGGCGGCAAATCCACAAAATATGTTTATTCTGCAGGATTGTAAATGATGAAGCGCCCAAATACTTACAAGATCTACTGCCTCTGTGATTCAGTGATCACTCAACATACAATTTACATAATGCATGTGACTTTACGTCATTCCATGTAAGAACAGAACTGATGAAAAGTTCATTCTTTCCAACTGCTGTTAGTACATGGAATGATTTAAGTGACAAAATAAAATCCCTTGGCTCAAACCTATCATTTATGGAAAACAAAATCTGAGCATGCTTCATTGTAGAATAAGAACTGGGTGTAGTGACCTAAACTTCGACAAATATGCCAATCATATTCGTGAAACACCCTCGTGTGGATGTGGGAACCAAATAGAAGATGCTAGTCACTACTTCTTTAGTTGTGTTCTCCATGACATACTGAGACAATTCTTGATTCCCATTTTTCAGAAATATAACATAACACAAATAGGTCAACTTTTATTTGGTATAACCTCACTCCCATATAACGAAAATGAGAAGATATTGAAAGCCAAGCAAACATTTTTTCACCCACGATTCTTGACGAGCCCCCCATCCTAACTCAAACTAACACTCTTAAACTCAAAGGAATGCACACCAGTATAACCTATGGTAACGATAACTATACATAGGGTTACGTCGACTCTATGAGTGGTTATCGTGACTATGGATTATTGGGGCATATACCAGGCTTTGATACCTGGTGGAGGCACAAAAAGTAGTATTTTCTTTTATTAATGAGTGAGAGAGAGGTGGCTCAAAGACGGAGACTGGAGCGCATTCGTGGAGCAGAGCAAAACTAGATATAACCCTCAATTGCAGGTATTGTGAATGGAGTTGATTCCCTTGATGGTTTCAGACCGTTTCATGAGGGTGTTCAATTCTCTTTGTGTTGAGCCACTAGTACTTGTAATAAGTTGGCTGTACCTCAGCAATGGATGAAACCCTTGCCTTAGTGACACCACCATCAGTAGTCTATGTCCACTGGATCAAGGAAGAGCTTTTCTCGGACTCATTTTAGACATTCCACATCAAACCAATGATCCATGTTCCAGCTTTCCACTTCAGCCTGTTACGATATTCTTTCTCCATAAATGTTTCTCCGCTTCACACAGCAGTAACCCCTCTCTCTCTATTTCTCTCTCTCTGTCAGCTCATTTAAAAGATGAGCGATCAAAATTTTGCCACAAATGTTCATTTCTAATCTGTTTATGTCATCTACAAATTGTCGCCTGAACGAGGGTATGTTCTCTGTTCAACTGAATCATGGAGCATGCCAGCATTTATGCGGCAATGGAAAACACTGCCAAATTAAAGACTATAAATGTGAGCCGAATCATAAGAAGTAATATGCCCAATTATTGTCTTTCCACTCGCTCATTGCTCATCCCACCCGGTTTCTTTTCCTCTCTTGTGATTGTTTTTGTTTGTTTACATACTTTTCCTATTTTACTGTTATAATAAAGCAAAAAGAAATTTTGTAACATACGTTAGCCATGGCACAATTTGTATCAATATTTTGGAGGAGCAGAGGTGATCTAAATGTTGAGCACCTGTCCTCCAATCCATTTTGCAATATTTGTGCAAATAAAATATGTTTAAACTAAAACTGGTCTTCCATAATAGTTATCCAGTTTTTCGCGAATCTTGATAACCTTCTGCCAACTGGAATGCAATAGAGGTCCTCACCATCATCTGTAGAACTACGAGAGAAGAAACCATGTCCTCCTTGCAAAGAGCCTCGACCCGCCGGATAAGGGGCATCTGACCGGTTGCCTCAGCCAGACCAACGCCACCTTCCCGAGTCAGTATATTGATGATCCCTAGAGTAAGTGCAAGAGGATTTCTTATATCCTCGCGGGGAGTTACTTTTAGACGATTTTTGTCCTGAACCTCCTCCCTTACTCTTCTCTGCTGTTACAGTTTTATTAGATGCTGACTTAAGTAGCAGAGTGTTTGACGCTTTCTTTGTAGCTTGGTCGTAGACCAAAAAAAGCTTGTCATCAAAGATTTTATGTCCGGATACCGGAGCAACTCTTAGAGAGTTTTTCACCATGTCATCTATTAAGGATGACGACACAAGGGCTGCATCACATTTAGTTAACTCCAAATTAGCCAGTTAAGGCAGAGTTATACGTGGTAAACATAACAGCCCTGGAAAGAACTCTTACAGAGGTATGAACATCCTCAAATTCCTTCCCATTGAGATGTTGCGCCATAGCTCTTGTAAGGTGATCTGCGTAAGACAAAGCATCTAAATTCGCTCTGTTAGAAGAAATTGCCATCTCTTAACTGTGTCCGAGCGAATAGTGAATGACGAAGGCAAGGACATGTCTAGGTTCTCAGCCTGCTCATTCAAAGGTAGAGGAACTCTCTGGACATCTTCCCCGACTGTTTTAAATGAATGTGGTCCAAGAAATGGTAAACGTACGCAAGATGACGACAAGAAACCGCCTTTCTTCTTCCCACTGGAAAGATTAAATATGGCATCATCTAGATGGCCAAAGGCCTGCGACACCTGTCTAGACTGTACCAGAAAGGACAGGACCTCCTCCTTAGTCCGGATAAAGTCAGCATCCAATGATGCCAGTGATTTGTTTTCAGGCAAACACTTGATCGGTTAACCAAAAATCGTGTCGATGGCCGACGAAGTTAGTTGTTACGGGATGAGAAAAGTTTTCAACGTTTTTCCTCCCACTGATTTAAAAGAAGCACTGCAGTGAACAAAACGAGAACAAAATGCTCATGTGGTTATCATATAGTGTGTTTCAATCATTACTGCACTTGTGGGGGTATAAATCTATAGTATTAGCGGTACTGAAGATCTGCAGTACCAACTCACGGCACCCTCTGGCTCTCGAAACAATTAATTTGTTTCCATTCTGAAAAAGACGATTATCTGTTACAGCTAAAGGGAGCTAGCTGCTTTGTTAATACATTTACCATACGTGAGGTATTAACTCTCATACTGCACGAAGCTGAAAATAAAAAGGAGACATATTGAAAATAAAATGAGCTGTTGTTAATTATTTGCATTCTGCCCCTTTTTACCCTACCAATCCATGAGAAAAATTTTTGAACACTTTATGGAAACGTCTTTTATTCACCAATGCAGACTTCTCAGTTATGTGCTTATTCCATTTGAATAAACAGCCAGCATGGTTGTGAACATGGGTTTTTCCAAATGATTTTGAACATTGTGGCGCAAATAAAGTTTTAGTTTGGAACTTTGGATTACATTCTCCGGATGAAATGTAGGGGAAGGTAGATACAATTTACAATTGTTTCTTTTCCAGTGTTAATCAGAGACTGCCAATGCAACTCCCATGCTCTGAAGTTCAATGTATTGGTAATACAGATGTCCGTTGACGGTACTTGACCCCCATCCCCACACAATTGCCCAATTCCCACTCCAAGTTCAAGACAAATGTGTTTGAATTTCTGAAATAATAAGCCACACAGCAAAATAAACAATTAAAATTCTTTAATTTTTATTAGACACAAAAATCATATAAAGCAAAGAACAACAAATGTTAATGCATGCATACATGAATGTGCGTGTGTATGTGGGGGAGGGGAGGGGGTTTATGTACCGGTTTTGTACTGCGCCTGCCATGGGTCCCTTGTGTCTAAATGCCAAACTATTTTTGGAGGAACTGTAGTTGGGCATGTCAGACACTTTGTCGGTATTAATACTTTTAATGCAATGGTTAACCAATAGGTTTATGAAAAAAATCTAGGTAACCGATGAACAGGTTAACCATGTCAAATGAGGCAACCTGCTGGAAGGTTTATCAAAATCTTGTTATTTTGAGTCCTGTTAGATCCATCGCCACCATGTGTTGTTCCGAAAGGGAAGGGTAATCGTCTTCCAAATCTCTTTCACCATCCAACTGAATCAGATTAAACTCACGGTCATCGGCATCTGAACTCATAGATGACTGGACCGACTCAGCACTATCCGACAGCTCAGGTTCCGAGACTGCCATAGGCTGCTCTTGCACTTGCTGGGATGCTGTGATAAGCTGTGACAGTAAGTCCATAAGGAGGCCTGAGGAGCAGCGGTCTACTGTTGTTGGCTGCCGGCTGCTCCTGGGACGGTGTGTCCGAGATGGCGCTTTTCTGCAGACGTCCCGATGAATGAGGCCTCGTCTCCTTGGCTACTGGATAGTCAGTCTTCTTTGACAAAGAGTGATCCTTTCTCGGCGATGCAGGCTGGATATTAGAAATCATGTAGCCACGGTGCAGTCGTGTGTGCTTGGTAGACGGTGAAGAAGAAGCCGTAACTGTAGCCGACGCCGGCTGCGAACTAAACGGAGCGTCTCGGACGTATGCTCTGACTGATGCAAGTTTCGAACCTCAGATGTTGTTGACCCCAGATGTTGTTGAGAAAGAGAGGGGGCTCTCTCACTTGCGGACCTTTCTTTGAACTTGCCGGCTTCTTCACATTCTCCGTCGTCGGAGGGTGAGCTTGTTTTTATTTTAAAGTGCTCGCTCTACCCTTTCCACTCTCCTTGACTGCAATGGACACACCCAGCATCACAGTACCCATGGGCAGAGTAACCACTTCACCAGTCGAGCTTGTTGGTGACAGGAAGCTGAAACCACGGGTGCGTGGTTTATTGCCCTGCCTAATATTCATGAGCACTTTTGCCTCTAGCTCTGTTTGACTATCTACATGTGACGATGGAAGCACACTCTCTGAAGGCGTCACATAAACATCACCACGTTCTTGTTCCTCTGAAATAGAAACTGAGAGACAAGAATGATTTTGTGGCGAGAGGACCAGCATTGGTCTCTCACCGCTAACAACGTACCATGACACCCGCCTCCAACGTACGTCATCTCAATCTACACTAGGGTTGGGCGGTATTGTTAAAAATAAATACCGCGGTAATCGCAAAATATTACCGCGGTATACCGAAATACCGATTAAAATCAAAGGGGGTCTTATCCATAACAAAAAACGCAACTTCAACGTGTCGAAACTGTAAAATTTGAGCCTGAAGCTTTGCACAAGATGGCCGTCAAAAATCAAAACTTTTTCAAATATTTACTCACAAATGATTTTAGTTTAGCACAAAGTTCAGTTGGGACAACTTGGGGTATATAACAAGGCACATTTGATGTTTATCGAAGAAAATTCAAAATAAAATCAAACCCAGAGATAATAATTCTTCGAATCAGAATCGTCCAGTGACATGAGATTGAGAAGTGAAGTGTGCAAAAAGTAACAACAGAAGGGCATGCGATTGCCACAGTTCATCACAATAATTTTCATGTTTGATTAAAATTAATAACCGTATTACATACACATCACCATTCAAATAAAAAGGTTGTATGGGGCGAATGCTGCTTGGTAGAAAATGTAAGTAAGTTGGGCTTTTTTATTTTTTTTTAAATAATGACAAGACTTTCGTCCTTTTTGTGTTGAATAATCCTGCAAGCACATTTCTGAAATCACGAGGCAGTAATGACGTACTGCGTGTCCTAGCAGCCAATCACTGTGAGTTTCGTTTGGAATCCCCTGATATTTCCCCCAAAGAAAATGTCCTATTTTTATTTAACTTCAGCAGACGGCAGTGCCATTGGCCGAGAGTGTCCACGTGACTAACTACGCATGCTAAGTGCGTGCCCTCCACCTCAACTTGTTTCAAATTCAAGGTAAACAGAATTGCTTCAGTTCCAGCAGTCAGCTATTCATTAAATGCCTCCACAGAATATAAATGACTTGGCAGAAACCTGCAAACACACACGTATCTTGAACTTTACTATGATTCGCACAGCAAGAAACTAAACAGAATACAATAATTACCCAAATTTAAGCCAAGTGTATCGAGCCTGATTGACGTGAAACTATTCACAGCCAACCGCGATGGGCAATTTGAGAATTGCATATCGTGGTAAAACCGAGTTTTCGGTATACCGATTAAACAATTATTTGCCAGTATCGGTAACGGTATTGAAAATATTACCGAATATAATCGGTATACCGAAATACCGCCCAACCCTAATCTACACAGGCTGAACAAGAATTAGTGTGAGTACTCCGACTACAGGCAATACAATAATCATGTGAATCAGAGGAAGACTTCCTCGCATTGCAATTTGAGCAATTAGCTTTCATTTTGAATCAAATTAAAGTCGACAGTACTCGCACCAACTTCCAATAAATATATGAAAAAGATACATAATAATAATATTCAAAACTATAATTCCAAAAAATAATCCACACAACAACAAAAATTTTTCAAAAAATTTTGACAGGAGCCCAAGTCCCCAAAGGGAACGATGAGCCCATATATATTCTGGTAGTGTAGCATTTAATTTTTGGATAATGAAAAAAAATTTGTCCACACTCAGGCTCTACTGGGATCCCAGTAGAGCCTAAGTGTGGACAAAAAATTTTTTATTATCCCAAAATTAAATGCTACATTAGCAATTTTTGGATAATAAAAAAAAATTTGTCCACACTCAGGCTCTACTGGGATCGCAGCAGAGCCTAAGTGTGGACAAAAAATTTTTTATTATCCAAAAATTAAATGCTACACTACCAGAATATATAATGTATCTTACAATAGTCCTACCATGATTAATAAATAGGAAACTACATATATAAACAGAGCGTTGTCAATGTAAACAGTGTCAAAATGAAAACCGGAAACAAGACCCAGGCTGTGAATAACACAGCCCGAAGTCACTAACAGATTTTGAACTATCCGATGTAAAGCAAGATCTTCATCAGAAGAAAATCGATACCCCGGATGTATGATGCATGACAAAAGACGCCTAAACACCCCTAGGGTGAGGACGTAACCATGGGGATATACAGAATACAAATTCTGTGAAACACGTTAAACTCCCAAGAAATATATAAAAAAAAATTCAGAAAAACAAGCCAAAAAGTATGGGAGTTTAACTGGGGGGTTTCAAGGAAGGATAGTAAAGGAACACTTAACAAACAGTGGCAAAATCATTAGCAAGCATGATGACATCAAGCCCATGTCCCAAAATTGGGAAGCATGAAATAATTTTTGTCAAAATTATAAAGTCACAGCCCTGAATGCTCCAAATCACCGTTTCTCCCTTCCATCATCCTATTGTGTCCTTGGATCCACCAAAGTCACCACTGATTTGTGTCTGGCATCATAAAAACTGAGATTTAAATGCACAGAAGTCAGTTTGTTATCTGACATACGGCCAATCAAAGAATGATGGTTTGCACAAATTTCGGTGCTTCCTGGATACTGCGCATGCGCAGATCACAAAAGTATGGAGGACCACATAGGATATAATTTTTTCGGTTTTCCATGCAAATTTTGGGAATTGGGAACAAAATTTGTTTGGCCCTGGATATTTTTGAGCTAGCACCAGCTAAGTCTGGGCCATTGGGTGTAGTATAAAAATGAAAAACATTTATAGTAATTTATATATTTTTTATACTTACCAATGGCCCAGGCTAGCTGGTGCTAACACAAAAATATCTAGGGCCAAATACAAATTTTGCCCCCCAATCACCAAAATTTGCATGCAAAACTGAAAATTAGAAGTCCTATCTGGCCCTCAACACATTTACCCTCCGCACATGCGCAGACGCCCGGAAGTCACCAAATCTGGTGCCAACTTCATTCTTTGTCACAAGATTATAATATACTCGCCCAAAAGTGAGTGTTAACCTGTTCATGAATGAGTTATATTGAACACAAAAACAGCTTTCCCCTTTAATATTGCATTAACGTTAAATGACGCGCTGCACGTTTGTGAAAAGGCATGTTTTGCACGTGGAGAGTCTGAAAATTCATGCAGCAGTGTGAATCCTTGGGTATTTAAACACTAAAGTAAGGCCTTCCTATCGTTCACATTCAAACTTGCGCTGCTGTTAAAATGACTCCACATTAGCATGCCAAGATTGACAATGAATCAACGTCTCCTTGCCCTGGGTATGATTAGAGCTCGCAGAACACACAGAGAGGTTGCCCAGCATTTGAATTGCCACCGTAACACTGTAGACAGGCTAGTCCATCGACATGCACTACATGATGACGTTCGAGACTGACCCCGCTCCGGGAGACCCTGAGTTACCACCCCTGCACAAGATCGGTATATCCGTGTCGTCCATCTCCGGAACCAGCAACAAACGGCAACGACGAGAGCCAGGAACATCCCTAACCTGATACGGATACATCCTCAAACAGTAATCAACCGGCTGAGAGAATACGGCTTATGTCCTCGAAGACCTGCAATTCGTCCGATTTTGACGTTACGTCATCGTCGTGCTCGACTGCAGTGTTGTAGACAACATCTCAGGCATCCCTTACACTGGTGGCGACATTTTTTATTCACAGATGAATGTCGTTTCCATCTTTCATCAACAGATGGCCGCCAGAGAGTGTACAGACGTCGAAACGAACGCTACACAGATCCATGTGTCGTGGAGGGAAACCGTTATGGGGGAGGGTCTCTCATGGTGTGGGGGTGGCATCACTGCCTGTAACAGAACTGAGCTGGTCATTATTGATGGCAATCTCAATGCAGCCAGATATCGTGATGAAGTGCTTACACCTGTTGCTGTCCCATTTCTGCAACGTCACGGCCCCGGCGTCATTCTACAGCAGGACAACGCCCGACCCCATGCAGCTCGTGTTGTTCAACAGTATCTGCAGCAACAGCAAGTGGATGTTCTTCCCTGGCATGGAAATTCGCCCAATATCTCACCCATTAAGCACGTATGGGACAAAAAGAAACGTCAGCTACGCCGTCTTCCCCATGCACCATCAAAGCTTGTGGAACTCCAAAGACAGCTTATCAGAATATGGAACAACATCCCACAACACTTCCATGCTAACTTGTTCGCTTCCATGAGGCGTAGATGCACAGCAGTAGTCGATGCAGACGGAGGTCATACCAGATATTGAATGTGTGACTTTTGTGTTTGACCCTCAGTGTCTTTGACTCTCCATGGCACCAAGAGTATTCGTCGTAGCGTAATGAAATTTCTCGTGTTGATCACAAATTGATTCATCTGTGATTGAATAAAATTTCCATGATGAATGAAAATGATATATATTTTTTTTTAGTGTTATTTTTTAGCATGCACACTTTCTTTTTTGGGAGAGTATATAATAATTCAGTGGGGAGGTATGAGTGCCCAGTACTGCTCACTCATGGGAGGGCCATTCCTGTCTGGGCCATTGGTAAGTATAAAAAATATATAAATTACTGTAAATTTTTTCATATTTTTATACTGTATACCAATGGCCCAGACTAGCTGAATGGTAAAAAGGTGGAGGGCCAGGAACTTTCAAAATAGTAGATCAACATAGATCAAATCCTTCAATCCATGATGAAGAAAATTAGAATAATTAGAATTTACATGTATGTCTCTTTATACCATAATAGAAGAGACATATCCTAATATGGCACCCAATTATGTAAATCCTAAATCTAAGAATGAAATCATGTTAAGGGGACGTCCAACCTAACTTTGGTCAAATTTCATGTAATTTTCTTTCAAGTCTAAAAAAGGCCCAAAATGAATAACCCCAATAAATTATATACCAAAATGCTTGGAATGAAACATAGAACATGTTGAAACTGAAATTTGCCATGGAACTGCTGCCATGTGTAAATAGCACCACCTGAAAGTCTGCTATGGCATAAGTAAGAGAACAAAATTTTTACAATAAAATACCTCAAAATAAAATAACAGCTGTATTCTATAAACATTTAAGTACATACTCGAAGAAATCTTTTCCTAATTCATGAAAGTAATGAAGATTGAGACAAAATGTTATAAGTGGAGTGCTCACTGATTGAAGGCAGACATTTTCTTTTGTTTATGTTTTGATTTGGGGAGTTCAACAAAGGTCAACTTGAAGGAGTCCAGCAGAAGAAGTATGGAAGGACAAAAGAGTGTCTCCCAATATCAAGATGTATGTGTTACTGTAATGGTTTGGAAAGAAAATATGATATTCTCCTATGTAGAATGCACTGCAAAGTCATACATTGTAGTTGAATAAATATATTTACAAACCCCTTGCACTGTAACCCCTTTTATCCCATGCATCAATTTGATAGTGATTGTATTGTTAAATTTGTCTGGTTTATCAATAAGGATAATAGCTCTGTTTACTCTTGGACACCAATACACTCATGATATCTGTTGGAGAAGAAATAAGGGTAACTGTAACCTGTCACTGCAATAAACCATCTAATGTACTTCAAAGTACATTGTTATTCAAAACGCATCAAATCAACCTTACATAACCATTATTGCATGTACTTTCCCCAAGAAGGCTTATTGGCATATTGAGATCAGAAGGGCACATCCAGAGGGTCTCACATATTTTTTTCAAGAACGCAGTACACAAAGCAATCCCCAAAAGGTGACAAGTGAGCTCCATTTGACACAAAAAATTTCCTGGGGGCGGGGGGTGGGGAGGCTATCTTCCTCGTATGACTCTACCTCCGGCACTCAAGGCATATGCCTTTTTTCTCAAAGTTTAACTCTTTTTTCGTTTTGAAGATCCTGGCCACACAAGTTCCAAACACTATCAGACAGGTAAACCTCCAAATAAGTGTATCTGCAAAAATCATGTTACATTGCAAAACATTCTTTTTAGAGTTTTAGTTGTGGACCTTTCATGCTTCTTACTTCCAACTATAACACTTAATTTATCGATTAATGGGTGAATAGAAAAGTCCTGCCATAATCAACATTTTGAGTTCCATAAGCCTTCAAAACAGCTCCGATACAAGTGTCAAACATCAGATTGGTGGCTTTATACAGAATATTCATTAGGTTGTTGCTTGATAAGTAATAGGAACAAACTCTTCACAAGAAAATTCTGTAGCAATACAATTGAGGGTATTAGCAGGCACTTTGCAACAAATTGTAACAAATCAACTAGTTATAAACAAAATTTTCTAATTCAAAAGAGTGAAAAAGTACCACAACTCTGAAAAAATGTGGGAAGAAACACATGCTACAGCAGCTACACAGGCATTGTTTCCCCATGATGCTCGATCACAAAACCAAATATCCTTCAAATTGGAGTAGCAATGGTTGAGATACAAGGGGGAATGTTGGTACATGTAATGATGAATGGGTAAGACTAAGATTAAGAGGACAGGGGTCACCACTGCACGGCCCTAGATCATAGATGCACCTTTGATTTTCCAACTTCCAGGTCTGGGGTATAATAATCGCAACACACCCACCTTATCAGTTCATAATTTCAGTAAAATAAAAGAAATTATCAATTTGAATTAAATAATAGATGATGGAAAATATTTGGCTTCCTTCGCCTTCTCGTACTATTTAATTACCACAAACAATATCAGTTTGATGCCGACAAACGAAACTGAACGCATGTGGTTTGGTTAAAAAGTAACTCGGCATGAATAATGAAGAAATTGCGAATATTTCGTGTATTTCATTTATTTAAAACCCAATTGCAGTTAATATTGACCGTGCATTCGATAATTCGTTTCAGTTTTGACCACACGGCCACGCTGACACTCCGTGACAGCGGTTATGTTTATTGTGATATGCAAATTGGGGGATGGTTTCCGGTGAAGGAGATTTGTCACATTTGTCAGTGTAAAACGATCATAAAAGACACTGATTGACGCTTGTATTGCTATGGTTGGTTGCAAGAAAAAACTAAATTCTCAGCATCGTCCAAGCGCACCTTATTTAAAAGCATGAATGCATCATTTTCAACCCATCTTCAATCGGTCCTTTGCAGACATCAAACATACCCGCCTTCAAATTCCATGGTTACTAGGAAGTAAATAACTTTGCAGCGACAGGGGGAAATTAACACACTCAATATAGTTCCAGGTCACTTGGAATATACTTCGTGAAAAAGGGATTTCTGAAGCATTCTGCTTACTTTGTTATGAATATTGCCTTATTTTATGTGTATCGTCCCGATTTTATACACTCGGTTATTTTTTTTACAAGTGATTCATGTTGTCTTTCTAGTGCGCAATAATTCAGATTTTTTGTCAACAAAAAAGTTCAGACGGCCTATAAACACGAGAGGGAATTTCGAACCATATTTTGCAGTTATGACATTAACAGCTCAAGTACTTGCTGTCACCTGGTTGCAAATCCGCTCATACATTGTCTCGAACAAATAAAGGGCGTGATCACGTCCTTGCATTCTTACGATTGCCCAAATTGAGTATTTCTGCAAGAACCACATCGTAATCACATGACCAGAAAAACATCGTTGAAACATGGCCACATCCGGAACATCAAAAATTTGTGTTGATGTTATTATATTCAAACGTCAAAACCCACCAGAGTGTGTGTCGAAAAAATGCTTTCTCCGAGTCTATAGTATGTTATCATTATATTGAGGAGAAGGCTTTCGAATTACCGATTATTTTGTGGTTTTACCGGTTCGTTACTTATGCCATTTGCAAATTAATCTTCTTCAAAATCCTAAAATTCACTTTTTTTCCTGAAAAAAATTATATGTACCTTTTCTATGCACTTTACTCATTATTTTGATATATAATTTGCCTTTCCTTACTTCTCTTATCTGTTTCTGAGGCACTGGGAAAAATGTCAAAAAATTGACCAAAGTTAGGTTGGACGACCCCTTAATTAGGATGTAACAAATAAACAATTTTTAAGACTAGTCTGAACTAAGCCCTGAAAATTAAAATGGCATATTGAGAATGAGAGAAAATTGCCCCAAACCTACTCCAAACAATAATACTACAGCTGATCGCCGAATACAGCACGGACAAAACAGCTTCCTTAACAGTTACATACCCAATAAGACAGAGAAGTGGACAAAATGAACACTCTTCCTTTTTTGAACATATCTTCAAAAGAAAGAGGGCAGAGCTCTGGAATCAATAAGCAGAACCCGGAAACTTTATAAATAAATATCGATCTGGCACTCAAAAATTAATTCATGAATAATAAATGGTACATAACGCCATATCACAAGCCAAGATGATTTTGGTAATTAACATTATCTGCTACAAAATATGCACTGCAGACAGAGTATACAGGTATGACGAAATCAGTGAAATAAAATATAAAATATACATACAAAAGCGAGATAAGATGAATAATCTCTGCAGAGAAAACACGCTTCAAGATCATTCACAGGAGGCCTGTGTAATATTAAATCTGGTAAGAACACTCTCCAACATGTACTATTTGGTATCTACAACAATAAACATGTGAGAATATGCAATTTGAGAACCAACAAAATAGAGACCAGGATCTAGAAATGGAGGTAGGTATGATTAACCGGCTCCAACACAGACCGCCCCCAAAATATATAATAATTTCAAGGTCCACAAAAGCGTAATCACATATTGCATAAGTGCATAAAAATCCAGCCTGTAATCATCTAAAAACCACTAATGGCTGTGCTGTAACCTATGAACTCAAATAGCAGCTATTATGATGATTAAATAAGTGCCTGTATATTAGAAATCAGAGAATAAACGGAAACAAATGCAACAGAACTGCATATATGCCTATCAGTGCGCCATCCAATACGACCCAAACGCAAAGTATGTATATATTAAAATATATATATGCGATAGTGTGAGAGTGTGTTTGGGGGGGGGGGGGGGAGTGGGGGAGGGGATGGGGGTTGGGGCGGGGGGGGGGGGGAATTCGAATATATGCCGAAACCTCCTCACCCACATTAATAATCATTGCTAGTCCAGACAGCAATAATATAGTGACCACAAAGCTCTTTCACGTCTGACATACTCCGTCATGCCACTGACCGCGGAGAATGACATGAAGAACAAAACTTCCCTTGAAGAAGAAAACCCTCTCGTGGGAAAGCTTCTGGCGAATGTTCAATAACAGACCCCATAACCTCAAAGAAATCAATAGAAACAAATGAATTGAAGGATACACGTATCCTATCATTCATTCCCATGAAAACGGCTGAGCGTCAAATGTATGTGCTCAAATGCCTAATACTGGTGACACAAATAATGGAAACTATTATTCCTGTGTGTTGCACATTTAACTATCCTGAAGTGATTCTATATAAGATCAGGTAAAAGTCATACAGTTAGAATAAGCCCAAGATGTAGCCAGCGCTTTACTTTATGCGCTGAAATCTTAAGCACTGACTGCTGATTGGAAGATAAATTTACCAAAGTAATACGAATAGCTAACTGACTTATTTTACAATAGAATGAACGTAAACGTCCCTTCTATTGGAAATTAATGACAAAAGAAGTGTTTCTTCTCTTCTGATAAACTCTGATCTGTGTCTATAAATACATGAACGGTAATAATTCAATGATGTGGTGTAAACAATGAGACATTGTTTCTGAATATGTGGTTACCAAGAACCGAGGGTCACAAGATCCCTGCATAGAGAGACTCTCGGGCTCAGGATTGTAATGCAATATATGAACTCCCATCCGTAATAATTGAGAAAACCATTAATATATGCCCAAACTTGACCTTAAGTTGCATAAGCGACTCATCAAAATAACATTCATAGCCGATCTGCACAACCCCATCCAGTGCATAAAATTTTCCACTGTTAATGCGTCAGATAACAAATAAAAGTGAGCCAAACTGCTGGCTAATTCGCTCTGTGAAACAACAGATGAACCAGCCAGATGAAAATGAATTGTGGGATACGTGTATCCTATCATTAATCCCATGAGACATTATCTAGTTCACAATACAAGTGATCTAAAGAACTATACTTGCTACATTGGTGAATGCTCGCTTTTCGACTGAAAGACTGAATGATAATCATAAATAACCTAATTATCCAGTTCCAGTCAAAATTGGTTGGACTGAGCTCTATAAGAGCCTCGATCCACCGGCTCAGGGGTGTCTGATCAGTAACTCAAACAGACATAAACCCCCTATCCAAGAGGCTGTATAGACAATCCTAAAGAAATATACAGGAGAGATACCTATACCTTCGCTATGAGCCCTTATAGACGAATTGAGTCTAGAACAACCTCTCCTACTCTTTTTGTTGGTGTGGTCAATTAGATCCCAACTTAAAGAGTCGAGTATTGATGCTTTCTTGTAGCTTAATCCTACAATAATGAAAACTTACTCTCAAAGACTTAGGTATACCTATACCTTCGCTATGAGTCCTTATAGATGATATGAGTCTAGGACAACCTCTCCTTTCTGCTGGTGTTGGTCAATTACACCCCAACTTAAAGAGTCGAGTATAGGCTTCGTCACATCAGAATAACTTAACATTTGTTCAGACAGACATACATATATAATAGGTCTGAAAAGAATTTTTAAAAGATACAAACGACAAAATTCCTTTCCATATAGACGTTGCATCACAGTACTTAAAATTGAAGTACATAAGACCACGAGTCTAAATTCGCTCTGAATAAGAAATTATCTTCTCAAATGTGTCCGAGTGAACAGCTAAATGATGAAGGTAGAGCTACAACTAAGATCTTAGCCTGCTCATTCAACGCAGAGAAACTCGCAACACATCTTCCCCTGTTGTTTTTAAAAGTATGTGAACAAACATAAACGGTTAAAAATACAGAGGAAGAAGATAAGAAACCGAATTACTTTTTCCCACAGGAAGTTAAATATGGTGTCGTCTACACAATCGAAGACCTGTTAAACCCTTGTAGGCGTAACCAGAAAGAGATCTTATTACCCTGCTCTTTGTCCGGATGAAGTCAGCGTCAAACTACGCTAGCAGTTTCTTATAATTACTCGCAGCATTGTGATTCACTGGAACAAGTTCACGGAAATGATAATGAACAGTATCCATATCATCCAAGAGTTGTTCCGAAAGGGAAAGTTATCCTCTTCTGTATCCCTTTCATCGTTCGTCTAAATCAGTTAGTATCACAGTCACCAGTGTCTGAACAGGCAGATGACTGGACCGATTAAACACCATTCAACAGCTCAAGTTTTGAGACTGATGCTGAATGCTTCTGCCTTAGCAGGAATACTGCGATTAGCTGCGCAATTGCGACAGCAAGTCCATTACGGAGGCCTGAGGAGCCGGACCGGGGACACCTAACCAAGCGTACCTCAGAACTTGCCGTCTTCTTCCTTCCCTCAACACAGGGTGAGCATGATTCGATTAAAAAGTGCTCGCTACACCCTTATTCTCTCTCGACTGCTACAGACATACCAGGCATAACACCACTAGCCTATGTGATAGGTCTGCCGATTGAGCTAGCTGGAGACAAGGGACGTAAACCTCTATAGAAGCCTAGCCCTTGTCTAATATCATTGAGCACTTTTCCACTAGCTCTGAATACAATGCACATGCGACACATCTGGTTTCACAGCCCTCATATTCAATCTTAACCGCTTCTCCGGCATCAGGGAACTGAAACCACTCATCGCGGTTTATAGCCCTGTGTAATATAAAGATCACTTGTCCGTTATGTAGAGATGTAGAGGAAACCATGAGACTTGCTGACCCTTGCTGCCTATTAGACAGGACTTCCCAGACAGAAGGCATGGACGTATACTCCGACTGACGCAAGTTCCTACCAACAACATCTGTCCCCAGATGATGCTGTAAGAGAGAGAGGCCTTTCTCTTGTTTGTGGTCCTGGGTGACCTGGACAAGCATACTTCAGAACTTGCCGGTTTCCTCCTTCCGTCATCACTGGGTGAGCTCACATGGTTGCTTATCATAGTGCTCGCTCCACCCTATATCATCTCCTAGCCCGGATCAGATACACCCGGCATCACAGTTCTCAGAGGTTGAGTAACCACTTCACCGATTGAGCTAGCTGGCGACAACAGACTTTGTGCGGTCGTGTGTGCTTTTCGAACGTAGATCAAGCTATAAGACTAGCCGACCCCGGCAGTCTATGGAAGAAGCGTCTCAGACAGGAAGACCTGGACGTAAGCTCCAACTGACACAAGTTCCTACCAACAACCTCTGACCTCAGATGTTGTTATAAGAGAGAGGGGCCTCTCTCTTGCTCGCGATCACAGAAGACCTGGACGAGCATACCTCAGAACTTGTCTGCTTCCTCCTTCCCATGCTTCCTCCTTTCCATCGTCACAGGGTGAGCATGTTCATATTTTTATAGTGCTTGCTACACCCTTATTCCTCTTCTCGACCACTACAGATATACCTGGCATCACACCATCCATAATCTGCGTGATAGATCTGCCGGTTGAGCTAGCTGTAGACAAGGGACGCAAACTTGCTTTTGAAGCCTAGCCCTTGTCTAATATCATTGAGCACTTTTCAGCTAGCTTTTATAGTATAATGCAATGACGGAAGCACACTCCCTGATGGCGTCACGAAACCACACCATGTTCTTGTTCCTCTGTAAATGGAAATGAAAAAACTATAGTGACATTTTGATGAGCTAAGTCTGGGTCATTAGTTACAGTATACAAATACTAAAAAACTATAGTGACATTTTGATGAGAGGACCAGCAGTGTCTGATAGTGTCCACCCGCCTAACACAAACCATGACACCCGTCATCCACACTGTCAAAACTGACACATGGAACCAGAATTAGTGGTAGTACATCAACTGTACTCAAGACAACAACCATGTAAATAGAGGAAAGGCTTCCTCTATTTGCCACACTATTAGATATTATTACCTAAATTCTAATATATGTCATTGTACCACCACCAAATCTACATATAATATAAGATAACATTAAAATACAATCGATGAAATAAATATATCCAAAAGAAAAACTCTTTCAAAAATAAAATAAAAATTTTTGAACAAATTTTTCTTATTGAAACAGACCAAACTTTGGGCATCATATGGTTTAAATAATGTCTAGCAGGACTGTGCCACAACTAAATCATTATAACAAAACATTCTTTATTACATAACTTCAAGGGTTTCAAATTGTGGATCCAACTCCCTCTCAAACCAACCGGGCTGACATCACATCTCACAATTCTTTCACCATCACTTTCATCGTGCTGTGCAAGTTAGCAAATCAACATTCCAGATGGCCAAGACACATACATTTTAGAAAATTATTAACAAATCTCAAACCGTCAAACTTTCAAAAACAAAACAATCTCCAAAAATGCCTTTATCACATGATCTAATACCCGCGAAAATTCCTAATCTTTCAAACCTGCAAAGCAAAAACTATAGCTGCCTATAAGAACAACCTATAAACTCAACTCTGTAAATGTAAATATCTCAATTTCACAATGTGTTGGACCTGGCAATGAGAAAAGGTTTAAAAACAAATATCAAATTAGATAAAAAAAAGGAAGGCTAAAATCACATCTGCTACATGCTCCCCCTGCCTTGAAAATGATGTCCCATCATTTTATTCTACAATAACCAATATTCAAAACTGTCATCAGGGCTGAAAAAAACATTTATAATATTGGCGAAAGAACGTTCAATCTTTCAAACATCTCTGATTTCTTTTCTCAAAAAAAAAAAATTCTGCTTTCTTTAACCTAAGCAAGAAAGATCTTCAAAAGAAACAAATAAATATTAAGGTATTGAAATATCGGAGTCTAAATATTTCTGTCTACCTGAAATTACAATGAGTGTTTGTGCTCAAACAGTCACCTTTACGTTTCAGAGTTAGGCCTAAGAAAGAAAATCCAGAAATCATCAATTAATAAGCATATAGCAGAAGGTTGAATACATTTTGTCTAAGCACAAATAAAACAAGAGGGATGTTACATCACAACGCTCACCTACATTCGCGCTTGATAATGTCGTTCCAATGTAACATGCCTAATATTTAGTTAATATAAATCATTAACTAGGCATCAAATGATTAATGTGGTTTGTGTGATGGCTTTGGAAAGTCTATATTTCTGCATTTATTATATATCAATTCAACATAGAATCATTGGATACATCTTTTAGAAATGTTTATGATTAAGAATATGAATCGTGAGGCCAGATATTAAATCATAAATAAGAATTAGGAAAGGCTTTCATAAATCACTGAAATTTTAATTGAAGTACATTCATTGGTTAAAGAGGAGTTGCGGGAAAAACATTCGTTCCAGAAAGTGACTATAAGTCCCAACAAAAATACATCACATCAACAACTAAAATAAGCCTTAATGTTACTAGTAACAAGTATGAAAAAGTATTAAATAATAAAAAAAAAAGTTGAAAAATTTTTTTTTTAAAGAAAGTGAATATAAGTCCCCAAAATCCCCGTCAAATTCCTCAAATATGCATGTAATAAGGGCACAACGTTACCGCAATGTAGTTCAGTAACCCATGCGTACAATATCAATTGCCTGGAAAGACACATAGAAACAGAACTCACCTTAACACCTCACCTTAACATAAACTTTTAGAACTTAAAATTGAGTAAGTCAGACAAAAACGTGAACATTGTGACTGAAAAAAAAGAAAAGAAATCAGTTAAATTTCTGCATACAGTAGGGTTAATACTTACAGTTGTTATTGAAATGAGAAAATAAACAGTAATGAGAGGTGAAGGCACCACAATCTGCACAAAAGCTGACTTTAACGCAAATTCTTACAACAAGTTTTGGCAGAAAATCAGCCTCAAATACCTCAAATATGCATGTAATGAGGGTTAAATATTACTGCAATGGAGTTCAGTAACCCAAGTGCAGAATATTAATCGCCTGGAAAGACACATAGAAACACAACTCACCTAAACACAAAGTTTACAAAGTTTTACAACTTAAAATTTACTAAGTCCGAGAAAAACATTAAAATTTTGACTGAAAAAAAAGAAAATTTCCGTTAAATTTCTGCATACAGTAGGGTTAATACCTACAGTTGTTATTGAAATACGAAAATCAACAGTAATGAGAAGTTAAAGCAGCACAATCTGCACAAAAACTGACTTTAACGCAAATTCTTACAACACCTAAACGCAAATTCTTACAACTTTTGGCAGAAAATTTTAGGTGAAATTTGAAAAAAGGTCATAGTATCAGGGTTAAATACTGTTCTGATAGTCCCCTACAACCTACATATGCAATATCAAAGACCTGAGCCCACTGATCTTTGAGAACTCACCTTAACAGCTCACCTTAACACAAACTTTTAGAACTTAAAATTTACTAAGTCCGAGAAAAAAATGGAAATTTTGACTGAAAAAAAAGAAAATTTCCATTAAATTTCTGCATACAGTCGGGTTAATACCTACAGTTGTTATTGAAATATGAAAATCAAGAGTAATGAGAAGTTAAAGAACCACAATCTGCACAAAAGCTGACTTTAACGCAAATTCTTACAACACCTAAACGCTAATTCTTACAACAAGTTTTGGCAGAAAATCAGCCTCAAATTCCTCAAATATGTATGCGATGAGGGTTAAATATTACTGCAATGAAGTTCAGTAACCCAAGTGTAGAATATTAATCGCTTGGAAAGACACATAGAAACACAACTCACCTAAACACAAAGTTTACAAAGTTTTACAACTTAAAATTTAGTAAGTCCGAGAAAAACATGAAAATTTTGAGTGAAAAAAAAGAAAATTTTCGTTAAATTTCTTCATACAGTAGGGTTAATACCTACAGTTGTTATTGAAATATGAAAATCAACAGTAATGAGAAGTTAAACCAGCACAATCCACACAAAAGCTGACTTTAACACAAATTCTTACAACACCTAAACGCAAATTCTTACAACTTTTGGCAGAAAATTTTAGCTGAAATTTGGAACAAAGTCGTAGTTTCAGGGTTAAATACTGTTCTAATAGTCCCCTACATCCTACATATGCAATATCAAAGGCCTGAGCCCACTGATGCTTGAGAAATTCACCTTAACATTAAATCTTACAATATTGGACACACCGGATGCCGACGCTGACGCCCGAGGTTATCACAATAGCTCACCACATCTTACAGATGTAGGTGAGCTAAAAAAAAATTAAGAAATATAAACTACATATGATGAATAGTCTTTTGCTTCATCCTCCTGTCTGGAAATTGTGTCTCTACAATTTCAAAAATACAACAGAAAATATATGGAACAAAAATAAAATCAGGAATGTTGATACATATAAATCCAGTAATATTTCTGTATGTCTCTGAACTGGCAAATTCCTCAACTGAAATAAATTATTTACAAGTAATCTTTCCTAAAAAAAAAAAATGTCATCAAAAATTAAAATTATTTCATCACTGCTTCCCATATTTTGTTTGCCATCTCTGTTGTAACTGTATTTAATACTCCAGAAGCTAGTAACTTATCTAGTGTGTCTGTTCGTGTGTCAATGGGTCTATAATTTATCTCACTACAATGATAAGAGTCTAAATATTTTGGTTGTCTTCTAACTCGAGTTGACTTTCTTTGACTGACTATTGGTGTTTGTGTCTCTTCCTGCATCTGCTCTTCATCTGTGTAAGTATCATCCAGTTGCTGCTCCTGGCCTAAGTCCAACTCAGTTCCCTCTGTTATTGTATGTTGTGCTGAACTATCACTTCTGTATTCTCAACTGTCTGTTCATGTTCAAAGTCAGAATTATGGGCATCCCCACTCATGTATGACGAAATGACATACTCATCATTTGATTCTACATCATCTGCGACATCGCTCTGATTCTCGCTTTCATTTTTATTTTCATCAATATATTTTTCTTCTGATTTTTTTAGTATGTTCCTTGGTTTATGAACTGGCTTATTTTCAGTTTTCTCAGTGGTAAACCTTGATTTAGGAACCGGTTGGGTCCCAAATATATCTTCTTTTCTGTCAGGACCTATGAGCAGCAAATGGTTTCTGTGAAGAGTTCTTTCTTTTCCATTTGAGGATTTGATCTTAAACACTGGTATATCACTATTAGGTTTGTCAGTTACAACAGATTCATCTTCTTCATATTTGTCTGCAATTTTATGTTTCCCTTCATGAGCTAATATTTTCACCAATACTCTGTCACCAATATCTACTTTTGTTGCTCTAGCTTTATTATCATAACTCCTCTTCTGTTTTTCCCTGGCTTTTGTAATATGAGATTCCACAATGTCTCTCGCAAACTTCATTCTTTTCTTCAACTGTTGAATATAATCATCTGTTGTAATGTCCACTCTGTCTTGTATGTCAGTTTCAAATTTTGCATCCACTGGTAATTTGGGCTTACGACCAAACATTAGCTCGAATGGTGAATACTTAGTACTTTCATGTTTTGTACAATTATATGCATAGACTAAAAAGGTTATATATTTCTTCCAGTCTGGCTTCTTTTCAGGTTCTAGAGTTCCTAACAAATTTAAAAGGGTACGGTTGAATCTTTCTGGACTTCCATTGCTGCTGGGATGAAATGGTGTTGTTCGAGATTTGTCTATGCCAAATATATCACATAACTCTATTATGACAGAGGATTCAAAATTTCTACCTTGATCAGAATGTATTCTTGATGGTATGCCATAATGGATGACGAACTGTTCATATAATGCTTCTGCTGTTGTTTTTGCAGTTTGACTCCTTGTTGGTATTGCCAGTGCTAACTTTGTGAAGTGGTCTGTAATAACAAGTACATTACCAACACCTTTACTTGGTTCTAATGTTAGGAAGTCCATGCAAATTAATTCCAAGGGATATGTTGTTTCAATATTAACTAGTGGAGCATGTATGTTAGTATCTAACTTTCTTCTCAAACATTGATCGCAGCTCTTTATCCAACTTTCACAATCTGATGACATTCCAGGCCAGAAAAATCTTTCTCGGAGTAAGGATAAGGTTCTATCTCTGCCTGGGTGTCCAATCTCATTATGCAGACCTAACAATGCTGTCTTTCTGTACACTAATGGAAGTACTAGTTGTAAAACCTTTTCTTCATTCTCTTCAACTTCTCTGTATAGTGTGCCCCGGATAACTTTAAAATGTTGAAAAATGTTTTTCATGGTGTGATCATCCCTGGAATAATATCCTCTAGGAAGCTTCTTGTCCATTTTAGCTTTTAACCACTTTCCAATTGTATTGTCCTCTCTTTGACTCTTTCGTATCTCCCGTAGTTCTATTTGTGCCATTTGTGTTGGGGTGTCCGTCGCTTCTATTAATGGAAGCAGAAGGCAAAGCATCTGCATAAAGAGTGAATTGTGCTCCACTACAAATGGCTTTGACTGTTTTATTTTCTAAGTTTATCAGTTCTTCATCAGTATCATCAATTTTGTGATATGGGTATCTAGACATTCCATCTGCATCAGCGTTACGAAGACCTGCTCTGTATAAAATATCAAAGTCATACGCGCCTAAAGCTGATACCCATCTCTGTCCAGTAGCATCCAGTTTTGCTGAAGTTAGCACATGTGTCAATGGATTGTTGTCTGTATATACAACAAAATGGCTTCCAATTTGATAATCACTGAACTTGTCAGTCACGGCCCATTTCAAACATAAAAATTCCAGTTTAAAGGCTGGGTAGTTTTTCTCGGCCTTGGATAAACTCCTGCTTGCATAAGCAATGAGCCTCTTCTTTGATTCTTGTTCTTGGTACAAAACTGCACCTAGGCCAACCATACTTGCATCAAATGTGTAATTCAAAAGGCTTAATGAAATCTGGGTATGCTAGGTGGACTTGTAAGGATTTCTTTAAGTTGATTAAAGGTGTCCTCTTCAACTTGTGTCCATTTCCATTGTTTTTTATAATGTTTTCTATTCCTTTTTTGTGTTGTAGGAGGTAGAAGTTCATTTAATGGCTTTGCAATTCTTGAAAAATCTTTTACAAATCATCTGTAATAACCAGTGAAGGCCAAAAAAGAGCGTAGCTCATCAGGATTAAATGGAACTGGCCAGTTTTTTACTTTTTGTATTGTTTCTGGATCTGTCTCGATGCCATGTTCACTTACAATATGTCCAAGGAATTTTACTAATTTTTTAAGGAAAAAACATTTTTCGGCTGCAAGTTTCAGATTGCATTCATGTAGTCTTGTCAATACATGATCTAATCGTTCCAAATGTTGCTCTAAACTGTCTGAAAAAATAATAAGATCATCCAGATAAATTACACAGATTTTCATATTCATATCACCCAGACACTCCTCCATAAGCCGTTGATAGGTTGCAGGACTATTGGATAAACCATATGGCATCTTTTCAAATTCATAAAAACCTAGTGGACCAACTGTGAATGCTGATCTTTCTTTATGCTTCTCTTCTAGTTCTACTTGAAGATACCTACTCTTCATATCAATAGCACTAAAATATTTGCTATTACTTAAGCAATCAAACACCTCTTCCACTCTGAGTAAAGCATAAGCATCCTTAACTGTATGGTTATTCAGCATCCTATAATCTATGCACATTCTTAATTTGCCATTCTTCTTGCGTACCAAAACAATGTTCGAAGCCCACGGTGATTTGCTTTTGCGGATAATTCCAGCAGCAAGTAATTGCTCAAGATGTTGTCGAACTTCGTCAATCATTGCAGGTGGTATTCGTTTGTACCTTTGCTTGAATGGAATCTCATTGATGAGGTCAATCCTATGTTTAATTAAACTACATTTGCCAATATCACTATCATTCTTTGAAAATATGTGTTCATGTTTCCTTAGGAGAGCTGTCAACTTGGAGTTTTGTTCTTCAGTAAGATCAGATTCCACATGAATTTGTCTTAAAACCTCTGATTCTATTTCTTTCTCAATCTTTGTGAAAACCGATTCATCAATACCTACCGGTTGTACTTCACAGAGAATTGTTTTAGGTGGAATGGCTACAGATTGTGTTGTAACATTTGAAATATTTACTAGTATATTTCCATTTCTCTTGTAATTATATTTGATGACTGTTGGTGTGACATCTATAAAACATGGTAAACTTGATTCTTCTGTTTCTTGTAATATTGCATTTGTTTGATGATACCCTAGTTCCTTATCACAATAGCCCTTGATGCTGATTGACTGATTTGGTCCAATTATAATTTGGGTTGGCTCTGCTGACTTTACAACAGCAATTCTATTCTTGGTCTTTTTAAGTTCTCTTTCACGTAAGGATATACATCCGAAGGCAAGATACCAAGGAGTGTGGAGGCCTGCTCTTCGTAAGAAGTTTTCACCAAAGTATTTCTTGCAATCAGTCATAAGTTCATCCAGTATGTTGGTTCCTAAAAGAATTGGTGTTTGAGAACTATAGTTAGTTTTGGGTGTTATCAGAAACAGACATTCTTTTTCCTGACATTTAGGTATACCGTCAGTTGATAAAGTAGCAGGTAAGTAGCCAAGATATGGTAGTTCCTTCCCATCAGCACATTCAATATTCAAAATTTCTGTAAGTGGTTGAATTGGTGTTGTTTTCAAATGTTGCTCATAAAATGGCTGAGTAATCATACTAATACAGCTCCCACTGTCAATTAATGCTGTAGTTTTCACACCATTAATCTCTACTTGTGCTTCAGTAGAGCTTCCAATTAAATTAGGGTCTTGTTTACTTTCAAATGTAGTGCCACGGTTCAAACCCGCAACAGAGGCACAAACTAGTTTGGGCAGCCCCAGATTTTATGATCTTCACTATTACACTTGAAGCATCTTGGTTTAAAAGTACTTCCAGCAACTGGTCTTCTTGGAGTGTAGGTACCTCGACCTTGTCCTCTATCTTGACTGCCTCTTCCTCTATTCCATTTTCCACGGTATCCTCTTGTGTAGCCTCTATTATAACCTCTGTGGTAGAAAGGAGTAGTGAAATTTTCTTCATTTATCTTTGCATCTTCTTTCTCTTTCTCAATTTTATCAAGTCTGTCACTTAATTTCTGTAATAAGTCTTTCACTTGACCAAGTTCACTCTTCTCTTCCATCTTCATTGCTACTTGACACTTGGTCTTAGTTTCCTTAGCTGCATCTTCATCCATTTGACTTTCGATTTTTCTAAGTTCAACTTTAAACTTATCATAGTCCATAACTGTATCGTATTTGTATGCAGCTATTTGACGTATATGTGGTTTTAGTCCTTGATATAACACATTTCTTAAAATGTCTTCCTGTGTTGGAGCAAATGCATGTAGCTCTACAGCTTGGGAGAATATATCTTCAACCCGTGCAGCATAGGATGAGATGTTTTCATTTTAGTCTTGGCTGCAAGCATAGAATTTCCTAAGTATAGATTCTCCCGTCTCAAGCATGGTGTACGTAGAATTAAATTTTTTCATAATATCTGCAACTGTTGCCCTAACACCCATTCTTCGGAGAATATCACCAGCTTTTCCTTTACATGACCTTCGAATTCCAGTCAATAATTGTTCAGCAGTGTAATGTCCAGTTTCTATCAAGCAGTCCACCTCATATTTCCAAGTCAAATAATTGACCTCTCCTTTATTTGGCTCTCCATAAAATATTGATATTTTAGGTAAAGTACCCAGAGCATATTTAGGTTTATCAGTTTCCACCACTGACTTATCCATTTCCTGGACATACTGTTTCATATACAGCTCCAGCTGTTCTGGGTTTTCACACTTGGGTGGTGGAATTTTTAATCCTTTCATCATTTCTATCATTTTTAAATCATCATCTGTTATAGTTTCTCTTGTAACAGACATTGTTGGTTTTTTGGGGTTTTTTTTTGGGGGGGGGGGGGGGGGTGGGAGGGGGGGGGGGGGGTCAAATTTTAGTTAACAGGAGACAGTGTAATGTAAAACTTAAAAAAAAAACAAAAACAATGTTGACAGCAGATAAGCAAATTTGCCTGCTAACTCAACATAAAATTTCAAGTGTTTAAATGTCAACACTCCATGTGGAAATTATTGCATTCAAATCGTTAAATTATTTGAACTATTTTCCAACATTCAGTGACTTTTTTTAAAAAAAAATTATTCACTACCGCAATAGCTGTTTTTCACAACATCATTGTATCTTGCAGCAGAATTTATTCATATAGTCCTGCACTTAAATAATCAAAGTGCGAAATACAGTTGACTTTTACTTCAAAATTCACCCATTTTTGAATCAATACATTGTTTTGCTATGACTTTAGTGTCAATGCAGAGAAACACCAAATAGAATTGATAATACAGTGATTAAATTTGTTCAATTATGATATAATACACATGATCTATTTCAGTGTTTCCATTGCAGTACACTACATTTGTGGTACAAGGGGTTAATGAGACCTCATTAACCCCTTGTACCACAAATGTAGTGTACTGCAATTTGGGTTCCTCCTGTTTAGGGTTAATTGAATTCAAGTTCCACTCAGCAGTGTTTAGTTTAACAATCCATTCCATTTGTTGAGGTTAATGAGGTTCAGGTTTGGGTTCCTGGTGTTTAGGGTTAATTGAATTCAAGTCCCCTCAGCAGTGTTTAGGTTAACAATCTGTTTCCAGTTGTTGGTATTTGGGTTAAACTAAATCAAGGTTGTCCATTTCGGTATTTAGTATTGACAACCAAACCATGCATTCAGCGGGTTAACATCCAGTGTATTATTTTTTTCGGTGTGAAGGTTAATGCCGATTTCAGTAAATCATTGTATCAATGGTTAATATTGATACACATTAAAATTTCGGTATTTATACAACAATCACCTGAAAATATTTTATATTCATGCAACAAAAATATATGCAATCAAATTCATTGAAATTCAGTGTTCATATGAATAGCAAACAACTCTCCAGGCAAATTGTTCCCAAGTTATAATCAATAAGCAATCTCTTTTGTTCCAGTCTACCCAGTGCCTGTCAATAAAAATAATCTCGCAGTCCTAAAATGAAAACAATTGACATCGGCTGTACCTAGATTATCATTGTAAATTTTCTGTTGAAAAAAAAGGAATCTTTTCAATCAATCAAGTTATAAACAACTTGAAATGTTCAAGTCTAAAATCAAAACAAATCAATGTTTATTTACTGAAATGGAAAACTTGCATTTATGAACAGCAATTGATGCATACTTGTAACCCACTTAATTTGGAACAGCCAATGAAAAATCAAGAGCAACAGGCAAACCCCTTCTGCTATCAAAATTCAAAACATCAGAACAACCAATCAAAATGAAGAACAGCAGGAACAGCCTGTGATGTCACTATCTACAGCCAATGAACAGTTACTACTGTTTTTATCAATGGAACCAAATAGTAAACATTGTAGTAAAAGTAACTTCTCCAGAAAAAAACAATACCAGCAATGAAACTGAAGGTTAACAAATCCTATACAGTTAAATACAAGTTGAAATGACTACCTAGTTGTTTTACATGCAACGTGACCCGTCACCAATATCCCATCACCAAAAATGTTAAATTTATAATTATGAAATGAATCTCATTCTTACCACTGTTATTTTACAATATAACTTTGGCCACTTGATCAAATAAATTTTAGAGTTTTTTCTTCACATTTTATATTCAAAACAGTTATCACATTATAAATTATCCGAATCTATCAAGTTAAGTGATTAAAACAATAGCTTTAAACAAAAGAAAAAATTCAGTAGTTATTTCAGACAAGTTGAAAATCAGTAATCTGCCTCCAAAATTATGTGACCAAAGCAATAAGGAAACTAACTCACCAGGCTACTACATGTATCATACCTCACTGATCCACAATGTGTTCCAATATTAACATGAATATCACAAATATGTTGTCATCTTTATAAATATAACTATAACTGAACACAGCAAGGAAAGTCACTCAATAAAACAATGTCACTTAAGTGTTGAAGATCTGGTAGTGGTGATGAAGACATGCCGGCATCAGTATGTAGAAAATGGTGTTCTCTGTACTAATCAATCTGTGGGTTGCAAAACCGGTACTTGGGCGCCAGTGAAACAGACCAAACTTTGGGCATCATATGGTTTAAATAATGTCTAGCAGGACTGTACCACAACTAACTCGTTATAACAAAACATTCTTTATTACATAACTTCAAGGGTTTCAGATTGTGGATCCATCTCCCTCTCAAACCAACCTGGCTGACATCACATCTCACAATTCCATCACCATCACTCTCATCGTGCTGTGCAAGTTAGCAAATCAACATTCCAGATGGCCAAAACTCATACATTTTAGAAAATTATTAACAAATCTCAAACTGTCAAACTTTCAAAAACAAAACAATCTCCAAAAATGCCTTTATCACGTGATCTAATACCCGCGAAAATTCCTAGTCTTTCAAACCTGCAAAGCAAAAACTATAGCTGCCTTAAGAACAACCTATAAACTCAACTCTGTAAATGTAAACAATGTGTTGGACCTGGCAATGAGAAAAGGTTTAAAAACAAATATCAAATTAGATAAAAAAGAGGAAGGCTAAAATCACATCTGCTACATTATATAAGAGCCCAAGTTCCCGAAGGGAACGATGAGCCCAAAAAAGCCTAAGAGTGGACAAAATTATAAAAATTGCTGTAAAATTAACTACCACACTATCAGAATATTTAATGTTACTTACAACTGTCATTCCTAAACAAAAATAGGAAACTACCTAGAGCACTGTAAATGTGAACAAAAACCGGAAACAAGACCCCTGGCAACACGGCCCGAAGTCAGTAACAGAAACAAAACTATCTGATGTAAAGCAAGATCTTCATCAGAAGAAAAAACGATACATTGGATGTATGATGCATGACCAAAATGCCCAAACACCCCAAGGGTGAGGACGTAATCCTGGGGAAGTACAGAATAATCTTCTGTTTAATACGTTAAACTCCCAAGAAATTTTATAAAAAAAAATTTCATCAAAACAAGCCACAAAGCTTGGAAGCTTAACTGGGGGGGGGGGGGGGGGGGGGGGGGGGATCAAGGGAAGGTAAGGGGAAGGAATACTGAATAATCAGTGGATAGATCATAATCCATCAGTGATAACGCCAGGCCCATGTCCCGAAATTAGGGAACATGAACTAATTTTTATAAATATTATAAAATTACAACCCTGAACGTTTCAAACCGTTTCTTCCTTCCTTCATCCAGTTGTGTCCTTGGATCCACCAATTAACCATTGATTTGTGTCTGGCATCATTGTTAATTGAGATTTAAAAAGCACAAATGTCAGTTTGTTGTTATCTGACAAGGGCCAAACAAAGAATGAAGTTGGCACCAGATTCGATGACTTCCTGGCGTTTGCACATGCATTGAGGGTAAATGTGTGGAGGCCAGATAGGACTTCTAATTTTCGGTCTTGCATGCAAATTTGGGGGACTGGGGGGGTAAAATTTGTGTTTGGCCCAAGATATTTTTGGGTTAGCACCAGCTAGTCTGGGCCATTGGTATACAGTATAAAAATATATAATACTGATGGCTATGATGAGCATCTTACAGTTGATTACCATAATCTTTAGACATATATGCCTATGAATAACCAGATTACCAGCATTAATGTTAGACATGAAAGCTGCGTGAGAACAAGATGCATTATGGGGTAACATAGATTCAGTCTCTTTGGAGGGATTTACCATAGAACAGCCAGGATCAGATTGAATTCTGGTGAAATCCTCTTTGTAGGAAACAGAAAATTTGTGAGCATTAGAAGAAGCATTATAGAGATAAGAGATACATGTGAATTAGCCACTGGTGATAATACAGGATTTTTTTGGTGGCTACACATTATTTCTCTATGCCACCACTGCTTAAGAGTTAACATGTAATTTAACAACTGATTGTGTCACGAGAGTGGTGGCTGAGTGGATAAGTGCGCTAGTCTCTCATGCCAATGGTCCCGGGATTGATTCCTGGGCTGAGAAAGTTCTTGAGGTGTCCAAACACTCTCTGTCAGCATCAATTGTGGGGATGATGATGGAACAGCATACCATCCTATCAGGTGGGGAAGTAAAATGGGTGTCCTCTGTGTGAAGAGAGACATACTCCGTGCATGCTAAAGATCCCTTTATAGTAATCAAGAAGAGTGATGCTGCTTCTAAGAAGGTCATCCCACACTTGTGCCATTGGACCAAGGAGAAACATTAATATAAGTTGCATAACTTGATCACCAATCATTGTAAAACAAATAAGATTTAAAATGAAAGTGTCAATGACACTGTAGCTTAACTTGTCTGTGTTTTGTGTTTGATGAAAAGGATAATGATTAATGTTTATGAAAGGATTACGAAAAAAGCCAAGAATTTTGATAATTGGAAATATGTTAATTTCTGTTCCCTGTATGCTGTGTTTTTAATAAAAATAATATGAGGTGTACACTGTTCTAAAGGGTGGAGGGGTGGGTTAATATGACCTCACAGTTAATGTATGTGGCCCTCACAGTTAACGTATAAAGTTACCACATTACAGTGAAATTATTCCAAAACGAGTCATCCTATCAAGTTACATTGAAATCCCTTCATAAATATGGCCTGTAGACTGTGCTGAAGGTTTTCGGGCTTCAGGCCTGTGTAGCCATGACAGTTGACTAATTACTACTAAAAGGGGACGTTCTCATCTCGACATTACACCGAGTCATTCTACTAAGTAACAATGAAATCCCTTCACAAATACGACCTGTAGTCTGTACTAAAGTTTTTGGGGTTTTGGGCTCGGGAAGCCATCATTGTTGAATAATCGCGACCAAAAGGAGACGTCATCTGAGCATCATCTGGAGTGACCCTACAAAGTTACAATGAAATCCCTTCACAAATATGACCTGTAGGCTGTGCTCAAGGTTTTCGGGCTTTGGGCCCCTGAAGCCATCACGGTTGACCAATAAAGACCAAAAGGGCATGTCATCATCTAGGCATTATATGGAGTCAACCTAATAAGTTACAATGAAATCCTTACATAAATATGACCTATAGACCATGCTAAAGGTTTTTGGGCTCGGGCAGCCAACAAGGTTGAATGATTGCGACCAAAAGGGAATGTTCTCATCTAGACATTATTTGGAGGCATCCTAACAAACTACAATCAAATTCCTTCATAAATCTGATCTGTAGACTGTGCTAAAGGTTTTTGGGCTTCAGGCCCCTGTACCTGTCACAGTTGTCCAATCGGGTCCAAAAGGGGAGGTTCTCATCTAGACGTTATATTAAGTCAACCTACCAAGTTACAATGAAATCCCTTCATACATATGATCTGTAGACTGTGCTAAAGGTTTTTGAACTTCAGGCTGGGCAGCCATCATGGTTGAATGATCGCAACCAAAAGGGAAATTCTCATCTGGAGTGATCCTATAAAGTTACAATAAAATCCCTTCATAAATATGACCTGTAGACAGGGCTCAAGGTTTTCAGGCTTTGGGCACCTGTAGCCGTCACAGGTGATCAATCATGACCAAAAGTGAATGTCATCATCTAGGCATTATATGGAGTCAACCTAACAAGTTACAATGAAATTCTTCCATAAATATGACCTACAGACTATGTTAAAGGTTTTTGGGCTCAGGCAGCCATCAGGGCTGAATGACCACGACCAAAGGAGACGTTCTCATCTAGACATTATTTGGAGTCATCCTACCAAGTTACAATGAAATCCCTTCATAAATATGACTTGTAGACTGTGCTAAAGGTTTTCAGGCTCCTATAGCCATCACTGTTGCACAATCGTGTCCAAAAGGGGACGTTCTCATCAAGACATTATATGAAGTCAACCTACCAAGTTACAATGAAATCCCTTCATAAATATGACCTGTAGACTGTGCTAAAGGTTTTTGGGCTTCAAGCTCAGTCAGCTATCAATGTTTGAATGGTCGCAACCAAAAGGGGACATTCTCATCTGGGCATCATCTGGAGTGATCCTTCGAAGCTACAATGAAATCCCTTCATAAATAAGACCTGTAGACTGTGCTCAAGATTTTCGGGCTTCGGGCTCCTGTAGCTGTCACAGTTGACCAATCACGACCAAAAGAGGATGACATCATCTAGGTAATATATGGAGTCAACCTAACAGGTTACAATGAAATTCTTACATAAATACTACCCATAGACTATGCTAAAGGTTTTTGGGCTCTGGCAGCCATCAAGGCTGAATGGTCGCAACCAAAAGGTGACGTTCTCACCTAGACATTATTTGGAATCAACCTACCAAGTTACAATGAAATCCCTTCATAAATATGACCTGCAGACTGAGCTAAAGGTTTTCGGACTTTGGGCCCCTGTAGCCTTCACAGTTGCCCAATCACGTTCAAAAGGGGACGTTCTCATCTAGACATTATGTAAAGTCAACCTACCAAGCTACAATGAAATCCCTCCATAAATATGACCTGTAGACTGGCTAAAGGTTTTCAGGTTTTGGGCTCGGGCAGTCATCACGGGTGACAGATCGCGACCAAATGGGAAGTCATCCTACCAAGTTACAATGAAATCCCTCCATACTGAATATGACCTGCAGACTGTGCTAAAACTTTTAGGGTTTCGGGCTTGGGCAGCCATCATGGTTGACAGATCATGACCAAAAGGGGACGTTCTCATCTAGGCATTATACAGAGGCATCCTACCAACTAACAATAAAATCCCTTCATAAATACGACCTGTAGACTGTGCTAATGGTTTTCGGGTTTTAGGCTCGGACAGCCATGCTGGTTGACTGGTCATGACCAAAAGGGGACGTTCTCATCTAGACATGACCCCAAACCTGCATATGAAATTTCATGACGATCAGACAAGAACTACAGGGTATAGCCTGTGCTAAAGGAAAATGTGAACAGACTCACAGACTAACAGACTTCCTCATGCGTGATGGCAATAGCTTATCTTGACTTTGTCAAGTTAAGCTAAAAACAAAACAATCGATTGACAGCTGACCATAGTGTCTTAGGCAAGGTGCTACAAATTACACATTGGTAATCAAGTCTGCACCTGTCACAAACTACACAATCAGCATGATTTGTCATTCACGTTTCAGATTCAGACATCTTTTTCACGTAATGATTTGAGGCATCATGAATGTACCAAGACTTGAAAAAATTAGCAGTAGTATCAATTAAATGTGATTATGTTTGAAGCTAAAGAACAGACTAAAAATAAACAGACGATGTTACAAAAAAAATACAAAAAATTGACATAAGGCTAAAAAAAAATAATGTTCTGATTCTCAGGCCCTCCCTCGTTGGATTTGAACCTCTCCTCATTAGACATTTTTATTATGTCATGTTTTTTAAAGAATTTGTGAAAACCTGGAATGGTAATTTTTTCACATTTCTCGACATATAATTATTTAGCTGTGTTTGCAGTAAATTGGTTTTTCTTGTTGCAGTTTATGGGAGAGTGCCCAGAGGCACTCTCCCATAAACTGTTACAAGGCAAATTCTGATATACTGGATCATGATTTAATTATTTATTTATTTGTTGGTGTTTAGGTCATATATTTCTGCTCAATGGCTAATAATGGCCGCAACATCGATATAAACTCAACTTTAACCAATCATTTAGAGCCATGTTTCCCATTTTAAAGGACTCCTACCCCAAGCATTGGTTACTGGGGCCTATTCTAACGGATCATGATGCTTAACAGATCTATACCATTAAAAAGAACAATAAAATACAAATCCTTTTAACTGTTGTTACGGCAGTTATAAAAGGTATACTATAATTACACTAAAATACACCCTTTTCTCTTTTTCAAGTGGAAAGACAGCAAAAAGATTTACTGAGTATACTCAACACCTTACACGAAAAAAAAAAAAAAAAAAATCAAAATAAAATCCTTCCTCCCTCACTGATTTGAAAAAAAAATTGCCTGAGAATCAATTCATTTTTTTTATTTGGCCTAATAAATAAAATTTCCTGTTAGTGCAATGGGAAATAATACTGGATATTAATTAGTGAAAGTTCTAACGTAATATAATATATGTCACTGAAAAATAAAAGTTACCACCAATTTCTGTTTTGAGATGGTCGGTCAGCAGAAAGTAACCATAAATGGAAGTGGATAATTTTATCATGATTATAAGTTCAAACTTTATGAACCAAACATAAATGGTAACTACAGCAAATATAATATATAAAAAAATATAATATCCATTATAGAAACAATCCCAAAACACCCATCCATAAAAAGGCTGTGAAAGGTTGGGGGAGGGGAAACTATATCATGACCAACAAAACCTGAAACCCTACAATCTAGTCAATACTAAGACCTGGGAATGTATACAAAAACCTTTGAAACAAATATTTTCAAGGGCAGAGTAAGGAGCATGACACATTATGTTGCAGTGGTGGTTTGAAGGCAAAATAGTTGTTGTGTTACAATTTATTTTACAGTGCCACTTGACCCTATCCTTATGCTATTTACCTGCAAAAACATCTGAGAGAGTCATAACTATGTGTCTATCAGTTAAAAGGGACATGTCTTCACTATCTTCTTCCAGATCCTCTTCAGCTTGAGCTACAAGTAAGGCATCAGTTAAGTCACGAATATTTTCTGAAAATGAAGGAAACAAGATAACAATCAATATAAGTATTGCCAGTAGAAGTATTGATAACAAGAAGACACCACGCCCGCATGAATCATGCAAACAATCATTGTTTTTGATATTCATTCACCCAAAGAGAAAGAGCTTGACCCATTTTTTGTTTAATCATATTAGAACACCTTAGATCACCTTAGATCAATGGTAAGAAATCTTCCATGTGAGGCTCTGGGATGCTTTGAAATTTGATTCGAGGGTGAATTGTCCTGATGATTCGATACAATTCATGTTGATTTGGAAAATTTTGAATCTTGAAGATGTTCTCAAAATCCTACCAAGTGTCTCCTTGAATTCTTCTGATATCAGGTATCCTGTACAGAAGAAGAGTTCAAGAGGAAACATTTGGTAAATTCAAGAAGAACCTTCTTGAACTCTTGCTATCATCAGAAAACCTCATGATAGGAAGAGTTTAAGTAGGTTCTGCTTCTGACACTATTTTGAGTGCATCCTAGAAAATGGTTCCCTCTGACATCAGAGAATCAAACTCAAGCACTAAGTACGTTTCAAGTATTCTGACCATGATTTTCAAGGATTTTTAATGCTCACATGAACTTACGACACCAGGAACAACAAAGAATTTTAGCCTGGAGGATCTGATTATGGAGAAACAAACTAGCTAGATATATATTGTCCCTTGAGTGCAATAAGGCACCATTTGGATTGTTAAAGCATAGCAGATGGTGGTTTATTGCACTCAAGGGGCAATGGAGAGATTAATGGTATGTTCCTGACCGATTTTATGGTATCGCATGTAAATGTTGCAGGGTTGCCTGTCTAGTTATACCATTGAAGTTAATTTTTATTTTCCTTGAACTTGTATATACCTGTCATATTTCTAAAGTCTATATTTGATAATGTACATAGTTGTTTTAATTACCGTAATAAAAGATAAATTAATGTAAATTACTGCTTTGTGTTATAATATCCTCAAAAATCCCAGTTTTCTCTCTGGTATAAATAATTAACATTTCCTCACTCATCTCAACACGGACAGCTGGAGTGATTATTACCATGATGACTGAAATAGTTCCATTGCAGTCAATGACTGACAGAATCTATTTATAGACTGACTGACTGATTCAGAGAACTCAGATATTTAATGCACAGTACAGGTAATGCAGAACCATGAATAATTTTATAATGAAGATTAGACTTTATGATTCTGGAGAATCATGGCTTTTCCCGATGAGATTCGATTATTTTTCATGACCCCACAGTGTCTGATGAATTGTTTTTAACTGTCTCACTGAAGTTCCTTCATTGATGTTATGAGAAAGGTGAGTATAGTAGTCTCAGATGACTCAGTTTGATAAACAAATTGTTTAGGTAAAAACCCTCATTAACAGTGGAGTGGGTTAATGTCAATATCGTCGTCCAACAAGTCAATGACCAACAAAAGGAGTTATGTTTGATTAACACACACCCACTGAGTGCTGTGTCTATTTGAAAATGGTGCATTTTATCTCAAATGTATCCAAAATATTGATGTCTGGCAGCTTGTAGAGGGTAAACAAGTGCTAACAGGAATATTTTTTATTCAAGCAACTTGTAATGCCAGACCAAGAACTGCGAATGGCCATTTTTTCTTTAAAATCTACAAGATGTTTTCAGAGAAATCCAGGGAGAACATGAATTTTAAGCTTTTCATGGGTATCATTGTTTATCCAGCCGTAACAGGTTAAGTGCTGTTTTTTGAATACTCTTATTACTTCCAAAAATAATTCTCAGAGAATTCTACTTCCACTTATTTTGATCTCTCCTCTCAACTTCGGGTGCTGTGGGTACGCAACCACAGCCCATTTTATCAACATTTCGATGTTTGAGAACCTGTTTTGGGTAAACAAATGCTTACAGGAATATTTTATACATGCAACTTGTAATGTCACACTAGGATCTGAGAATGGCCATTTTTTCTTGAAACTCTACGAGATGTTTTTAGAGAAATCCTCAGATAACATGAATTTTTAACATTTTGAGGGGTATCGCTCTGTAACAAGCCCTAAAAAGGGTTAATGCTTGGTTTTGTGAATACCTTCATTACTTACAAAAATGATCCTCTGTCAATTCCACTTCCAGTGAAGGAGGTTATGTTTATCTCGCAGGTACACATTGGGTGTTATGGGTGCCCAAGAACAGCCTATTTTCTCAAAATGTCTATGCTTGGCAGACTCTGGTGGGTTAACAAATGCTTACCGAAATATTTTGTCCATGCAACTTGTAATGTCACTCCAAGACCCATGAATGGTCAATTTTCTTGAAAATTTTGTTTGAGAAATCAACAGAAAACTGGAATTTTAAGCTTTTAAGGGGTATATCTTCTTAACTAGTCAATAATGGGTTAAGACCTCGTTTTTTGAATACACTTACTACTTACAAAAATGTTTCCCTGTCAGCTTTGCGTCCGGTAAAAGAAGTTATGGTTCTCTGTTGCATTCCCATTTGATGTTGTTGGTGTTCAAAAACAGACTATTTTTTTTTCAAAATTGTGACATTCAGCAGCCCATGGAGGGTTAACAAATGCTTACCGGAATAATTTATACAATCAGCTGGTAAAGTGACACCAAGGCCTATCAATGGCCATTTTCTCTTGAAAACCCTACCAGATGTTTGTAAAAAAATTCAGGGAAAACATAAATTTTTAAGCTTTTGATGGGTATCACTATTAACAACCACAAAAGGGGTTAACGTTTGGTTTTTTGAATACCCTTATTACTTACAAAAATGGTCCTCGGAGAATTCCACTTCCAACAAAGGAGATTATGTTTATTTTTCTGGTGCACGTTGGGTGCTGTGCGTGTCCGAAAACAGCCCATTTCAGTAAAATTACAATGTTTGGCAGCCTGTAGAGGGTTAATAAACGCTCACCGGAATATTTTGTCCATGCAAATTGTAATGTCATACAAAGAACTGTGAGCAGCCAATTTTTCTTGAAAACCTACAGGATGTTTTTAGAGAAATACACAGAAAATGGGAATTTTAAGATTTAAGGGGTCTCTCTCTTTAGCCTGTCCAAAATGGGTTAAGACTTCGACTTTTGAATATCCTTACTACTTACAAAAATGTTCCCATATATATTGTGCGCCCGACAAAAGAAGGCATTTTTCTTTGTGGCATACCCATTGGGTGCTGTTGGCGACCAAAAACAGCCCATTTTTTCACAATTTTGACATTTAGCAGGCCGTGGAGGGTTAACAAATCCTCAACGCAGTATTTTGTCCATGCAACATCTATTGTCACACCAAAGCCTGGGAGTGACAAATTTTTCTTGAAAATCTATAAGACTCGTTTAGAGAAATCCACGGAAAACATGATTTTTTTAGCTTTATGGGGGGTATGTATTGCTGTTTAACCAGCCCAAAACAGGTTAACGCTTGGTTTTTTTTAAAACCCTTATAACTTGCAAAAATGATCCACGGTGAAGTCGACTTCCAATAAAGGAAGTTATGTTTATCTCTCGTGTATCGTTTGGGTGCTGTGGGGGCCTGAAACCTGCCCATTTCATCAAACTTTCGATGTTTGGCAGCCTGTGGAGGGTTACCATAAGCATCGCCTGATATGTCGTGTGTATTAAAGGTAGTGTCACAGGTAGGTCTAATAATGATGAATGTTTAAAAAAAAATCTACAAGACGTGTTTCGAGAAAGTGCCTATAAACCCCAATTTTGGCAGTTTTTTGCCAATTCTGGCGAAATGAGGGTTAAATCGAAAATTTCGCTTTGGTACATTTTTAGATTTTGTGCCCCTCTACCAGTGTGCAAAATTTGGTGAAAAACCGGTTCGAAAATGGCTTCTGAATCGTGCGGACAAAATGTGTGGGAAAAAAAAAAAAATAATAACTAGACTTGATGATTCTGGAGAATCATAGCTTTTCCCGATGATATTCCATGATTTTTCATGACCCCACAGTGTCTGATGAATTGTTTTTGTCTGTCTCACTGAAGTTCCTTCATTGATGTTATGAGAAATGTGAGTATAGTAGTCTCAAATGACTCAGTTTGATAAAAAAATTGTTTAGGTAAAAACCACCATTAACGGTGGAGTGGGTTAATGTCAATATCGTGGTCCAACAAGTTAATGACCGACAAAAGGAGTTTTGTTTGTTTGACACATACCCACGTAGTGCTGTGGCTATTTGAAAATGGTCCATTTTATCTAAATGTATCCAAAATATTGATGTCTGGCAGCTTGTAGAGGGTTAACAAGTTGCTAACAGGAATATTTATTCATGCAACTTGTAAGGTCACACCAAGAACTGCGAATGGCCATTTTTTTCTTTAAAATCTACAAGATGTTTTCAAAGAAATCCAGGGAGAACATGAATTTTAAGCTTTTGATGGGTATCATTGTTTATCCAGCCCAAAACGGGTTAAGTGTTGTTTTTTGAATACTCTTATTACTTCCAAAAATAATTCTCAGTGAATTCTACTTCCATTTATTTTGATCTCTCCTCCCAACTTTGGGTGCTGTGGGTATGCAAACATAGCCCATTTTATCAACATTTTGATGTTTGAGAACCTGCATAGAGTTAACAAATGCTTACAGGAATATTTTGTACATGCAACTTGTAATGTCACAATAAGATCTGAGAATGGCCATTTTTTCTTGAAAATCTATGGGATGTTTTTAAAGAAATCCTCAGATAACACAAATTTTTAACCTTTTGAGGGGTATCTCTCTGTAAACAGCTCTAAAGGGTTAATGCTTGGTTTTGCGAATACCTTCATTACTTACAAAAATGATCGACGGTGAATTCCACTTCCAATGAAGGAGATTCTGTTTATCTCGTAGGTACACATTTGGTGTTATGGTTGCCAAAGAACAGCCCATTTTCTCCAAATGTCTATGCTTGGCAGCCTCTGGAGGGTTAACAAATGTTTACCGAAACATTTTGTTCATGCTTGTAATGTCACTCGAAGCCCTGCTAATGGTCAATTGTTCTTGAAATTTTTTTTTGAGAAATCAACAGAAAACTGGAATTTTAAGCTTTTAAGGGGTATATCTCCTTAACCAGTCAAAAATGGGTTAAGACCTCGATTTTTGAATACATTTACTACTTACAAAAATGTTTCCCTGTCAGTTTTGCATCCGGTAAAAGACGTTACGTTTCTCTGTTGCATTCCCTTTTGATGTTGTTGTTGTTCAAAAACAGACTATTTTTTTCAAAATTTTGACATTTAGCAGCCCATGGAGGGTTAATAAATGCTTACCGGAATAATTTATCCGATCGACTGGTAATGTGACACCATGACCTATCAATGGCCATTTTCTCTTCAAAACGCTACCAGTTGTTTGTAAAGAAATCCAGGAAAAACATAAATTTTTGAGCCTTTGATGGGTATCACTATTAGCAACCACAAAAGGGGTTAACGCTTGGTTTTTTGAATACCCTTATTACTTACAAAAATGGTCCTCAGTGAATTCCACTTCCAACAAAGGAGATTATGTGTATTTCTCAGGTACACGTTGGGTTCTGTGCGTGTCTGAAAACAGCCCATTTCAACAAAATTACGATGTATGGCAGTCTGTAGAGGGTTAATAAACGCTCACCGGAATATTTTGTCCATGCAACTTATAATGTCACACAAAGACTTGCAAGTAGTCAATTTTTCTTGAGAACCTACAGGATGTATTTAGAGAAATCCACAGAAAATAGGAATTTTAAGATTTTAAGGGGTCTCTCTCTTTAGTCTGCCCAAAATGGGTTAAGACTTCGACTTTTGAATACCCTTACTACTTACAAAAATGTTTCCATACAGATTGTACGCTCGATAAAAGAAGGCACTTTTCTTTGTGGCGAACCCATTGGGTGCTGTTGGCGTCCAAAAACAGCCCATTTTATCACAATTTTGACTTTTGGCAACCCGTGGGGGGTTAACAAATGCTCACTGCAGTATTTTGTCAACTTCTATTGTCACACCAAGGCCTGGGAGTGACAAATTTTTCTTGAAAATCTACAAGACTCGTTAAATCCACAGAAAACACAAATTTTTTAGCTTTATGGGGGTATTGCTGTTTAACCAGCTCAAAATGGGTTAACGCTTGGCTTTCTGAACACCCTTATTACTGACAAAAATGATCCTCGGTGAATTCCACTCCCAATAAAGGAAGTTATCTTTATCTCTCGTGTATTGTTTGGGTGCAGTGGGGACATGAAACCGGCCCATTTCATCAACATTTTGATGTTTGGCAGCCTGTGGAGGGTTACCATATTCATCGCCTGATATATCGTGTGTATCAAAGGGTGTGTCACAGACAGGTCTAGCAATGACGAACGTATAAAAAAAATCTACAAGATGTGTTTCGAGAAAGTGCCGATAAACCCCAATTTTGGCAGTTTTTTGCCAATTCTGACGACATAAGGGTTAAATCGAAAATTCTGCTTTGGTACATTTTTAGACTTTGTGCCCCTCTATGCGTGTGTAAAATTTCATGAAAATCGGTTCGAAAATGGCTTCTGAATCGTACAGACAAAATGTGTGGAAAAAAACCCAAAAAAAACCCCCCAAAAACCTAGACTTTAGGATTCTGGAGAATCATGGCTTTTCCCGATGAGATTCCATGATTTTTCATGACCCCACAGTGTCTGATGAATTGTTTTTAACTGTCTCACTGAAGTTCCTTCATTGATGTTATGAGAAAGGTGAGTATAGTAGTCTCAAATGACTCAGTTTGATAAAACAATTGTTTAGGTAAAAACCATCATTAATGGTGGAGTGGGTTAATGTCAATATTGTCGTCCAACAAGTTATTGGCCAACAAAAGGAGTTATGTTTGTTTGACACATACCCACGTAGTGCTGTGGCTATTTGAAAATGGTCCATTTTATCTCAAATGTATCCAAAATATTGATGTCTGGCAGCTTGTAGAGTGTTAACAAGTGCTAACAGGAATATTCATTCCTGCAACTTCTAATGTCACACCAAGAACTGCGAATGGCCATTTTTTCTTTAAAATCTACAAGATATTTTCAGAGAAATCTAGGGAGCACACAAATTTTAAGCTTTTGATGGGTATCATTGTTTATCCAGCCCAAAACGGGTAAAGTGTTGTTTTTTGAATACTCTTATTACTTCCAAAAATAATTCTCAGTGAATTCTACTTCCACTTATTTTGATCTCTCCTCTCAAATTCGGGTGCTGTGGGTATGCAAACACAGCCCATTTTATCAACATTTTGATGTTTGCGAACCTGCATAAGGTTAACAAATGCTTCCAGGAATATTTTGTACATGCAATTTGTAATGTCACACTAAGATCTGAGAATGGCCATTTTTTCTTGAAAATCTACGAGACGTTTTTTGAGAAATCCTCGGATAACATGAATTTTTAACCTTTTGAGGGAAATCTTTCTGTAATCAGCCCTAAACAGGTTAATGCTTGGTTTTGTGAATACCTTCATTACATACAAAAATGATCATCAGTGAATTACACTTCCAATGAAGGGGGTTATGTTTATCTCGCAGGTACACATTTGGTGTTATGGTTGCCCAAGAACAGCCCAATTTCTCCAAATGTCTATGCTTTGCAGCCTCTGGAGGGTTAACAAATGCTTACCGAAATATTTTGTCCATGCAACTTGAACTGTCACTCCAAGACCTGCGAAAGGTCAATTTTTCTTGAAATTTAGTTTTGAGAAATCCACAGAAAACTGGAATTTTAAGCTTTTAAGGGGTATATCTCTTTAACTAGACAAAAATGGGTTTAGACCTCGATTTTTGAATACACTTACTACTTACAAAAATGTTTCCCTGTCAGTTTTGCGTCCGGTAAAAGAAGTAATGCATCTCTGTTGCATTCCCATTTGATGTTGTTGGTGTCCAAAAACAGACTATTTTTTCAAAATTTTCACATTTAGCAGCCCATGGAGGGTTAACAAATGCTTCCCGGAATAAGTTATCCTATCAACTGGTAATGTGACACCAAGATCTATCAGTGGTCATTTTCTCTTGAAAACTCTACCAGATGTTTGTAAAGAAATCCAGGGAAAACATAAATTTTCAAGCTTTTGATGGGTATCACTATTGACAACCAAAATCCAAAATATTGATGTCTGGCAGCTTGTAGAGGGTTGACAAGTGCTAACAGGAATATTAATTAATGCAACTTGTAATGTCACACCATGAACTGTGAATGGCCATTTTTTCTTTAAAATCTACAAAATGTTTTCAGAGAAATCCAGGGAGAACATGAATTTTAAGCTTTTCATGGGTATCATTGTTTATCCAGCCCAAAATGGGTTAAGTGTTGTTTTTGGAATACTCTTATTACTTCCAAAAATAATTCTCAGTGAATTCTATTTCCACTTATTTTGATCTCTCCTCTCAACTTCGGGTGCTGTGGGTATGCAAACACAGCCCATTTTATCAACATTTTTATGTTTGAGAACCTGCATAGGGTTAACAAATGCTTACTGGAATATTTTGTACATGCGACTTGTAATGTCACTCTAAGATCTGAGAATGGCCATGTTTTCTTGAAAATCTACGAGATGTTTTTAGAGAAATCCTCGGATAACATGAATTTTTAACCTTTTGAGGGGTTTCGCTCTTTAACCAGCCCTAAACGGGTTAATGCTTGGTTTTGTGAATACCTTCATTACTTACAAAAATGATCATCGGTGAATTCCACTTCCAATGAAGGAGGTTATGTTTATCTCGCAGGTACACATTTGGTGTTATGGTTGCCAAAGAACAGCCCATTTTCTCCCAAATGTCTATCTTTGGCAGCCTCTGGAGGGTTAACAAATGCTGACCGAAATATTTTGTCCATGCAACTTGTAATATCACTCCAAGACCTACAAATGGTAAATTTTTCTTGAAAATTTTTTTTGGAGAAATCCACAGAAAACTTGAATTTTAAGCTTTTAAGGGGTATATCTCCTTAACTAGTCAAAAATGGGCTAAGACCTCGATTTTTGTATACACTTACTACTTACAAAAATGTTTCCCTGTCAGTTTTGCGTTCGGTAAAAGAAAGTTATGTTTCTCTGTTGCATTTCCATTTGATGTTGTTTGGTGTCCAAAAACAGACTCTTTTTTCAACATTTTCACATTTAGCAGCCCATGGAGGGTTAACAAATGCTTACCGGAATAATTTATCCAATCAACTGGTAATGGGACACCAAGACCTATCAATGGCCATTTTCTCTTGAAAACACTACCAGATGTTTGTAAAGAAATCCAGGGAAAACATAAATTTTTAAGCTTTTGAGGGGTTAACGCTTGATTTTTTGAATACTCTTATTACTTACAAAAATGGTCCTTGGTTAATTCCACTCCCAACAAAGCAGATTATGTTTATTTCTCAGGTACAGGTTGGGTGCTGTACATGTCCGAAAACAGCCCAAAACAACAAAATTACGATGCTTGGCATCCTGTAGAAGGTTAATAAACGCTCACCGGAATATTGTGTCCATGCAGCTTGTAATGTCTCACAAAGACCTGCGAGTAGTCAATTTTTCTTGAAAACCTAGAGGATGTTTTTATAGAAATCCACAGAAAATGGGAATTTTAAGATTTTAAGGGGTCTCTCTCTTTAGCCTGCCCAAAATGGGTTAAGACTTCGACTTTTGAATACCCTTACTACTTACAAAAATGTTTCCGTATAGATTGTGCGCTCGATAAAAGAAGACACTTTTCTTTGTGGAGTACCCATTGGGTGCTGTTGGCGTCCAAAAACAGCCCATTTTTTCACAATTTTGACTTTTAATAGCCTGTGGAGGGTTAACAAATGCTCACCGCAGTATTTTGTCCATGCAACTTCTATTGTCACACCAAGTCCTAGGAGTGACAAATTTTTCTTGAAAATCTACAAGACTCGCTTACAGAAATCCACTGAAAACATGAATTTTTGAGCTTTTTGGGGGTACTGCTGTTTAACCAGCCCAAAACGGATTAACGCTTGGTTTTTTGAACACCCTTATTACCTACAAAAATGATCCTCGGTGAATTCCACTTCCAATAAAGGAAGTTATGTTTATCTCTCATGTATCGTTTGGGTGCTGTGGGTGCCTGAAACTGGCCCATTTCATCAAAATTTCGATGTTTGGCAGCCTGTGGAGGGTTACCATAAGCAACGCCTGATATGTCGTGTGTATCAAAGGTCGTGTCACAGACAGGTCTAATAATGATGAATGTTTAAAAAAAATCTACAAGACGTGTTTCAAGAAAGTGCCTATAAACCCAAAGTTTGGCAGTTTTTTTATTTTGATTTTCTGCCAATTCTGACAAAATAAAGGTTAAATCAAAAATTCCGCTTTAGTACATTTTTAGATTTTGTGCTCCTCTATGAGTGTGCAAAATTTTGTGAAAATCGGTCTGAAAATGGCTTCTGAATCGTACGGACAAAATGTGTAGAAAAAAAAAAAAATAAAAAAAAAAACAAAAAAAATAATCCATAGAAAAATAATAGTCTATTCCAGAGGGAAAAGGAAAAAAAAAAAAAAAAAAAAAAAAAAAAGAAAAAAAAATAATAATCCGTAGAAAAACAATAGTCTTTTCCAGAGGGAAAAGCCAAATAATAATCTGTAGAAAAAAAATAGTCTTTTCCAGAGGGAAAAGCCTAATAATCCGTAGAAAAACAATAGTCTTTTCCAGAGGGAAAAGCCTAATAAAACTTTGTTTCATTTCTGTAGTTTGGCTAGTGCAAGACCAGTATCACCTAAAACAAAATTTAAAATCCTGGTTCATGGTTTCATCAAGTGTGAAAATAAGCTATTAATTGGAAAAAGTATATTTCAATTTTTGCAATTCACTATAATCCTTTACCTAACATGAAATGCAGGCGACACTTGCAAACAAAATTCTTGAATAACTAACTTTTTTCATTTTTTATCTCAAAAACATTGGTTATGACCCCTCAATCGAACGAGCTTGATGAGCTCTTTCCAAAGAGGGGTCATAACCTATGTTTTTGTGACAAAAAATGAAAAACTTATACCAATTTTAATATTTTTAATACTTGGCCCAGACTAGCTGGTGCAACCCAATTTATTACCAGGGCCAAACACATATTCTGAATCCCCAAACCCCCCAAATTTGCCAAAAAACTTCAAAAAAGAGAAGACCAGTATGGTCCTCCATACTTTTTGCGCAATGCGCAACTTGTTGTCAAGGACAACAATGGGCTACTACTTCCATCTTGTCATTCTTTATTGTTGTGCCTGTTAAATGTTAATAAGAACAGTAACATAACTCAGCGGGGAGGAAAGAGTGTCCACTCCAGGGAGGGCCATCCCTGACTGGGCCATTGGTAAGTATTAAAAATACTAAAATTGGTATAAATTTGTCATATTTTTCCACTATACCAATGGCCCAGACTAGCTGAGAATAGTAAACAGGCAGGCGGACCTAGTACTTGATATTCATTGCTCCTATTTCAGAAAAACAATGAAAATATAGGTGTAACTCTATTTAAGACCTAGCATAACCCATTGTGCTAATTTGATAAAGGAAGCCAAAATATAAAGAAGTCCAGAGAAACGAGACTCTTTATAAGTCATTAAAAGTGTCCAAGTATTGTATAGTAAAGCTTGTCTTGACAGATGACATATACAATAACGCTTCACATCGAGCTACACATTAAAAGCATATAATACATTGAAAATTGCTTCACATCGAGCTACACACTAAAACTACCATAGCACCGACCCCAAGTTTCTATCACTGAAGGAGATATGTCCATGCTTTACACTATAAAGCCAGATGACAATTTGGAAATACCATCCCTCCCCCCCCCTTCCCCTTGTTTTGAAAGTAACTACACATCAAAATGAAGAGGGTAGCAGACTGGTGACAGTGCTAGAGCAGACTACACAGAAGGTTGAATGAAATTCCTAATTAGAATGGACGACATTCTGAGCTACCGATAACGGTCCTAAAGATCTGAGCTCATCCGAAATTGATTCTAAATCTTGAAGATAAAAGCTGGCAAATGTCGTCTGTTGAGTCCAGAAAGCTGCTTGCATCAAATCCTTCAAAGAATTACTACTCGCATAAGCCCAAGAAGAAGCTAAACCTTAACTTCGTGAGCTGAAATCTTATAAGCTATTCTCGGATTCACAGACAAAGCATTATAAGCTGTCCGAATAGCTCACTGAATCCATCTAGATATGGAATGAACAGAAATATCATTTCTGTTAGGAAGAGAAAGAAAGAAATAACCTCTTCCTACCTCTTCTAATAAAACTATAACGCTGCTTATTAATCCTTAGCGCTCTTACTGGACGGTCTTTGACCATCTGATGACGGTAATGCTTTAAATAAGAATTGGGTTAGGCCGTTTGTCCAGGACCTGATTCTTAGATAAGAATCCCATTTTCATAGTGAGAGTAATAGAATTACCAACACTACAATAATGAGAGTCTTCAACAGATAAAGCATGAAGCTCACTAACTCTTCTAGCTGACGCAAATGCTAAAAGGAAAGCTGTTTTATAAGTAAGAAATTTAAACTCAACAGTATCTAAAAGCTCAAAAGGTGCTTCCTGAAGTTTCTGAAGAACCCAAGCTAACTTCCACTCAGGGGCTAGTCTCAAGGTACAAGGTCTGTTCACAGAGAAATTCCTCATTAAATTATTTAAAGATACACCTGACCCAATGTTTAGTTTCCCTTGATGTGCGTAGGTGTCAGAAAGCATAGACCTATAGCCCTTAATAGTGACTGGCTGTAGCTTAACTTCATCAAAAAGATAAATAAAAAAGTTAGCTAATTGAGGAATAGTTGGGTTAAAAAAATCAATCGTGATTCACACCACTGAACAAAAACCTTCCACTTTGCTTCATAATTTAACAAAGAGGAGGTCTTCCTACAGTAAGAAATTGCATCCATTGCTCGTCTGAAAAACTGTTTTCCGTGCAGGAAGGACCACACAACAGAAAAGAAGGTTGAGGCTTTCCAGATTGTGAAGCATTTCCCCTGCATCAAAAGATCCCTGAGAGGCGGCAACTTCCGCGGAACATCCCAAAGAAGTTCCCGGAGAAGATTTATCCACGGTCTGTGAGCCGACAGACATGCTACCAGCAGAATCTTGCAAGAAGACTGTTTTATCTTTATCAAGATCTGTTGAATGAGGGGGGCTGGAGGGTAAGCATACCCTATTATCCCATTCCATGAAACTGACAGAGCGTCTACTGCATAAGCTTGAGGGTCTGGGTATGAAGACACAAATGTCGGTAACTGATTGTTCAGACTCTTGGCAAAAAGATTGATCATTGGACGTTCCCTCTGGAAGCAAATTTGATTGAAACTTAAAAAATTTATAGTAATTTATATATTTTTTATACTTACCAATGACCCAGACATAGCTGGTGCTAACTCTTGAAAATATAGGGCCAAACACAAATTTTGCCCCCCAATCCCCAAAATTTGCATCTAAAACCAAAGAAAACATGTCCTGAATGGCCCTCTATACTTCACCTCTACTGCGCATGCGCAGTGTCAAGGACGTCCCGAAATTAGCGCCATTAATCATTCTTACCAACAGTGCCTGGTAAGCGCTATGTCCTCAGCGGGGAGGTATGAGTTCCCAACTCCTGGGAGGGCCATCCCCATCTGGGTCATTGGTAAGTATAAAAAATATATAAATTACTATAAATTTTGTCAGATTTTTATACTGTACCAATGACCCAGACATAGCTGAATAGTAAAAAGGCTGGAGGGCCCAGGACATAAAGGAAAATCCAATAAGCTCAACTATATAAAATAGAGTCATCTCTTGGAGGAGAAAAGGAGAAATAGGTTTCACGTGTATCTTTCTTATTTATGACAAATTAGAAAGACACAATACCTTCTATAATTGAGCATCATAACATCCATGTTCTCTATTAATATGCAGCATAATTCTTATACTAATTATTTTTAAAGTAAGCCAATAAATAAAGTTAGTCCAAAGAATTGAGACTCTTTATACTCTTTTAAAAGTGTCCGAGGATAGTATAATAACATCCGTTTGACACATGACATATTCAAATGCTATACTTTAAAACTATGACATGAATGAATTTAAAAACATAACTTTCACTTAAGAAACCATCCCAGTAACAGCTCAGAATTACTAACTCCGGAGGAGGTATCCCCTTGTTTTCATAATAAAACAGGTGACCCAAGGGAACACCCTCCCCCCCCCCCCTTTTTCTTGCCCTGGGTCAAATAGCCCAGAGCGAAGAGGGCAGCAGGATGGAGTCACTGCCGGAACATAAAGCCTACATAGCTATAGTTGCAATTGTTAAGTGATCGACTTTCTGAGCAGCTGATAATGGACCTAAATAATGCAGGTCTCCAGAAATGGATACAATATTTCTGAGATAAAAATTCGTGAATGTGGATGGCTGAGACCAATATGCAGCCTACATAATCTATAATAGCAAAACTATACGTCAGCCCAAGATGTAGAAGAGCTCTTACTTCATGAGCCGAAATCTTAAGCACAGACTGCTGAGTTAAGGATAGATTATCCTAAGCAGTACCGATAGTTAACTGAATGCATTAAGTAATAGAATGGACCGCAATGACCCTTCTATTAGGCATCAGAGCCAGAAGAAGCTTTACGTCCAACTGATAAACTGAGATCTGTTAATAAATACATAAAGGTCTATCCGGACAGAGTAAAGGCCTATGCCCGCTCGAAGACGGAAGGACCTCAAGAACAATAGGTTCCGGATATCATTAGGAGCCTGATTTTAACCAAAATACAACATTAGTAGTAAAGGTAATAGAGTTCCCGATACTACGAAAGTGAGAATCGTCCACCGATAGTGCATGAAGCTCACTGACTCTTCAGCAGAAGAGAAGACTAAGAGAATCGCTGCCTTAAAAGGCCAGAATTTGAAACTGCTGTCTCAAGGGGTTCAAATGGTTGCTTTAATTAATAAGAACCCAAGCTAAATTCCGAATAGGAATTAATCTAACGATTCTAGGTCTCTTATCGAAAAGTTTCAAACTAACTTAGATAAAGAGACATTAGGCTCCATTGTAAACTATCATGGTGTGCATAGGTATCAGATAACATAGACCTATAACCTTTAAAAGTAACTGGCTGCAGATGATCTCGTTAAACAAGTATACTAGAAAGTTTGCAATGTCTGGTATGGAGGGATCAAAAATATCAACATAAAGATCCCTACACCAACGACGGAAGACCCTCCACTTTAGCCGCATTGTATAGCGAAGAGGAGGTCCTTCTACAGTTAGGAACCGCGTCCACTGCTCGTCCTGTACAATGCTTGCCATGCAAGAAGGACCGCACAACGGAATACGTGAAGGTTGAGACCTTGCGGGTTGTGATAGAGTTGACACGATTTCCCCAGCGAAAAAAAGATCCTCTCGTGGAGGAAGTTTCCGCGGTAAGTCCCACAGTAGACATCTAAGTAAATATATCCACCGTCTCTGTGGAGACAGAGATGCTACCAACAGAATTGTATTGTGAATGAATAATCCTAGCAATACTTGCTGAATCAACAGCGCTGGAGGATACGCATATCCTATCATCGCGTCCTACTAGATCGATAGAGCGTTAACTACATATGCTCAGGGATCCGGACACGGTGACACATACGTCTACAATTGATTGGAGAGTTGTGTCGCAAATAAATTATCACTGGGCGCTCCCATTGATAGCAAATCTGATTGAATACTTGTTTGTTGATAGTCCATTCTGACGGCAACAAACGACCCTTACGTGAAAGGGAGTCTGCTAATACGATCCGACGACCGAGAATATGACGAACCGAAACAGAACTTGGTGTTCTATAACAAACAGAAGGATTCTTTCCGTTAAAATCAATAACGGAAACGAATGAGTGCCTCCCTGGTTCCGGATATACGCAACTACTGTCATATTATCGGACAGGATTGAACATGCGTTTCTGAATAAAATTCATCCAATGACGTAGTGCAAGCCAACATAATATTCTTTCTTGGAAGTAAGGAGCTTGCCTAAAAACTGTGGAACCCAAAGACCCCGGCACTTCGAATCCGTTGGGATCAAAATTGTGTCCCAACCTGTTTGACTGATATCTGTCATAATCGAAAACTCGGATCCGGCAACTACAGTGGAACTCTCTGAGTCAACCACCGAATGTTTGCCCAAGTCTGAATCTCTTGTTACACTTGATAGACAAGAGAACGTGTATATCAAGCAATTCAAGATTGCTGAAAGTTTGCCGTCGCCGAGAAGCTTCTCGGAGACCGAAGCGACTCTGAGAGAGTTCTTCACCTTACTATCCACGTGCGTGGATGTAGCTAGGGCTGCGTCACGTCTAACCAACTCCAGGTTGCCACTGAAGGGCGGAGTTATACGTGGAAAAACTACTGCCCCTGAAAGAAATCTCATTGAGGATCATATCCTGGAATTCTTTCTCTTGAAGACGTAATGATAAACGTCTCAGTAAGGTGGTGTACGTATGATAAAGCATCTAAGTTAAGTTTATTATACACCATTGTCGTTTCCAACATCGTGGTTGGAATTGACATAGACGGCGAAAAAGATAATTTGCAGTCTTCAGTCTCGCCGTCTTAGACGCAAAGGAACTCTCGGTAAGCCCAGTTCTGCCAATAAACAATTATTTCCTAGAATTCACAAAAGGCAGAATAGAGCATTGCGAACAAGAAACTATACTAGCATGTTGATAGCAAGCTTATACATATATAGCGTCGATCAATAATTCGAATGTTCTAAAGACATTATTGGACTGTGTCGGCAACTCAGGGACAATGTCCCTGAACCGATCCAAAACTCCGTTTCCAATGACGCTATTAGTCTCTTATCCAGCATCGCAGCAATGTAGTCCGACGGAACAACCTCTGGAAGATAATGCCGGAAGAAATGTATGGCAGCTTCTGTTGTTCCGAAAGGGAAAGCTCGAAATCATCCGAATCCCTTTCGCCATCCTGTCGGACCCTATGAAATATTCGGTCGTCCGTACCTGATGGAACAGCGGAGCGTACCGACCCGGCGCTGTCGGATTATTCCTGATCCGACCGAGAATCTGTCGTTTGCTGGGATGCTACGATAAGCTGTGCTATTTTGGATAGCACGTCCGTCACTGAGGCCTGTGGAGAAGCGGTCTTATGATGCATTGCCGCTGGAAGCTCCATGTTCGTTACCCTGTACATACTTCTATTATGCGAGCGACCGGAGTGTGCAGGCCTCGTGTCTCTTGGCTACCGGATGGCGTGACCTGTTCGCCATGGAATGACTGAATGCCGAAGCTGGCCGGATATTCAAGGTCACGTAGCCAATGTGCGGTCGTGTGCGCTGCTGTGAGGATGAGGAAGCATTATCGACAGTCACTCGGACTGTCTATATAACGGAGCGTCCCGAGTGGCGGACATACGCTCCGAAGGTGAAATGTCTGTACCACAACATCCGGTCCCATATGTTGTTGCACGAGAGAGGGACCTCTCTCGCTCGCCGCCCGGACGGACCGGACGAGCTAGGAACCGGACTAACAGGCTTCCTCCGATCTCTCCTCTAATCCGTCGTCACTGGGTGTATACTAAAGTCTATTATAGTGCTCGCATCACCCAAATCTCCATCCTAGACCGCAACGGACGAACCCGACTGCCGTACCATTCGATGAATGGACGCTACACCGGGTGAGCTAGCAAATGTCAACTCCGTCGATCCTACTAGGGACCTCTTAGGGGATTGACGTAATCCATGAGCACTAATTGCCGCTAGCTCTTCATTAACTATGACAACAGAGGCACACTTTTGAAAGACATCTCAGTAATTTTGCGAACAAGAAACCAGATATGCTTGTACATAGCAAGCATATAAAAAATATATATATAGCGTCGTTCAATAAATCGAACGTATCTGAGACATTATTGGACTGTGTCGGAAATGAGGGACGATGTCCCTGAACCGAACCAAAAATTTCTAAGTCCACCGACGCTATCAGTTTCTTATCCGGTATCGCAGCATGCTGGTCCGACGAAGAACCTCTAGAAGATGAAGTCGGATGACATATACAGCAGCTTATGTTGTTCCGAAAGGGAAAGCTCGAAAACCTCCAAATCCCTTTCGGCATCCCGTCGGACCGTATGAAATTATCTGACGTCCGCACCTGATGCTTCTGCGGAGCGTCCCGACCCAGCGTCGTCGGATATTATATTATGCGACAGAGATTCTGTCGTTGCTGGGATGCTGCGATAAGTTGTGCTATTTTGGATAGCACGTCCGTCACCGAGGCCTGTGCAGAAGCGGTCTTACGATGCTTTGCCGCTGGAAGCTCCGTGTACGTTGACTCCCGCATACTTTCTTATGCGAACGTCCGGAGTCTCCAGGCCTTGTGTCCCTGGCTATCGGATGGCATGACCTGGTCGCCGAGGATTCTCTAATTGACGAAGTTGACTGGATATCAGAGGTCACGTAGCCAAGGTGCGGTCGTGTGCGCTGCCATGAGAATGAGGAAGCCTTATTGACAGTCTCTCCGGACTGTCTATATAACGGAGCGTCCCGAGCGGCGGACGTATGCTCCGAATGCGAGACATTTTGTACCACAACATCTGGGTCCAGATGTTGATGTACGAGAGAGGGGCCTCTCTCGCTCGCAGCCCGGATGGGCCTGGACGAGCTATGAACCGGACTAAAAGGCTTCCTCCGTTCTCCCCTCTAATCCACCCTCACTGGGTGTGCACATGGTATTTTATAGTGCTCGCATCACCCAAAACTCCTCTCTAGACCGCAACGGACGAACCCGACTGCCGAACCATTCGATGAATGGATGCTACAACGGGCGAACTAGCAGACGTTAAAGGCCGTCGAACCTACTAGGGTCCTCTTAGGCAATTGACGTATTACCTGAGCACTTTTCCACTAGCTCTTCATTAATTGTGACGACGGAGGCACACTTTTTGGAAAACATCACGAATACATCACCCTGATCATGATCGTCTGAAATAGAGATTGATAAAGTAGAGTGACCCTGCGGGGAAAGGACCGGAATGGCCAATTCCCCACTAACATACCGTGACACACGCTTCCCATGTTGTCATCGTAATCAACACATACAGAACAGGAGTTAGTGCGAGTACACTGACTACATTATACAATGATTATGAAAGTCAGAGGAAGATTTCCTCTTATTACAATTGAACAATATCCTTTCAATGTGAAAAGAAAACAAAGTCCTAGTACTCGCACCAACCCCTGACAATCAAAATACATAATAACAAGATCTATTAACATAGAAAAAATAATTGAATCAAAAACTTTTGAAAAAATATTTTTTCAGAACAGCCCAAGTTTCTGAAAAGTAATGTTGAGCCCCAATGGATCCCAAGTCTAAGTGTGGACAAAAATTCTAAAAATATTTTAAACAATTTATGCAACACTTACGAACAATAATAATGTGTCTAGTTATGATTAAATTAACATCAAGATATTATTTTCAAGAAATCTCCCCTCACACAGAGGGCTGTTGGAAATGTAAACAATAAGTGTAAAAACACTAGATCAAGACTCCAGGCACCCTGGCCCAAAATCAGTTACCAATAATACACTATCTGATGCAAAACAGAGACTTCCAGGGAAGAAACTGCAGAACATCATATGGTAGATGCAGAACACTGCGCCTAACCACCCATAGGTGAAGACGTAAACATGGGGAAAAGAACAGAATACATTCTGTTATCCAGCTAAAACTCCCAAGAAATTTTAGTAATAATATTACAGAAAATATGCCAAAAGCATGGGAGAATAGCAAGAGGGGACTTAAAGGAAAGGGAGAGAGGAAAACACTGAATAAGCAGTGTAATCTTGATAACAAGAATGACCACAACAGGCTGTTGCCTCGAAAATAGGTAACTTAACATAATTTCATCAAAAAAATTTTTTTTCTCTCCTCCTTCTATATCCTCCTTAGAATCACCATTTCACTAATATTTATGTGTCTGGCATCATTTAAACTGAGATTTACAAGCACAAAGATCAGTCAGATGTTAACTGATGAAGGGCCAAACAAAGAATAATTAATGGCGCCAATTTCGAGACATCCTTGACACTGCGCATGCGCAGTAGAGGTGAAGTATGGAGGGCCATTCAGGACATGTTTTCTTTGGTTTTAGATGCAAATTTTGGGGATTGGGGGGCAAAATTTGTGTTTGGCCCTATATTTTTAAGAGTTAGCACCAGCTATGTCTGGGTCATTGGTACAGTATAAAAATACAGATTTTTTCAACATCCATTCTGAAGGTAGCAGGCGATCCTTTCTCGATAGAGTTTGCTATTACATTGAGATGGTCTGGAATATGACGAATCGATATCAGAATCTGATTCTCCTGAGAGAAAAGAAGAATCTTTTCGGTGAGATTCAACAGCTGGACGGAATGAGTACCTCCCTGATTCCGAATATAGGCTACTACTGTTGAATTGTCCAATAGAATTTGAACATGTGAGTTTATTACTCGACTGAGCCAATGATTTAGAGCTAACCAAATTGCCCTCATTTCTTTGTAGTTTATATGGGACACAAGAAACTGACTCACCCATAAACCATGACACACTTGATCGCCCAGAATCAGAGAAGCACCCCAACCCTCCTGACTGGCGTCTGTCATGATTATGAATGACGTATTCTGAAGCGGTATTCCCTAAGTTAACCACTGGATATCTGCCCAAATTTGAAGAAGATGCTTTACTGACTGTGTTAAAGCAATCGGAGTGTCCAACAACTCATTACGTGTACACTCCATATAAAAAAATGATCCCAATATCGACTGAGTGTGTTATTTATGATTATATAACTGCAGGTATTTACGGACTAATCAGTGTTGATTGGGAAAACACCTCGCAATTTACATAATAAGTTCTCTTCACTAAATCCTTTTTCTGTGCCTGAAATATTTGGGGGGGGGGGAATTGTCTGTATCAAAAAAATCCTTTAAATGTGAAAATCGGTCCAATAATTCACGTTTTGTGTTCTAATAAATCTTGAAAAAAAATGTGAATTTTGATGATCCCGTGAAACAGTGTGGCTGTTCCATACATGACATAAAATAGTCTGAACTCGCTTAATCGAGGTCATTGTTGTTGAAAAAAAAAAACATTCTGATTCTCAACCGAAATGGACATTAGCTAATATTATTGGACTACTTGATCAAGACATCGTGATAAGCACTAAATATCTAAAGTTTCAACTAATGAAGTCTCGTATTTGTGGCTAATAACATTGAACTTGAGACTGCGCAAGCACTAAATTTCGGGAGATTTTAAAAATGTTTCCCCGTGAATATTTTTATATTTGAGGGATGTGATATGATTATACATAGCAAGTGTTTCGTTTCTTTTAACATTTTCTTCGGGATTAACAACAAACATGGGAATTAAATAACACGCCACTGAACAGAAGTAAGAAATTGAGCTTCATTGTATACTGGTATGTCATGTCTTTAACACCTTTTCTAAGGCTAATTTACTTATTAATCTGTCAAATGGCCGAAGCATTTGACACATCTATTGAAAAGAAACCCATGCTGACTGGGGAGAATTATTATTACCAAAACACCAACATACAGACGACAGTGTATGGCAAAAATGTTATCAGTCTACCCAGTTTCCAGCCACGAAAGTTAAAAAATTTATAGTAATTTATATATTTTTTATACTTACCAATGACCCAGACTTAGCTGGTGCTAACTCTAACAAAACCAGGGCCAAACACAAATTTTGCCCCCCAATCCCCAAAATTTGCATCCAAAACAAAAAGAAATCATGTCCTAAAGGACCTCCATACTACGCCTCTACTGCGCATGCGCAGTGACGCAGTCGTCCCGAAATTGGCGCCAATTATCATTCTTACTGGCAGTGCCTGGTCAGCGCTATGTACTCAGCGGGGAGGCAAGAGTTCCCAACTCCAGGGAGGGCCATCCCCGTCTGGGTCATTGGTAAGTATAAAAAATATATAAATTACTATAAATGTTTTAACATTTTTATACTGTACCAATGACCCAGACTTAGCTGAATAGTAAACAGGCTGGAGGGCCTAGGACATAGAAGAAAATCCAATAAGCTCAACTATATAGTAAAGAGGTAACCCCTTAAGGAGAAAAGGAGTATTAGGCTTTACATGTATCTTTCTTATTTAATATTAAATTAGAAAGATACACTACCCTTAATAATTGAGCACAATAACATTCATGTTCTCTATTAACATCCAGTATAACCCTTATACTAATTATTTTTAAAGCAAGCCAATAAATAAAGTAGTCCAGAGAATTGAGACTCTTTATATTCATTTAAAAGTGTCTGAGTATTGTATATTAAAGCCCGTTTGACACTTGACATATACAAATGCTTCACACCGAGCTACACTTTAAAAATAAGACATGAATGAATTAAAACATTAATATTACACTTTAAAACCATCCCGGAAGCGACTCAGAAATACTGACTTGGAGGAGGCATTCCCTTGCTTTTCACTATAAAGCAGGTGACCTAAGGGAACACCCGCCCCCCCCCCCCCCCCTTCCCCTTGCCCTGGGTCAAATAGCCCAGAGCGAAGAGGGCAGCCGGACGGAGTCACTGCCGGAACAGAAAGCCTGCATAACTATAGTTGCAACTGTTTAGTGGACGACATTCTGAGCAACAGATAACGGACCTAAACAATGCAGGTCTCCAGAAATGGACTCAATATTTCTGAGATAAAAATTCGTAAATGTGGATGGCTGAGACCAATAAGCAGCCTTCATTAAATCTGTAATAGCAACACTATTAGCATAAGCCCAGGAAGTAGAAAGAGCTCTTACTTCATGAGCAGAAATCTTAAGCACAGACTGCTGAGAAGAAGATAAATCTTCATAAGCAGTACGGATAGTTAACTGAATCCATCTAGCAATAGAATGGACTGAAATGTCCTTTCTATTAGGCATCAAAGACAGAAAGAAACGTTTCCGTCCCTTTCTGATAAACTGAGATCTCTGTTTATAGATACGTAGTGCTCTAACAGGACAGAGTAAAGGCCTACGCCCGTCTGAAGACGGAAGAGCCTTAATAACAATAGGTTCCGGATATTTATTAGGAGCCTGATTCTTAGCTAAAAAACCCACCTTAGTAGTGAAGGTGATAGTGTTCCCAACACTACGATAATGAGAATCATCCACCGATAGTGCATGAAGCTCACTGACTCTTCTGGCAGAAGAGAAAGCTAAGAGAAAAGCTGTCTTATAAGATAAGAATTTGAAATCTACTGTCCCAAGAGGTTCAAATGGCTTTTCCTTCAATTTAAGGAGAACCCAAGCTAAATTCCACTTAGGAATTAATCTAAGAGTTCTGGGTCTATTTATCGAAAAGTTTCTAACCAACATCGATAAAGAGACATTAGATCCAATTTGTAAACTATCATGATGTGCATAGGTATCAGATAACATAGATCTATAACCCTTTATAGTAACAGGCTGCAGTTTGATTTCGTCAAGCAAGTATACTAGAAAGTTTGCAATGTCTGGTATAGAGGGATCAAATATATCTACAGAATGATCCCTACACCAACGACGAAAAACCTTCCACTTAGCCGCATAGTTTAGCGAAGAGGAGGTCCTCCTACAGTTAGAAATCGCGTCCACTGCTCGTCCTGTAAAGTGCTTGCCATGCAAGAAGGACCGCACAACGGAAAAACGTGAAGGTTGAGACCTTGCGGGTTGTGATGGAGTTGGCGCGATTTCCCCTGCGAAAGAAGATCCTCTCGTGGAGGAAGCTTCCACGGTAGGTCCCACAACAGACACCTGAGTAGATTTATCCACGGTCTCTGTGGCGACAGAGATGCTACCAACAGAATCTTGCATTGAGATTGTTTTATCTTTAGCAATACTTGTTGAATTAACGGCGCTGGAGGATACGCATATCCTATCATTCCGTCCCAAGGGATCGATAGAGCGTCTACTGCAAATGCTCTTGGATCCGGACACGGAGACACATACGTCTGCAACTGATTGTTGAGATGTGTCGCAAATAAGTCTATCATTGGCCGTTCCCATTGGTAGCAAATCTGATTGAATACTTGTTTGTTGAGAGTCCACTCCGACGGCAACAAACGACCCTTTCGTGAAAGGGAGTCTGCTAGCACATTCAGACGACCCGGTATGTGACGGACCGAAAGAAGAACGTGATGTTCTAACGCAAACAGAAGGATTCTTTCCGTTAGATTGAACAACGGAACTGAATGAGTGCCTCCCTGATTCCGTATATACGCCACTACTGTCGTATTGTCAGATAGGATTTGGACATGAGCTTTGTGAATAATGTCCATCCAATGACGTAACACAAGCCAAATTGACATCATTTCCTTGATGTTTATGTGCTTGCACAGGAATTGCGGATCCCAAAGACCCTGGCATCTCGAATCCGTTGGGATTAATGATGCACCCCAACCTGTTTGACTGGCATCCGTCATAACGGTAAAACTCGGATCCGGCAACTGCAGCGGAACTCCTTGAGTTAACCACTGAATGTTTGCCCAAGTCTGAATCTCTTGTTTCACTTGATCTGACAAGAGAACGTCTACATCGAGCGAATGAATTTTCACACTCCAATTCTGAGTCAGGAAAATTTGAAGAGGACGTGTGCGTAACCGCCCCATCGGAATGAGATCCACGGCGGCTCCGCACAGACCTATCAGTCTCATAAATTCTCTCGCCGTGACTTTGTCTGCGTGCAGACAATAGCGAGCGTAACAACTGACTAATTTCGCTCTGGTTAACGGCAGACGAACGAGATTGTTGTGCGTCTCGAAGCTCATTCCCAGATGAGTGAATGACTTGGACGGCACCAGATCCGACTTCTCGTTTACTATAAAACCGAGACGTCGGAGCAATAGAAGAAGATTCTGAACATCGTTCTGAAGCGTTAACTCGTTGCCGTACCTCTGAAGAATGTCGTCCAGGTAGGCCGACGTTACCGCAGACGAATGAGCTCGGAAGTAGATCATTACCGAGTTCATTACCCGAGTGAAAGCCCAGGGTGCTAGATTCAATCCGAAGCACATTGCCCGGAATTGATACACCACTCCAAGGACTGCGAAGCGTAGATACTTTCGGAATGTCGGATGTACCATGACGTGAAAGTACGCATCTTGAGATCTATGCTCGTTGCATAATCGTTCACCCGAATACTCGCTCTGACCGATCGAATCGTCTCCATATAAAACTTCGGAGCGACGATCAGCTTGTTTATCCAGCTCAAATCTATGACTGGACGGAACGAGCCGTCTGGTTTCGGAACCAGAAACAGATGGCTGTAGAATCCCAGAGATTCCTGGTTTTCTACGACCTCTACCGTGTTCTTCATTAAAAAAGACTGCACCTCTGATAACAGAGCGTCTCTTTTCTGTGGATTTGACGGAAGATGAGTCCACTTTGGACTTCGAGTTAATGGAGGCTTTCGTTTGAAGGATATCTTCAGACCTTCCGAAGTCACTCCTCTCACCCAAGGGTCGTCCGTAATTGACGCCCACTCTTGTGAAAAACTCGACAACCTTCCGCCAACCGGAACGCGATAGAGGTTTAAGCCATCACCTCCTGGACCTGCGAGGCCTGCGGTAGGAGAAACCACGTCTTCCACGACCCGCACCTCGCCTCGTCGACCTCGGGGCGTCCGACCGATTGTCCCGGCCTGAAGGACGTCCCGAACGAGAGTCGCTATCCTGACGGTCTCTCGAATAAGACCAAGAGGACGCACCGGAACCTCTATAGGAACCTCTCTTGGGCGCATTAGACCCAGAAGTGCCTGTCTTATTCGTGTCTGCTGTATCCGACTTCTTAGGAGCCGATCTGAACAACAGAGAATCATTAGCTTTCTTTTTAATTTTATCATAAATAGCGGAAAGCTTGCCGTCAAAGAGAAGTTCTCCTGAGACCGAAGCGACTCTAAGAGAGTTCTTCACCTTAGAATCCACTAGTGTGGATGTAGCTAGGGCAGCGTCACGTCTAACCAACTCCAGATTTGCCACTGAAAGGGCGGAGTTACACATGGAATAAGCTACTGCCCTTGAAAGAAGTCTTAAAGAGGATTGTATATCCTGAAACTCTTCCCCTTGAAGGCGCAGTGATAATGCCTTAGTAAGGTGATCTGCGTAAGATAAGGCATCTAAATTGGCTCTGTTAGACGCAATAGCTGTTTCCAACACCGCGGTTGGAATAGAAGCTGACGATGGTAATGATAGCTCTAAGTCTTCCGCCTCGTCGTCCATACGCAGAGGAACTCTCGGTATACCCTGTCCTGCCGTATCGAATTTATTCCTTGCATTAATGAAAGGCAGGTTGAGAGTATTAGCGGACAAGAAACCTGCTTTCCCTGTCCTGGAAGCAAGTTTAAATATAGCGTCGTTCAATAATTCAAATGTTCTAGCAACATTATTGGACTGCGACGGAAACTCGGGAGCGATGTCCCTGAACCGCTCAAAAAATTCAGAGTCCAATGACGCTATAATTCTTTTGTCCGGAAGCGCAGCAGTCTGGCCCGACGGAACAACTTGAGGGAGAAAGTGCCGGATGAAGTCCACGGCAGCTTTATGTTGTTCCGAAAGGGATAACTCCAAGTCATCCGTATCCCTTTCACCATCTGGTCGGACCTCTTGATGTTCCCGGTCGTCCGCCCCCGATGCTTCGGCGGAGCATACCGACCCAGCGCCGTCGGATAATTCTCGATCCGACACCGTTTCTGTCGGCTGCTGGGATGCTGCGATAAGCTGTGCTATCTGCACAAGAATGTCCGGCGTCGAGACCTGCGGAGGCGCAGTCTTTCGCTGCTTCGCCGAGGGCAGCTCCGCATCAGATGGCTCCCGCATACTTTTCCTATGCGAACGTCCAGAGTCCATCGGTCTCGATTCCCTGGCTGCCGGATGGTGTGACCTGGTCGCCGAAGAATCCTTCATCGGCGAAGCTGGTAATATATCGGCGGTCACGCAGCCAAGGTGCGGTCGTGTGCGCTGACGAGAAGAGGAAGCCTTAACAGTCTCTGCAGACTGCTTATACAACGGAGCGTCCCGAGCGACGGACGTATGCTCCGCTAAAGACACATTTTGTACCACAACATCTGGTCCCAGATGTTGTTGTACGAGAGAGGGACCTCTCTCGCTCGCGGCCCGGCTGGACCTGGACGAGCTAGGAACCGGACTAAAAGGCTTCCTCCGTTCTCGCTTACTATCCGCCGTCACTGGGTGTGCATCTATTATGTTTATAGTGCTCGCATCACCCAAAATTTCCTCTTGGACCGCATCGGACGAACCCGGCTGCCGAACCATTCGGTGAATGGACGCTACACCGGGCGAGCTAGCGGACGACATTTGTCTAATCTCCATGAGCACTTTTGCCGCTAGCTCTGAATTCATTTGTGACGACGGACGCACACTTGAAGAAGATAACATGGAAACATCACCCTGTTCTGGTTCCTCTGAAATAGAAACTGAGAGAGTAGAGTGACCTTGTGGAGAAAGAGCCGGCATCGCTCTTTCTCCAGAAACAACATATCGTGACACACGTTTCCAATGTTTCTCATCCCAATGTTCACATATAGGACAGGGATTAATGCGAGAACACTGACTACAATTAATACAATGATCATGAAAGTCAGAGGAAGATTTCTTCCTATTACAATTTGAACAACGTCCCTTCATTGTGAAAGAACAACAATAAGTCCTAGTTACTCGCAAAAACCCCTGACACAAAGATACATAATAACATGATCCATTAATAAATGAAAAAACAATTGCAAAACAAAATAATTTTGAAAAAATAATTTTTCAGAGAAGCCCAAGTTGCTGAAAAGTAACGTTGAGCCCCGATGGATCCGATGGCAAAGTGTGGTCAAAAATTTTAAATTTATATAAAATAATTAATGAGACACTTTCGGATAATATAAATGTATCTTATAATGAGATAAACTACCACAAAGGCAAACAGCCCCCCTCAAAAAAGGCTGTTGCCAATGAAAACAAACAGTGTAAACACACTAGAAAACATGACTCCAGGCACTGAAAAAACTGGCCCGGAATCAGTCATCAATTACACTCTATCTGATGCAAAACAGAGACTCCCAGGGGAGAATCTGTAGAACATCAGATGGAAGATGCAGAACACAAACGTTATACACCCATGGGTGAAAACGTAACTATGGGGAAAATAACAGAAAACATTCTGTAACCAAGCAACTCTCCCAGGAAATTTTAGAAATGAAATTTCTCAAAAATATGCCAAAAGCATGGGAGAATTGCCAGGGGGGACTTTAGAAGGCTAGGGGAGAGGAAACACTGAATAAGCAGTGCAACAATTAGCAAGAATGACAACAAGAGGCCCATGCCTCGAAAATAGGCAACTTAACATAATTTCATCAAAAAATTTTAAGTACAGCCCTGATTATTTTTTGCCACTTCTTTTTCCTCTCCTCCTTCTATCCTCCTTAGAATCACATTTTCTCCAAAAATTACGTGTCTGGCATCCTTTAAACTGAGATTTACAAGCACAAAGATCAGTGAGATGTTGACTGATGAAGGGCCAAACAGAGAATGATAATTGGTGCCAATTTCGGGACGACTGCGTCACTGCGCATGCGCAGTAGAGGCGTAGTATGGAGGTCCTTTAGGACATGATTTCTTTTTGTTTTGGATGCAAATTTTGGGGATTGGGGGGCAAAATTTGTGTTTGGCCCTGGTTTTGTTAGAGTTAGCACCAGCTAAGTCTGGGTCATTGGTACAGTATAAAAATCTTATATATTTGTGTATGAACAAACAATATTCTATTCATACATTGCAACCCCTTTTGAGCATAACTAATTCTGAATTAAACTTCTACCTTCTCTTTTACTTCTTGTCTATTTACATTTTGTCTTTGTCTTTGTTTTGTTTTTTTGTATTGTTGTGCTTGGTTGTTTTATTTTTGTTTGTTTTTTTTTGTTGTGTTCTTTTTCCCTTCTGGTAACATTTCTTTTTTCTATTTCTTTTTTTTCAGGGGAAACAGGTAGACAGTCAATCTGGCTATGTTTCCTCCTTACGATATCCATAATATTTAGTCCTAATTTTATAATCTTTGTACAATACGTTTTGTTAATAATACAATTCTATACCCCATACTTTTTGTATATTATGTGTATAGTTAAATAAATTAATCAATCAATCAAACCTCTATTACTTTCATTGTCAAGAGAACCTTTATCTCCGATTGGAGAGACTCTTATGCAAGGATTTGGCGGAAGCATTGTCCATCACGGACATTAAGTTAGTGGTGGTTTCTCTCGGAAAGATAGCCGTAAGCCGTCTGAGATCACACTCGCCTACTGGTCTTCTGTAATAGTTATCCAGTTTGATGCGAATCTTGATAACCATCCGTCAACTGCTAAGCAATAGAGGTGCTAACCCTCACCTGTAGTACCTGCGAGGCCTACGGAAGGAGAAACTAGTCTCCTTCACAAAGAGCCTCGAGCCAATGGCTTAAGGGCATCTGACCGGTAGCCTCGGTCAGACCTAAGCCCCCATCCGAGTCGCTGTATGCCGATCCCTAGAGTAATGATAGGAGGGTTACCTATACCCTTACGAGGTGTCCTTTTTAGACAACTTTCTGTCTAGGACATACTCCCTTACTATTTTCTGCTATTGTGGGTCGATTAGACACCGATTTAAGGAGCAGAGTTTTGATGCTTTCTTTGTAGCTTGGTCATGAACCAATGAAAGCTTATCGTCAAAAACTTAGTGTCCGGAAACCAGAGCGACCCTTATAGCTTTTCGTCCTTGTCAACTATTAAAGATGACAATGCAAGGGCTCTGTTATGTCTGATTAACTCCAAATTAGAAACTGTTAAGAGAGAGTAATACGTGATAAATATAATATCCCTGGAAAGGACACAAAATGAGATACGAACGTCCTCAAATTCCTTTCCGAAGAAACGTGCACAGTTCTTAAAAGTGATCTGCGTAAGACAGTGAGTCTAAATTCGCTCTGAATGAATAAATTGCCATCTGAATTGTGTCCGAGCAAATAATGAATGACAAAGGTAAGGCCATAACTATGTCCTTAGCCTGCTCATTCAACCGCAGAGGAACTCTCTATACATCTTCCCCGACCATTAATTGGTAAAATTACGGAAGATGATGACAAGAAACCTCCTTACTTCTTCCCACTGGAAAGTTGAATATGGCGTCGTCTAAAAGGCCTAAGGCCTGCGACACCTGTCTAGACTTAACCAGAAGAGATATAACCTCCTCTTTTTCCAAATGAAGTCAGCGTCCAACAACGTTAGCGGTTTCTTGCAAGTAGTCGCAGTATTCTGATTCGCTAGAACAAATTCAGGGTAGTGTTGATTAAATCAATCACAACCATGTGTTGTTCCGAAAGGGAAGGGTAATCCTCCTTCATATCCCTTTCATCATTCAATTGAATCAGTTGAAAATCATGGTCAGCGGCATCTGAACTTGCAGATGACTGGACCAACCCAGCATCATCCGACAGCTCAGGTTCTGCGATTGCCGTCAACTGCTTCTGCACTTACTGGGATGCTGCGATGAGCTGTGCAATCTGCGACAACAAATCCATTACAGTGGCCCGAGGAGCAGCAGTCTTCTATTCTAGCCGCTGGCTGCTCCCGAAAGAGTGTATCCGAGTCGGCTCTTTTCTCCGGACGTCCCGATATATGAGGCCTCATCTCTTAGCTACTTAATAGTGCTACTTTCGAGCGGTCGCAGTATTCTGATTCTCAGAACAAACTCAGGGAATTGTTGATGCAATAGATCCATTGTCACCGTCTGTTGTTCCGAAAGGGAAGAGTAATTCTCCTCCAACTGAACGGAGCACACCGGACGGGAGGGGTGGACATATGCTTGGACTGACGCAAGTTCCAAACCACAACATCTGGCTTGAAGTCCTTCAGACCTCGCCGAGCTTCCCGCTGAACTTTCCGGCTTCTTCCTCTCCGTCGTCACAGGGTGAGCCTGCTATTATTTTATAGTGCTCTCTCTACCCTTTCCACTCTCCTCAACCGCAACGGACACACCCAGCATCACGGTACCCACAGACGGTGTAACTGCTTCACCGATCGAGCTAGCTGGCGAAAGCGATCTGAAACCACGCTGTGGGTTATTGCCCTGTATAATATTCATGAGCATGTTAGCCGCTAGCTCTGATTGACTATCTAAATGCAATGATGGAAGCACACTCTCTGATGGTGTCACGTAAACATCACCATGTTCTTGTTCCTCTGTAAATAGAAACTAAAGAACTAGAGCAACTTTTTGGTGAGGAGACCGGCAGTGGCCTTTCAATGTGAGAGGACCGGCAGTGGCTTCTTGCTAACAATGTACCGTGACACCCGTCTCCAATGTTTGTCATCCCATGCGACACATGTTGAGCAAGAATTAATGGGAGTACATTGACTACAAGCGGGGAAACCAACATGTAAATCAGAGGGAAGGCTTCCTCGCCTGGCTTATTAAGCAATATGCTTCCATAATGAAGTAAAATAAGTCGATTGTACTCCCACCAACTCCACATTAAATATAATAAAAAGATACAAAACAAATAACAATCAAAATATAAATCGAAAAATAATTTACAGAAAAAAATGCTTTCGAAAAATTTTGACCAGAGCCCAAGTCCCCAAAGGGAACGGAGTGCCCAAATGTATCCTGATAGAGATCAAGTGTGGACAAAAATTATTTTTCTATCCAAAAAATGAACTGCTACACTACTGGAATATTTAATGTATCTTACAACAGTCCTTCCATATAATAAATAGGAAACTACATATATAAATAGAGCGTTGTCAATGTAAACAACGTCAGGTTGAAAACCAGAAACGATACCCCAGGCAACACAGCCCAAAGTCAAAAACAGATTTTTGAACTATCCAATGTAAAGCAAGATCTTCATCAGAAGAGAAAACGATACATCGGCTGCATGATGCATCACCAAAATGCCTAAACATCCCAAGGGTGAGGACGTAACCATGGAGATATACAAAATAAACATTCTGTGTAACACATTAAACTCCCAAGAAATTTTATAAAAAAAATTCAATAAAATGAGGCAAAAAGCCTGGGAGTTTAACTGGGGGGCTTAAAGGAAGGTTTGGGAAGGAATACTTAACAAACAGTGGAAAAATAATTAGCAATAATGATGATGTTAGGCCCATGTCCTGAAATTGGGGAACGTGAACAATTTTTTATAAATATTATAAAGTTACAGCCCTGAACATTTCAAACCACCATTTCTTCCTTCCTTCATCCAGTTGTGTCCTTGAATTCACCAAATTAACCATTGATTTGTGTCTGGCATCATTATAAACTGAGATTTAAAAGCACAGAAGTCAGTTTGTTGTTATCTGACTGAGGGCCAAACAAAAAATGATGTTGGAGTCAATTCTGGTCACTTCCATGCGTCTGTGAATGCGCAGAGAGTAAATGTATGGAGGATCAGATAGGACTTCTAATTTTAGGTTTTGTATGCAAATTTTGGAGATTGGGGGGTGGGGTGGAGGGGGGCACAATGCGTGTTTGGCTCTCGATATTTTGGAGTTAGCGCCAGCTAAGTATAGGACATTGGTTTACAGTGTAAAAATACCTGACTGTTTGAATGAAATCGAAACCAAGAAGAAATTGAAAACCACACATCTCTATTCTCCATTAGTTCACTTCATAACATGAAAGCACGTTGTCGTAGTCACCATTTGTTTTTGTTTTCTGTTTCCCACTCCTTGACATTGAATGTTTAAAGTGTGCCTTGACGACCCCGTTGGTTACAATGAACTAAAGAAATAAGCAACAAATTTTGCTGTCAGTTGAAATTTGGGTTAGGTTTGGGTCATGAACTGAAAATAATGAAAGGTTGCAATTGAATTGTTTTTGTTTTTTTAAAATTTGTTGATATCAAAATAAAAGAAGTTTGTTGATTTTCAAAATAAAAAAAATTTAATGGGGATTTTGTTTTTAACTAGTCTGTTATACTCAACAGTGACCACATCCAGTGATTAGAACCAGGTTAGTCTGACCCACACCACTTTTCGAACATGTCCCTACTACAATTGGTTTATCATCATTTATTTACCCACAATTTAATTTTCCTTTTTACCCAGTGAATCGGCTGAACATGGGTGTGTAATATACAAATTCAGCAATTGAAAATTTTTTTTTTTAATTGAACAGTCAATATACCAGTATCCCACAGTATTTTTTTTAATGCCAATACTGGTGTTCAGCTTAGAATCAACCAAGGACTGGACAACCCCAAAAGACCTCTCCCCAGGAAGATCAGAGTCTGGCATGCCTCGTTATGCAAGAACACTTTGCTTCAAGTGGGGTTTTGAAATGCGTTTAGCTCCCCAATAGACATTTGTGCAAAAGAACTGTCTGAAACCATCTCAAAGCACTGGGTATGAGGTCCAGAAGGCTCATCAAGTGTCCAGCTCAGTTCGATCAGTATCAAAGATGACGTTTTGGAGTGGTGTATGGCACAACATTGGAATCTCATGATGTGGAGGAGAGTCCATTGGTCAGACAAGAGTAAGTTCCTGCTTTACATCACAGATGGTCACATGAGGCATAGAAATATTGCTTACGTGCCCAAGAACAAAAGACCTACTGTTCTTATGGTGGAGGGTTAGTAATCCTAGCACCATACATGAAGAGAGAACATTTCTCCATCAAAAACATTAGTGACAGATATGTGTAATTAGTGCCATTAAAATACTGAATATTTTCATCATTGTGTTTCATTTGTCAACAGACCCTTCTTTCCACAATCAATCATTGAAAGAAAGCATGAAAGTAATGACAGTTTCTATTAACACCACTGCAAAAAAAAACAGGGCGCTTAATTCAGTTCCAGGTGTATATAATGGATCATACAACAGGAGACCTGCACAAAATCTATATCTGTATGGCCAGGAACAGTATTACCTGCAGTATCATATGGACATCCACTACCTCAGGGAGTGGAGTCCATGTGTTATCAGGGTTATTACCATGTCTAGTTGCTTGACAAACAAAATTCAGTTACAAAAAATGGGAGGGGCAGAGGAGAATATCAGGTGCCTCCACTCTTTAACGATGTTCAGTGTCTTACCTTTGTTCAGCGTTGGTCTGTGCTGGGCAAGCTTTTTTTCAATGACATTGAAAAACCATTTCATGTTCTTAGAGAGGTTCTTAAATTTTTTAGTGGGACATCGATGCAGTAATGGAATATAGTCTTCCAGAAATAAACCACTTGTATCAAGGGAACCATCATAAAAAGCAATGAATGAAGCAGATATCTGTATGAATTCTTCATCTTCAAAATCATAACTGGAAGAATGAACAAAAATAAGTTGTGTATGTTTCTGTGAGAGTCTGCTTTATTCAATATTTTTAACATTTTGTTGTGATCAAATTAAATTTCTCCTTACGTCCAAAGATTTGTGCTCATCGATTAAGCCACTTTCTCTCTCTACTAAAAGTTTTGTTTCTATGGAGATGTGACAACAAATGGCTTTTGTTAATGAAATGCTGCATGAAATTAAATGGTTCTCCTTGCATTGTGATGATAGTTGAGAAACTAGAGGCTCTAAAGAGCCTGTAATCATTCAACTGGAACTACATATGACAAGAGGCCACACAGGGCCTGAAACACTCAGAACACAATATAAACAGAGTCAAAGAATTAAGCAAGCCATCTCCATAGGCTACACTGTCAATCCTTGGAGTCCCTCAGGAGTGACAAAAATAATCCGGGCATCATGCCTTTTCTTCAATTGATCATAATGTAAAATGTAGAGCTCCCCTATGAAGCCCCTTGATACAACCTATGTGGATTAATCTTAGTTACACACCTCTAGAGGGTACTAAATACAAAATTTTTAATTCTTCAGCAACATGGCCAATTCTGGCTCCCATAGAGAGCCCAAATATTAACCCAGGCTCTCGATTTGAACAAAGTCGAATCTAACTTCCCTAGAGATGCTGTGTACCGAATATGAAAGCATTCTGACTGTTGGATCTGAAGAAGAGAAATTGTAAATAAATTTTTTCGAATTGCACTAAGTTCAAATTTGGGCTACCATAGCGAGCCCAAATATTAACCTATGGATCCGATTTGAACAAACTTGAATCTGACCCCCCTAGAGATGTTGTATACCAAATATGAAAGCATTCTGACTAGTGGATCTGAAGAAGAAGATTTTTGAAGAAATTCCCTCATATTGTATTAAGTTAAATTTCAGGTTCCCATATGGAGCCCACATATTAACCCAGGCACTCGAATTGAACAAACTGGAATTTGACCCCCCCTAGAGATGTTGTATACCAAATATGAAAGCATTCCGACTGGAGGATCTGAAGAAGATATTTAAAGAAATTTCTTCATATTGCACTGAGTAAAAATTTGGGCTACCATAGCAAGCCCAAATACATACCTAGGGATCTGATTTGAACAAACTTGAATCTGCCCCCCCTAGAGATGTTGCATACCAAATACGAAAGCATTGTGACTGGTTGTTCTGAAGAAGGAGATTTTGAAAGAATATTCCCCATATTACCCTATGTTAAAAATTCGGGCTCCTGTAGTGAGTCCAAAAATGAAACAATGAGTTTTATTTCAACAAACTTGTATCTGCTCCCCCTGCTTGGTTCACATCAGCTCAGCAGTTCTTGAGAGGATGAAAATGTGATTTCCAATAGGGTTTTCTATAGTAACTAAAGCCATAATTGCAGCCATGTTTGCAACCTGACCAACAATAAATGAGGGTCACTGGTAGAGGGTGTCTCAGTCATCAACCATGCAAAGTTTCAAAACATTTGGCCATGTGGTTTCAGTGAAGATTTTTAAAAATCTACCAATCAGAATAAAAAAGTGCTTCTGACAGCCATGTTTTTCAATGCATGGTAACAAAAATGAGAAGAACCTGTAGAAGACCTCCCATAGACTATCCCTACCAGGTTTGGTTCACGTCAGCTCAGTAGTTCCAGAGAAGAAGATGAAAATGTGATTTCCCATAGGTATAGTAACTATAAGCCACAATTGTGGCTATGTTTACACCAGATCAGCATTAAATGAGGATCGTTGATAGTTGGGGTCCCAGTCATCATTTATGTGAAATATCAAAACATTTGGCCTGGTAGTTTCAGAGAAGAAGATTTTTTAAAATCCATCAACCAGAATCAAAGAATGCCTCTGGCAGCCATGTTTTCCAACCCATAGGAACAAAATGATGATTGTTTGTAGAAGACTGACCATAGGTCATTCCTGCCAAGTTTGGTTCACGTTTGCTCAGTAGTTCCAGAGAAAATGGAAATGTGATTTGAAGCCATGTTTGCAACCCAATCAACACTAAATGAGGATCATTGGTAGAGGGGCCCCAGTCATCAACCACACAAAGTTTCAAAACATTTGGCACTGTGGATTCAAAGGAGAAGATTTTTCAAAATCCATCAATCAGAATCAAAGAATGCCTCTGGCAACCATGATTTCAAACCCATGGGAACAAAATGTGGCTCGTTTGTAGAGGACCTCCCATAGACTATCCCTGCCAGGTTTGGTTCACGTCGGCTCAGTAGTTCCAGAGAAGAAGATGAATTTCCATCGGTTCAGTAGTTCCAGAAAAGAAGATGTGATTGCTTGCAATTACAGCCATGTTTACAACCTGATCAACATTAAATGAGGATCATTGGTAGAGGGTGTCCCAGTCATCATTTATGTGAAGTTTCAAAACATTTGGCCTTGCAGTTTCAGAGAAAATTTTTCAAAATCCATCAATCAGAATCAAAGAATACCTCTGGCAGCCATGTTTTCAAACCCATGGGAACAAAATGAGGATTGTTTGTAGAGGACTGACCATACACCATTCCTGCCATGTTTGGTTCACGTCGACTCAGTAGTTACAGAGAAGAAGATGAAAATGTGATTTCCCATAGGCTTTCTATAGTAACTATAAGCCACAATTGAAGCCATGTTTGTAACCAGATCAACATTAAATGAGGATCATTGGTAGAGGGATCCCAGTCATCAACCACACAAAGTTTTAAAACATTTGACACTGTGGTTTCAGAGGAGATTTTTTTAAAATCCACTAATGAGTTTGTAGAGGACATCCCATAGACTATCCCTGCCAGGTTTGGTTCACATGGGCTCAGTAGTTCCAGAGAGAAGAAGATGAAAACATGATTTCCCATAGGGTTTCTATAGTAACTACAAGACGCAATTGTGACCATGTTTGTAACCCGATCAACATAAATGAGGATCGTTGGTAGAGAGGGTCCCAGTTATCATTTATGTGAAGTTTCAAAACTTTTGGCCTTGTAGTTTCAGAGAAGATTTTTGAAAATCCACCAACAAGAATCGAAGAATGCTCTGGAAGCCATGTTTTTCATCCGATGGGAACAAAATGAGGATCGTTTGTAGGGGACCTCCCACAGACCATTCCTGCTAAGTTTGGTTCACACCAACTCAGCGGTTACAGAGAAGAAGATGAGAATGTGAAAGTTTATAGACACCGGACATCGACGGACGTCAAGTGATAAAAAAAAGTTCACATGGCTTTTTAGGCCAGGTGAGCTAAAAAGGCAATGACTCTAAAAGAAATGATCCAATGAGACTTGTTTCTGAGCCAATTGTGGTACTGTTACCAAAAAAGGTCTACATAAAATATAAGACAATTTGATGAGGATGTAACAGCACAAAATACTTTCCTATTGGCTGATGCTAATATGATTGTACTAATTTTATCTGGCCATTCAAATATCTGTGTTAAGTTTAACAACTTAACCCTTTAAGCAACAAATCGCCTGCATCTGCCCACATATGCAAATTCAGCAGCTGAAAAAAAATTATTTTTCAAAAAAGTTCAACAAAACCATATCAAGTGACCCCTCTTTGGAACGAGCTCGTCGAGCTAGTTCTAAAGAGGGATCACATAATATAGTTTAGATATGAACTAAAAATATAGAAATTATTGTAAATTTATATTTTTACACTGTAAACCAATGGCCCAGACTAGCTGAATCGTAAAAAGGTGGAGGGCCTAGGACTTCAGAATTAGTAGATCAACATAGTTCCAATCCTGTAATCCAAGGTGAAAGAAAAATAAAATTGTTAGGAATTACATGTATGTCTCTCTGTACAATAATGGAGAAGACATATACAAAAGGAGGCCAGTTCAAGTAATTCTGTATACTTAGCATGAAGACTATGCTAATTGGATGTAACGAGTTCCCAATTCTTAAGGAAAGCCCGCACTAAGCCCCCAAAATTAGGATGGCGTATTTGAGAATGAAAGAATGTAACCCACAAACATACGCCATGCACAATAAAACTCCAGCTGTATGCAGGATATAATTATGGACAAAACAGCTTCCCTCATAGTTACATACCTACTATCAAGCCAGAGGAGAGGTACCCCCCCCCCCCCCACCCCTTTTCTTTTGAAGGAATCTTCAAAAAGAAAGAGGGGAGCGCTCTGGAATCAGTAAAAGCAGTACCAAAAAACAATATAAATATTGGTCGAAGGGGCACTCAAGTATTAATTTATTTTCAATAAATGTTGCTTAACGCCACTTCAGAAGTTAAGGCTATAGTGACGATCCCGGTAATTAATATTGCCCATAACGTACACAGAATTGCAGATAGGTCAAAAACCAGTGATATAATATATAACATACACATGTCCCATCGAACCACAATGAACGATCCCTGGAGAGTAAACACACTTCCGAGGTAACCCACAGGCAACACCCCATTCAGGTGTCCAATAAATTCCAGTAACAACACTCCCGAACGTGTAATATCCGATAGCTATGACACTATAACAGAAAGCTCAGAAAGCTGAGCGCAATTTTATAAAGTTGGGTCTTCATGTCCATTGGGATATATATAAAACATTAAGAAATTAAAAAATTTATAGTAATTTATATATTTTTTATACTTACCAATGACCCAGACATAGCTGGTGCTAACTCTTAAAATATAGGGCCAAACACAAATTTTGCCCCCCAATCCCCAAAATTTGCATCTAAAACCAAAGAAAACATGTCCTGAATGGCCCTCCACACTTCACCTCTACTGCGCATGCGCAGTGTCAAGGACGTTCTGAAATTGGCGCCATTAATCATTCTAATAACCAGTGCCTGGTAAGCGCTATGTACTCAGCGGGGAGGTAAGAGTTCCCAACTCCTGGGAGGGCCATCCCCGTCTGGGTCATTGGTAAGTATAAAAAATATATAAATTACTATAAATTTTTTAACATTTTTATACTGTACCAATGACCCAGACATAGCTGAATAGTAAAAAGGCTGGAGGGCCAAGGACATAGAGCAAGATGGAATACGCTCAATTATATAAAATAGAGTCATCCCCTCTAGGGAAAAAGAAGTATTAGGCCTTACATGTATCCTTCTTATTTATGATAAATTAGAAAGATACAACACCTTCCAAAATTGAGCATCATACATCCATGTACTCTATTAATATCTAGTATAATCCTTATACTAATAATTTTTAAAGTAAGCCAATAAATAAAGTAAGTCTAGAGAATAGAGACTCTTTATACTCCTTAAAAGTGTCTGAGGATTGTATAATAATGTCCGTTGACACGTGCTATATTCAAAAGCTATTCTTGAAAAACTAAGACCTGAATGAATTTTTAAAACATAAACTTCTCACTAAACAACCATCCCAATAACAGCTCAGAATTACTAACTCCGGAGGAGGTATCCCCTTGTTTTCATAGTAAAACAGGTGACCCAAGGGAACACCCTCCTCCCCCCCCCCTTTTTCTTGCCCTGGGTCAAATAGCCCAGAGCGAAGAGGGCAGCAGAACGGAGTCACTGCCGAAACAGACAGCCTACCTAGCTATAGTAGCAACTGTTAAGTGAATGACATTCTGAGCAGTAGATAATAGACCTAACAATAGAGGCCTCCAGAAATGGACTCAATATTTCTGAGATAAAAATTCATGAATGTGGATGGCTGAGTGCAATGAGCAGACTTCAAAAATCTATAATAGCGACACTATTAATGTAAGCCCAAGATGTAGAAGAACTCTTACTTCAAGAGCCGAAATCTCAAACACAACTGCTGAGTCAATGATATACCATAAGCAGTATCGATAGTTAATTGAATCCATTAGCAATAGAATGGAGCGTAACGCCCTTCTATTAGGCATCAAAGACAGAAGAATCTTACGCCCGTAGTAATAAACAGATATCTGTTTATAAATACATAAACTCTAACCGGACAGAGTAAAGGCCTATGCCCGTACGAAGACGGAAGGACCTTAATAACAATAGGTTCCGGATATTAATTAGGAGCCTGACTCTTATGCAAAAATCCAACCTAAATAGTAAAGGAAGTAGTGATTCGGAAACTACGAAAGTGAAAATCATCCACCGATAGTGCATGAAACTCACTGACTCTTCAGTAAAAGAGAAGCCAACAGAATTACTGTCTAAAAGGTCAGAATTTGAAAACTACTGTTTCCAGAGGCTCAAATGATTACTTAGCTAAATAAGAACCGAAGTTAAATTCCATATAGGAATTTAATCTAATGATTCTAAGTCTATTTATCGAAAAGTTACTAACTGACTTATATAAAGAGACATAAGACTCAATTGTAAACTATCATAGAGTGCATAGGTATGAGGTAACATAAACCTATAACCTTAATAATAACAGGCTGCAGTAGATCTTGTCAAACAAGTATACTAAAAAGTTGCAATGACTAGTATGGAGGGATCAACAATATCAACATAGTGATCCCTACACCAACGACGGAAGAGCCTCCACTTTAGCCGCATAGTATAGCGAAGAAGAGGTTCTCCTATAGTAAGAAATCGCGTCCAAAGCTCGTCCAGTACAATGCTTACAATGCAATAAGGACCACACAACGGAATACGTGAAGGTTGAGACCTTGCGGGTTGTGATAAAAATGACACGATTTTACCCAGCGAAAAAGGATCCTCACATGGAGGAAGATTTCGTGTTAAGTCCCACAGTAGACAACAGAGTAAATTTACCCACGGTCTCTGTGAAGACAAAGATGCTATCAACAGAAATGTATTGTGGTTGTTTATCTTAGCAATACTTGCTGAAACAACAGCGCAGGAGGATACGCATATCCTATCATTCCGTCCTATTAGATCAATAGAGCATTAACAACATAAGCTCAGAGATCCGGACAAGCAAACACATACGTCTGCAATTGACAACCAAGTTGTGTCGTAAATAAATTATCATTGGGCGCTCCCATTGATAGCAAATCTGATTGAATACTTGTTTGTTGAGAGACCATTCTGACGGCAACAAGCGACCCATAAGTGAACGGGAGTCCGGTAATACAATCAGACGACCCGGAATATGATGGACCGAAGCAGAACTTGGTGTACTATAACAAACAGAAGGATTCTTTCCATTAAATTGAATAACGGAAACGAATGAGTGCCTCCCTGGTTCCGGAGATACGCCACTACTGTCGAATTAACGGACAGGATTTGGACACGCGTTTCTGAATAATGTTCATCCAATGACATAAAGCAAGCCTAAAAAAACATTATTCCGTGGAAGATAAGTTCTTGCTTAGAGACTGCGGAACCCAAAGACCCTGGCACTTTGAATCCGTTGGGATCAATATTATATCCCAACCTGTTTGACTGGCAACCGTCATAATTATAAAACTTGGATCCGGCAACTGCAGTGGCACTCTCTGAGTCAACCACCGAATGTTTGCCCCAGTCTGAATCTCTTGCTACACTAGATAGACAAGAGAACGTGTAAATCGAGCAATTCATGGATTGCTGAAAAGTTGCCGTCGAAGAGAAGCTTCTCTGAGAACGAAGCGACTCTGAGAGAGTTCTTCACCTACTATCCACACGCGTGGATGTAGCTAGGGCTGCGTCACGTCTAACCAACTCCAAGCAGCCACTGAAGGGCGGAGTTATACGTGAACAAACTACTGCCCTCAAAGGAAATCACATTGAGGATAATATCCCGGAATTCTTTCTCTTGAAGACGTAATGATAACGCCTCAGTAAGGTGGATTACGTATGATAAAGCGTCTAAGTTAAGTCTATTAGACATCATTGTCGTTTCCAACATTGTGGTTGGAAAAGACATAGACTGCGAAAAAGAATATTTCCAGTCTTTAACCACGCCGTCTAGACGCATATGAACTCTCGGTATGCCCTGTTCTGCCAAAATAAATTATTCGTATAAATGATATAAGGCTGAATTGAGCATTGCGGACAAGAAACTAAACTATCATGCTTGGTAGCAGGCTTATATATATATATAGCGTCGATAAATAATACACATGTTCTAATGACATTATTGGACTGTGTCGGTAAGTCAGGGACAATGTCCCTGAACCGATCCAAAATTCCATGTCCAATGACGCTATAAGTCTCTTATCCAACATCGCAGCAATGTAGTCCGAAATAACAATCACTGGAAGATAATGCCGGAAGATATGTATGGCAGCTTCCGATGCTACGAAAGGGAAAACTCGAAATCTTTCGAATCCCTTTCGCCATCCTGTCGGACCCTATAAAGCGTTCGGTCGTCCGTACCTGATGCAACCGTGGACCGCACCGAACCGGCGCCATCAGATAATTCCTGATTCAACCAAGAAACTGTCGATTGCTGGGATGCTGCGAAAAAACTGTGCTAACTCGGATAGCACATCCGTCACTGAGGCCTGTGGAGAAGCGGTCCTACGATGCATTGCCGCTGGAAGCTCCGTGATCGTTACCCCGTGCATACTACTAATATGCGAGCGAACGGAGTGTATAGGCCTCGTGTCCCTTGGCTACCGGATGGCGTGACCTGTTTGCCGTGGAATCACTGAATGACGAAACTGATCGGATACTCGAGGTCACATAGCCAATGTGCGGTCGTGTGCACTGCTGTGAGGATGAGGAAGCATTATCGACAGTCTCTCGGACTGTCAATATAACGGAGCGTCCCGAGCGACGGACATATGCTCCGAATGTAAAATATCTGAACCACAACATGCGGTCCCCTATGTTGTTGGACGAGAGAGGGACCTCTCACGCTCATAGCCCGGACGGACCTGGACAAGCCAGGAACCGGACTAACAGGCTTCCTCCGATCTATCCTCAATCCGCCGTCACTGGGTGAGTACTAAAGTAAATATAGTGCTCGCATCACCCAAATCTCCTTCCTAGACTGCAACAGACAAACCCGGCAGCCGAACCATTCGATGAATGTACGCTACACCGGGTGAGCTAGCGAATGTCACTCCGTCGATCCTACAAGGGACCTCTTAGGCGATAGACATATTCCATGAGCACTTATTGCCGCTAGCTCTTCATTAACTATGACGACAGAGGCACACTTTTGAAAGACATCTCCGTAACTTTGCGAACAAGAAACCAGAAATGCTTGGTAATAGCAAGCATATAATAATAAATATATAGCGTCGTTCAATAATTCGAAAGTTTGTGTGACATTATTGGACTATGTCGGAACTGAGGTACGAAGTCCCTGAACCGAACCAAAAATTTCTAAGTCCACCGACGCTATCAGTTTCTTATCCGGCATCGCAGCATTCTGGTCCGACGAAAGAACCTATAGAAGATCAAGTCAGATGACATATACAACAGCATATGTTGTTCCGAAAGGGAAAGCTTGAAATCCTCCGAATCCCTTTCGGTATCCCGTCGGACCGGATGAAATTTTCGGACGTCCGTACCCGCTTCCGCGGAGCATCCCGACCCAGCATCGTCGGATAAAATATATGCGACAGATTCAGTTGTTGCTGGGATGCTGCGATAAGCTGTGCTATTTAGGATAGCACGTCCGTCCCCGAGGCCTGTGCAGTAGCGGTCTTACGATGCATTGCCGCCGGAAGCTCCGTGTACGTTGACTCCCGCACACTTTCCTATGCGAACGTCCAGAGTCTGCAGGCCTCGTGTCCCTGGCTACCGGATGGTGTGACCTGGTCGCCGATGATTCTCTGACTGGCGAAGCTGACTGGATATCCGAGGTCACGTAGCCAAGAGTGGTCGTGTGCGCTACCATGAGAATGAGGAAGCCTTATTGACAGTCTCTCCGGACTGACTATATGTCGGAGCATCCCGAGCGATGGACGTATGCTCCGAATGCGAAACATTTTGTACCACAACATCTGGGGCCAGATGTTATTGTACGAGAGAGGGGCCTCTCTCGCTCGCCGTCCGGATGGACCAGAACGAGCTATGAACCGGACTAAAAGGCTTCCTCCGTTCTCCCTCTAATCCGCCGTCACTGGGTGTGCATTTGGTTGATTTATAGTGCTCGCATCACCCCAAAACTCCTTCTAGACCGCAACGGACGAACCCGGCTGCCGAACCATTCGATGAATGGACGCTACACCGGGTGAGCTAGTGGACGTCAAAGGCCGTTGAACCTACTAGGGTCCTCTTAGGCAATTGGCGTATTTACATGAGCACTTTTCCGCTAGCCCTTCATTAATTGTGACGACGGAGGCACACTGTTGGAAGACATCACAGATACATCACCCTAATCTTGATCGTCTGAAATAGAAATTGATAAAGTAGAGTGACCCTGCGGGGAAAGGACCGGAATGTCCAATTCCCCACTAACATACCGTGACATACGCTTCCCATGTTGTCATCGAAATCATCAGATACAGAACAGGAGTTAATGCGAGTACACTGACCACATGTAGAATGATTATAAAAGTCAAAGGAAGACTTCCTCTTATTACAATTGATCAAAATCCTTTCAATGTGAAAAGAAAACAAAGTCCTGGTACTCGCACCAACCCCTGACAATCAAAATACATAATAATAATATGATCCATTAACATAGAAAAAATAAATGAAATCAAAATATTTTGAAAAAATATTTTTTCAGAACAGCCCAAGTTTCTGAAAAGTAACGTTGAGCCCCAATGGATCCCAAGCCTAAGTGTGGACAAAAATTTTAAAAATATTTTAAAATATTTATGCATCACTTACGAACAATAATAATGTATCTAGTTATGATTAAATTAACATCAAGATATTATTTTCAAGAAATCCCCCCCTCACACAGAGGGCTGTTGTAAATGTAAACAATGAGTGTAAAAATGCCGCTCAGGATCACAGATCCAATGTCGAGTTGTGACCTTGACCTTTGACCTGGCGAGTCCAAGGTCAATAGAGTTCTTCCTCACACCAAGGCCAACACACCTATGAAGTTTCATGACTCAAGGTTGAACCACTATCAAGTTCTCATCTGGAAACCAATTGTTGCGATATACTATGTTCAAGGTCACTGTGACCTTGACCTTTGACCTGGTGAGTCCAACATCAATAGGGTTCTTCCTCGCACCAAGGCCAACACGCCTGTAAAGTTTCATGGCTCTAGGTTGAACCACTATCAAGTTATCATCCGGAAACCAATTGTTGCGATATACTATGTTCAAGGTCACTGTGACTTTGACCTGGTGAGTCCAAGATCAATAAAGTTCTTCCTCGCACCAAGGCCAACATACCTATGAAGTTTCATGACTCTAGGTTGAACCACTATCAAGTTATCATCCGGAAACCAATTGTTGCGATATACTATGTTCAAGGTCACTGTGACCTTGACCTTTGACCTGGTGAGTCCAAGATCAATAGGGTTCTTCCTCGCACCAAGGCCAACACACCTATAAAGTTTCATGACTCTAGGTTGAACCACTATCAAGTTATCATCCGGAAACCAATTGTTGCTATATACTATGTTCAAGGTCACTGTGACCTTGACCTTTGACCTGGTGAGTCCAAGATCAATAGGGTTCTTCCTCGCACCAAGGCCAACACACCTATGAAGTTTCATGACTCTAGGTTGAACCACTATCAAGTTATCATCCGGAAACCAATTGTTGCGATATACTATGTTAAAGGTCACTGTGACCTTGACCTTTGACGTAGCGAGTCCAAAATCAATAGGGTTCTTCCCCTCACCAAGGCCAATCTACCTATGAAGTTTCATGAATGTGAGTTGAACCATTATCAAGTTATCATCCGGAAACCAATTGTTTAAGATTTACTATGTTCAAGGTCACTGTGACCTTGACCTTCGACGTAGCATGTCCAAAATCAATAGGGTTCTTCCTCCCACCAAGACCAACCTACGTATGAAGTTTAATGAATGTGAGTTGAACCACTATCAAGTTATCATCCGGAAACCAATTGTTTACGCCCGACCGCCCGCCCGCCCGCCCGCCCGCCCGCCCGCCATTCACCAAACTATAAGTCGAGTTTGACTTCGTCACAACTCGACTAAAAAACACTAAAATAAGACTCCAGGCACCCAGGCCCGAAATCAGTTACCAAAAATACATTATCTGATGCAAAACAGAGACTTCCAGGGAAGAAACTGCAGAACATCAGATGGTAGATGCAGAACACAACGCCTAACCACCCGTAGGTGAAGACGTAAACATGGGGAAAAGAACAGAATTCATTCTGTTATTCAGCTAAAACTCCCAAGAAATTTTAGTAATAATAATTACAGAAACTATGCCAAAAGCATGGGAGAATAGCAAGAGGGGACTTAAAGGAAAGGGAGAGAGGAAAACACTGAAAAATCAGTGTAACTAAATAACAAGAAGGACAACAAAATGGCTGCTGCCTCGAAAATAGGTAACTTAACATAATTTCATTAAAAAATTTTAAGTTACAGCCCTGATAATATTCTGTCACACATTTTTCCTCTCCTCCTTCTCTATCCTCCTTAGAATCACCATTTCACTAATATTTATGTGTCTGGCATCATTTAAACTGAGATTTACAAGCACAAAGATCAGTCAGATGTTAGCTGATGAAGGGCCAAACTTAGAATGATTAATGGCGCCAATTTCGGAACGTCCTTGACACTGCGCATGCGCAGTAGAGGTGAAGTGTGGAGGGCCATTCAGGACATGTTTTCTTTGGTTTTAGATGCAAATTTTTGGGATTGGGGTGCAAAATTTGTGTTTGGCCCTATATTTTAAGAGTTAGCACCAGCTATGTCTGGGTCATTGGTACAGTATAAAAATATAAGCTAATTATATCTATTAAATCAGCCAAAACTGACTGGGTGAAAATTACCATTGCCTCATGCAAAAATAATTCCAAACAAATCTTTAAAATAGTTAACAATCTTTTAAACGTAAACCGTAAGTATGAGCTTCCAGAATACAGTCATCTTTCTGTACTTGCCTCTACATTTTCAAACTTTTTTGAAGAGAAAATTGCAAAAATTAAAAACACATTAGAAAAACAGGAACAGACGAATATGCTTATGTTGAAGGAGAATTATCTGATTCTGGTTATAACCATTCTAAATGACTTTCACCTACCAACTATGGAAGCGGTAAAGAACATTATTTTGAAAGCTCCTTCAGCATCATGCTCTCTTGATCCTCTTCCAACTTGGTTGCTGAAAGACGGTACTATCCTGGACAACCTTATTCCAATTATCACCAATATTTTCAGGTCACCTCTTGTTTCAGGGAACGTGCCAACAGTGTTTAAGCATGCCCACGTCATCCCTCTCCTGAAGAAACCAAGCCTTGACATAAATACTCTCAAAAATATTAGACCTGTCTCCAATCTTCCTTTTTTGTCCAAATGTCTTAAAAAAGTGTATCTTCTAGAATTATTCAGCATCTCTCAACAAATAACAAACTTGAAACATTCCAATCAGCATATAGACCTGGGCATAGTACCGAGACAGCATTAATATATGTCAGCAATGACATCCTAAGTTCGATGGACGCACGTAAATTAACACCATTTGTGTTGTTTGATTTGTCAGCATCATTCGAAATGATTGACCACAAAACTCTCCTGTCACGACTAGAAACTCTACTAAACATTCGTGGGACTACTCTTAATTGGTCCTACTTATGTGGTCATACACAATCCATCAAAATTTGTGACACCATTTCTGAACCTATAGGTCTTTAATACGGCGTTTCAGAGGGCTCAGTTCTAGGCCTCCTTTTGTTCACCGTCTACACATTGCCACTTGGCGATCTTATAAAGAAACATTCTGTGAATTTCCATCTCTATGCCAATGACACATAGTTATATCTGTGTGTAGATCTCTCTAAAGTAAATGAATCTCTAGCCACACCTGAAGCATGCATTGAAGACATTTAGCAGTGGATGGGTAAAAACTTTCTTAAACTGAACGATGACAAGACCGAATTTCTACAAATAGGCACCAAACACCAGCTAAACAAATCTTCCACTATATGTCTGAAGATCGGTGATATCAGCATAAATTCAAGCAAAACCGCTCAGAATCTTGGGTTTGCCTTTAGTAGTCACTTCGACATAGGTAATCAAATTACCAAAGTTAGTAAAAATTGCTTCTTTCAGATTAGGAACATCGGCAAGATCAGAAAACTATTGGACAAAACCACCAGTCCTTCCCAGGAAGAAAATCTCACAGGAGCAATAAAATGCCCTCGTAAGAATGGAGACGGGGCATTATGCACTCGTGAATCTAGCCACTAACTTGTAAGTCCTGTAAAATCGTTTTTTGGTGGGAAATTGAAGCAGAAGGCACCTGCGCGCGAGTGCCAGACACTTGCCCTTTTAGGGGAGTCCAGGGGAGGGGGGGTTCTCCCCCCAGAAATTTTTTTAAATCTACCATCAAATGGAGCCTTCTGGTGAGTTTTAGGGGTTCAATCTACTTTCAATTTTGGGTGGGCAAAAAGACATTTTTTAACAGCATGTTACAATTTTCCAGTGAAAATTTTAACATGCAGGTAGAAAAAATCTTTTTTTTCCCACCCAAATTAATAGTAGATTGACATCCTAAAACCCACCTGTTTCGAGGACTTAGGTTATTTGGAATTATTTGGAAAAATATTATAAAAAATATTAAATAAGCCTCCAGTTTCTTTCGATGGCAAGAAAATGCTTCCGCCAAGCTTTACAGTGGTTGCATTTTCGACGTTATTGCTGAATTCCAGGGACTGAATATTCCCCACTGAAATGGTACATGTTGGTATTACAAATGTTGATGATAGTGAAGATATAACTGAAGTCTGACTTGAGTGATCCTTCTCCCCTATCATCAACATTTTTCATGCCAAATCGCACCAGTACGCATAAGCTCGTCCCCTTATAGTGGCTGTTCTCAAGTCGATCTACTGGGTTGTGATATTAACATCAGGCAGGAAATTGATAATTTGTAGGGTGACCATGAGGAAATGACAACTACTTCCGAACAGTGGCATAGGCATCATTTGGATGCTGGGGGGGGGGGGGGGGGGGGGGGGGGAGGGGGGGGGGGCTCGGGGGCACTCATTTCTGATTGTTGAACAATGAATAAGCGGGGTCAGGATGCTCCCAACCCCACAAAACAGAGGTATCAAAGTTGACAAATGGTGCATTCTGTTGGCTTTTGGGATGAAAATCCTATTGTTTTTTTTAATGGAAAAAATCGATCTTATTAACAGTATGTTGGAAATCTTCAAAGACGTAGGATGCATATGAATGTTGGGGGGGGGCACACATTTCTGATTATTGAATGATATGGCTGAGCAGCAGATCATGAGCGCTAAAGGTGCGAAGTGAATGAGCGGGGTCGAGGGTGCTAGACCTTCCCTCCCCCGTCCAAGAAAAAATTAAAACGGAGGTATCAAATGGTGTAGTCTGGTGGCTTTGGGGTTGAAAATCATATTGTTTTCTTCAATAAAAAAGTTGATTTTTTGACAGCATGTAATGATGTTGGAAATCTTTAAAGATATTGGTACTTCCTTCCCGTGAATTATGCAAATGCTGCATTCTAGTGATACAGGATTTGCTAAATTTACGCAAAGAAAATGTCGTATCCACAGGAGTAGATGCCTGATTATGCCTCTATAGGTTCATGAATACATCATGAAAACCGCAACTAATAAAGTGAATTGACACTAGTGTAGGCGGGTAAGGCCCTAAGTTACGTCTGTGATTCTGCAAGTAACACATGGCATCGAATCTTCGGCGGATTCCATTCTGCGTGGTACTTGCAGGATCGTGACCTAGGACTTTAGAGTTCACTACGAGGCTTATTATTAATATCACTAAAAGTCTAAAACGCTGAAAAAAATTGGAGGGGGTGGGGGGGGGGGGAGGGGGGTCACGAAGGCTCTTGAGTAATGTTCAGTATTGAGGCCCTTTGGGGTTTTAACTCCAAAGCAGCGGTGTAGAAAACGGAGGGGGCACATGCCCCCTAAGGCTTCAACGTTCAGTTTTTTTAGACGTGTAAACGGAGACGTGTAAACTAAAGGAAACGTAAATGTTTTAAACAACTCCGGTCGGAAAAGATTAACTTTAAATTAAGCGAAGAAGCATCATTTGAGTCAATTGGCACGGAGTTCTTGATCTGGGAATCTGAAACACCCCCACGATTGTTCCACAAACTCTGCACAAAGGCTGCTGGGAATTAAATAAAAGCTAAATTACATACAGACTTTCATAAACAAAACAGACGGCATGGATGATGGAGATCACATGACCACCAATGCGATGATAAACTAAGAGAGTGCCGGAATTTTTTTTTTTTGACTGACGAGAGGGACTGAATATCTAACTCATTTCCATCGGAAATAGTCACCTTTTCCCCAATTTGCTTCCAGAAATTCCCAATCAAGTTGCCGGGAAATCATTTCTGCGTGAACAGTGGCTTATTTTATTAATTAACAAAGGTTGAATATTTAGCAGTGGGGTTTACAGTGTGAATTCTGAGTTTTCACTGAGTTTTTCCTAAAGGTCTGTGCTCCATTGACCAATCATCATTCAGTATTCATATTGCACATCAAGGGAGTTAATTTATTAGCTCCGCATAAATTAGTTCCATCAAAGATTTTTTCTGGATGGTTTGCACTTCCGCCGAATCGTTTCATACTCCAATGAGTTTATAGCTGCCCAATCAAAATGTGTTTTACACTAAGTGACAGCAATACACGGTGTGTATGATTATCATGATTCCGGTCTTTCGCTAAATGTCCGATAATTTTACCGTAAATAGTAATCGTGTCGCTTGAAACCTTTCTCCTTCTTTCTTGATAATAATATATGTCAGGTCAAAACACGAGCGCATTTTTTGGCACCCTGGAAATGAGAATGACGGGCGCGAACGGGCGCGAGCACAATAGCGCCTGTCTCATGGGAAGGACTGAAACACACTGAAAACTGTTATGCAATCTATGGTCATGTCTCGTTTAGACTACTGTAACTCACTATATTCTGGACTTCCACTGAAATCAATAAACCGATTTCAGTGCATTCAAAATACTGCTGCTAGGATTGTCACCGGCACTAAAACAAATGAACACCTTACGCCAGTTCTCAAATCATTACATTGGCTACCAATAGATTTTCAAATCAGATACAAACTTCTAACGACAACTCACAACATCATTCATAAAGACAATGCCCCTACCTACTTAAAAAAGATCATACATTTACACAAACCCTCCCGGAATCTTAGATCGTCATTGGATAACCTTCTCGACATCCCACGGGTGAGATCAGAGGCAGGCAAGCAATCTTTCGTTTTTGCTACCCCTTCACTGTGGAATGCATTGCCAAAGAACCTACGAAGCATCTCCAAAACTGAAGGCTTCAAAACAGGTTTAAAGACTTATTTGTTTAAGATGGCTTTCGATTGTTAACCACTCTTTCTTCTTTTCCTTTGTCTCTTTTTTAAAATGTAAGCGCTTTAGAGCAGATTTTTATTTGAATTAAGCACTATATAAGTAAATTATTATTATTATTATTATTATTATTACGTGGGAATATACGAGATGAGTACCAACATTAATAGAAACCTGGATCCAGAAATGGAAGTAGGTATGATTAACAGGTTCCGACACAGACCGCCTCCAAAATAATTCATAATTTCAAAGGTACATAAAATACAATAAAGTGACAGCCTAATAATTATTATGCAAGTGAGGATTAGAATCCTGCATGTAATCATCTGAATACCAGTTAACTGGTAATGCAGCCTCCGAGGTACCCAAAAAATAGCAATTTAATTATGATGAAATGTGCGTTCATATGACATATAGACGAATAATCATAGGAAACCAATCCAACTAAAAAGTGGATGTGCCCATGAGGTCGCCACAGAACAGGACCCAGCTACCAATCGAAAAGTGAAGAAATGCATGTATGTATTTAAACTTATATGAGGCTTGCGGGTAGAAAACTATCCTTTGCCTGGTAATCACATCTAAACACATTGTCAGTGTGTGAGTGTGTGTGTGTGTGTGTGGGGGATGGATTCGAAGTCATATCGAACCCTCCCCACCGGCATTACTTAATCGTTCTTGTGTTAGTCATAAAATTATATATGATTATATATATGGTTACATCATGTCTAACCGACTCCATTATGCCACTATAGATGGAGAAGGACGTGAGGAACAAAAACTTCCCCTGATAAAGAAGGTCCTCTCGTGGAGGAAGGTTCAGGGGAACGTCCGAAAACAAACACTTGAGAAGACTGATCCAAGGTTTCTGTGATGACAGAGGTGCTAATAGTAGGATTCACAATGACACAGTTTGATCTTAAACATAATCTACTGAATCAAATGAATTGGTGGATACACGTATCCTGTCATCCATGCCCATGAGATCTGCAGAGCGTCTACTGCATGCACTCAATGATCATGGCATGGCGACACAAACAACGGTAAATGATTGTTCCGGTACGTCACAAACAGATCTATCATGGGGCGATCCCTCTGGTAGCAAAACTGTCCAAATACTCGCTTGTTGAGTATCCATTCCACTTGCAACAGGCAACCTTTCTGAGAGAGTGAGTCTGCTAGTACGTTCAAACAACCCAGTACATGACGGATAAAAAGATGAACATGATGAATGGGTGACATCCTGCTTCCTGATGTACGCTAGTACTGTTGAGTTGTCCGACCAAATTGAACATGGACGTCCATAATTATGTGAATCCATTGTTATAACGCTAGCTTATTTACATCATCTCTTTGATGTTTATTGTATCTCTCCTAGAAAAGAGGGTCCCAAAGACCCTGACACCTCAAGACTGTGGGACTTAGGTTCACGCCCCAACCTGTCAGACTCACATCTGTCATAATCGTGAAAGCCGGATTCGGCAGTTGCAGCATAACTCCCTGAGTTAACCACTGAATATCTGCCCAATTGAACCCTCATTTACTAGGTCCGTTAAAACAATACTGGTTCAAGCGAGAGCGTCTTCACACTCCAGTTCTGAGTAAAGAAGATCTGGAGGAGACGTGCACGCAGACGGCCCATCGGAATGAGATCCACAGCCACTCTGCACAACTCCAACAGTTGTATGAATTCCCTCACTATTAATGCATCTAAGTGTAGACAAAAGCGAGCATAACAAGTGACTAATTTCGCTCTGGGTAATGGCTGGCGAACCACATTGATGTGAGTTTCAAAGCTCAATCACAAGTAAATATACGACTTGTACGGAGCTAGATCTGACTTTTTCTTGTTACGATGAAATGAGACATTACCACAGACAAATGAGCATGTAAGTAAGACATTACCAAGTTCATTATTCAGATTCAGACCAAAGTATACTGATCTGAACTGGGACACCTTCCCTTGTACGGCGGACCGCAGGTACTTTTAGGATGCCGGATGTACCAGGGCATGAAAGTACGGATCATTAGATCTATGCTTGCCAAATAGTCGATCACTCGAACGCTCCCTTTTACTGACTGAATGATTTCCATAAATAAACTTTCAGAGCCATGATAAACTTGTTATCCGGCTCAAGTCTATTACCAGTCGGAACGAGCCAGCTGGCTCTGGTATGAGGATAGGTGATTGTAAAAATCTTGAGAATCCGGATTCTCCATAACCTGCATTGCTTGCTTGATAAGGTAACTTATACCACCAGTAGGAGAAACTCTCTTATGCAAGAATTTAATAGAAGATTTGTCTTGTTAGTGGGGTTTTACTCAGAATGATTTCTATAAGCCATCCAAGAACACACTTCTCACTCACTGATCTTCCATGATTGTTATCCAGGTTTTTGTGGAGCTTGATAACCTTCCACCAACTGGTCAGCAATAGAACTGCATGGATTACGGGAGGAGGAACCACATCCTCCCCACGAAAAAGCTCATCTTGTCGGCCTAGGGGTATTTGACCAATACTCCCGATCAGACCTATACCCCTTTTTCGAGTCGCTATACTGACAACCTCCAGAGTAATTATAAGAGGGTTTCTTGTACCCTCATGAGGAGTTTCCTTTTGATGATTTTTGTGGGTCGTTGATATGCTGACTTCAAGAGCAGAGCACTAGACGCTTTCTTAGTAGCCTATTCACAGACCCATGAAAGCTAGTCGTCGAAAATAAAATGTCCGGAAATAGCAGTGACTTGGAGAGAGCTTTTCACCTCCCTGTCATCTTATCAGTGATGACAATGCAAGGGCAGTATCACGTTTGATTAACTCCTGATTAGTCACTGTTAGGGCGTAGTTATACATGGTACATATAATTGCTCTGGAAAGAACTTTAAGAGAGGTACGAACGTCCTCAAAATTCCTTTCCCTTGAGACATAGCACCATAGCTCTTGTAAGGTGATCTGCATAAGACATAACGTTCAAATTTGCTCTATTTGAAGAAATTGCCGTCCCAATTGCATCTGAGCGAATAGTGAATGATACGGGTAAGGATATCTCTAGACCCCTGGCCTGCTCATCCAAACACAGAAAAACTCTCTAAACATCTTCCCCGACCATTTTTAACTGAATGTGCTCCAAAAAATGGTATGTATACGGAAGATGAAGACAAGAAACCCCCATTCTTCCTCTCACTCATGTGGATAAATACGGCGTCGTCTATATGGCCGAAGGCCTGCGAAACCTGCATAAACTGAACACAAAAAGAAAGGACTTCCTCCTTTGTCAGGATAAAGTCTGCGTCTAACGACGCCAGTGGTTTCTCTCATCGTCGCAGCATTCTGATTCAGCAGAACAAAAGCAGGGTGGTATTGATGGATGAAAGCCATCGCAACCATGTACTGTTCTGAAAGGTAAGAGTAATCCTCTTCCTTATCCCTTTTACCATCTGAGAGAATCAGTTGAGAATCTTGGCCCATTGCATCTGCGCAAACAGATGACTGGACCGACCCAGCATAGTCAGACAGCTCAGATTCTGAGTCTGAAGGAGGCTGTATTTGCACTGGGATGCTGCGATTAGCTGCGAAATCTGCAACAGCAAGTCTGTCATCGAGACCTGAGAAGCAGTGGATTTCTGTTCCTTAGCCGCATGCTGTTCCTGGGACGGTGTGTGACAGAAACGGAACCCTTCTCCAAGCATCCCGATGATCAAGGCCTCGTCTTCCCTAGCTACCGTCGGGTAGTTTGGATGCGGCCGTGTGTGCTTAAATAACGCAGCGGAGGAAGCCAAGGCTGAAGCCGACCTCGGCTGCAGACCAGATGAAGCGTCCCGAGTGGTGGGCGGACGGACACATGCTCCATCTTGTGCAAGTTTCCAACCAGAAAACTTCCTTTCGGCCTTGTGAAATATAGCGGAGAAAGCCTTGACTGATGCTGACCCTGACTGCAGACTAAACAGAGCGTCCTGAGTGGAGGGTGGACATGTGCTCCAGCTTGTGCAAATTTCTCAAAACAACATCTGACCCCAGACATTGCTATTAGAGAGGGGTGGGGGGGCATCTTCCTCTCACAGTCTATTGGACTTGGCCAAGTACCAGAACTTGCAGACTTTCTCCCTCCCTAATTTCCTCCCTATTTCCGTCATCGCTGGGTGAGCATTTATATTACAGTGCTCGCGCTACCCAATCCACCTCCTAGACAACAACAGACTTACCCGCCGTCACAGCACCCACAAACAGAATACCATTTCACTGGTCGAGCTAGCTGCTTGCAAGAGATTAACACCTTCACCCAAAGGCCTAACTCTTGCAATAATGAGCACTACAGCTAGCTTTATATGCTCCATGGAGTGCAACGACGGTAGCACACTTGGATGGGTGTCCGAATATCATCACCAAATTGCAGGTTCCTCTGAAATAGAAACTGACAGAATGAATTAAAATGTAGTAAGAGGCTGTGATCCTCAGAACCTCACCGCCAACAACATACCGCGACACCCGACGCCAACATCAGTGATCCCAGTGCTACTCAAGAATGACAAGAGTCCACAGGGGTGTATAAACTAAAGTCAGTCCTCCAAACTTCACAACAAAATATATATATATATATATATATAACTGAGATACATGAATAATAACAATCATAATTAAATTCAAAATATTTTTTGTAAACAAAAGTTAAAAAATTTATAGTAATTTATATATTTTTTATACTTACCAATGACCCAGACATAGCTGGTGCTAACTCTTAAAATATAGGGCCAAACACAAATTTTGCCCCCCAATCCCCCAAATTTGCATCTAAAACCAAAGAAAACATGTCCTGAATGACCCTCCACACTTCACCTCTACTGCGGCATGCGCAGTGTCAAGGACGTTCCAAAATTGGCGCCATTAATCATTCTTATAACCAGTGCCTGGTAAGCGCTATGTACTCAGCGGGGAGGTAAGAGTTCCCAACTCCTGGGAGGGCCATCCCGTCTGGGTCATTGGTAAGTATAAAAAATATATAAATTACCAATGACCCAGACATAGCTGAATAGTAAAAAAGCTGGAGGGCCAAGGACATAGAGCAAGATGGAATGCGCTCAATTATATAAAATAGAGTCATCCCCTCTAGGGAAAAAGAAGTATTAGGCCTTACATGTATCTTTCTTATTTATGATAAATTAGAAAGATACAACACCTTCCAAAATTGAGCATCATACATCCATGTACTCTATTAATATCTAGTATAATCCTTATACTAATAATTTTTAAAGTAAGCCAATAAATAAAGTAAGTCTAGAGAATAGAGACTCTTTATACTCCTTAAAAGTGTCTGAGGATTGTATAATAATGTTCGTTGACACGTGCTATATTCAAAAGCTATACTTTAAAAACTAAGCCCTGAATGAATTTTTAAAACATAAACTTCTCACTAAACAACCATCCCAATAACAGCTCAGAATTACTAACTCCGGAGGAGGTATCCCCTTTTTTTCATAGTAAAACAGGTGACCCAAGGGAACACCCTCCCCCCCCCCCTTTTTCTTGCCCTGGGTCAAATAGCCCAGAGCGAAGAGGGCAGAGAACGGAGTCACTTCCGAAACAGACAGCCTACCTAGCTATAGTAGCAACTGTTAAGTGAATGACATTCTGAGCAGTAGATAATAGACCTAACAATAGAGGCCTCCAGAAATGGACTCGATATTTCTGAGATAAAAATTCATGAATGTGGATGGCTGAGCGCAATGAGCAGCCTTCAAAAATCTATAATAGCGACACTATAAATGTAAGCCCAAGATGTAGAAGAACTCTTACTTCATGAGCCGAAATCTCAAACACAACTGCTGAGTCAATGATATACCATAAGCAGTATCGATAGTTAATTGAATCCAATAGCAATAGAATGGAGCGTAACGCCCTTCTATTAGGCATCAAAGACAGAAGAAGCTTACGGCCGTAGTAATAAACAGATATCTGTTTATAAATACATAAACTCTAACCGGACAGAGTAAAGGCCTATGCCCGTACGAAGACGGAAGGACCTTAATAACAATAGGTTCCGGATATTAATTAGGAGCCTGACTCTTCTGCGAAAATCCAACCAAAATAGTAAAGGAAGTAGTGATTCCGAAACTACGAAAGTGAAAATCATCCACCGATAGTGCATGAAACTCACTGACTCTTCAGTAAAAGAGAAGCCAACAGAATTACTGTCTAAAAGGTCAGAATTTGAAAACTACTGTTTCCAGAGGCTCAAATGATTACTTAGCTAAATAAAAACCGAAGTTAAATTCCGTATAGGAATTTAATCTAATGATTCTAAGTCTATTTATCGAAAAGTTACTGACTTAGATAAAGAGACATAAGACTCAATTGTAAACTATCATAGAGTGCATAGGTATGAGGTAACATAAACCTATAACCTTAATAATAACAGGCTGCAGCAGATCTTGTCAAACAAGTATACTAAAAAGTTGCAATGACTAGTATGGAGGAATCAACAATATCAACATAGTGATCCCTACACCAACGACGGAAGAGCCTCCACTTTAGCCGCATACTATAGCGAAGAAGAGGTTCTCCTATAGTAAGAAATCGCGTCCAAAGCTCGTCCAGTACAATGCTTACAATGCAATAAGGACATCACAACGGAATACGTGAAGGTTGAGACCTTGCGGGTTGTGATAAAGATGACACGATTTTACCCAGCGAAAAAAGATCCTCTCACGGAGGAAGATTTCGCGTTAAGTCCCACAGTAGACATCAGAGTAAATTTACCCACGGTCTCTGTGAAGACAGAGATGCTATCAACAGAAATGTATTGTGGTTGTTTATCTTAGCAATACTTGCTGAAACAACAGCGCAGGAGAATACGCATATCCTATCATTCCGTCCTATTAGATCAATAGAGCGTTAACAACATAAGCTCAGAGATCCGGACAAGCAAACACATACGTCTGCAATTGATTAGCAAGTTGTGTCGTAAATAAATTATCATTGGGCGCTCCCATTGATAGCAAATCTGATTGAATACTTGTTTGTTGAGAGTCCATTCTGACGGCAACAAACGACCCATAAGTGAACGGGAGTCCGGTAATACAATCAGACGACCCGGAATATGACGGACCGAAGCAGAACTTGGTGTACTATAACAAACAGAAGGATTCAGTGCACTAAATTGAATAACGGAAACGAATGAGTGCCTCCCTGGTTCTGGAGATACGCCACTACTGTCGAATTAACGGACAGGATTTGGACATGCGTTTCTGAATAATGTTCATCCAATGACATAAAGCAAGCCTAAAAAAACATTATTCCGTGGAAGATAAGTGCTTGCTTAGAGACTGCGGAACCCAAAGACCCTGGCACTTCGAATCCGTTGGGATCAATATTATATCCCAACCTGTTTGACTGGCAACCGTCATAATTATAAAACTCGGATCCGGCAACTGCAGTGGCACTCTCTGAGTCAACCACCGAATGTTTGCCCCAGTCTGAATCTCTTGCTACACTAGATAGAGAAGAGAACGTGTAAATCGAGCAATTCATGGATTGCTGAAAAGTTGCCATCGAAGAGAAGCTTCTCCGAGAACGAAGCGACTCTGAGAGAGTTCTTCACCTTACTATCCACGCGCGTGGCTGTAGCTAGGGCTGCGTCACGTCTAACCAACTCCAAGCAGCCACTGAAGGGTGGAGTTATACGTGAACAAACTACTGCCCTCAAAAGAAATCACATTGAGGATCATATCCCGGAATTCTTTCTCTTGAAGACGTAATGATAACGCCTCAGTAAGGTGGATTACGTATGATAAAGCGTCTAAGTTAAGTCTATTGGACATCATTGTCGTTTCCAACATTGTGGTTGGAAAAGACATAGACGGCGAAAAAGATTATTTCCAGTCTTTAACCATGCCGTCTAGACGCATATGAACTCTCGGTATGCCCTGTTCTGCCAAAACAAATTATTCGTATAAATGATAAAAGGCAGAAATGAGCATTGTGGACAAGAAACTAAACTATCATGCTTGGTAGCAGGCTTATATATATATAGCGTCGATAAATAATACACATGTTCTAATGACATTATTGGACTGTGTCGGTAAGTCAGGGACAATGTCCCTGAACCGATCCAAAATTACGTGTCCAATGACGCTATAAGTCTCTTATCCAACAACGCAGCAATGTAGTCCGAAATAACAATCACTGGAAGATAATGCCGGAAGATATGTATGGCAGCTTCCGATGCTACGAAAGGGAAAACTCGAAATCTTTCGAATTCCTTTCGCCATCCTGTCGGACCCTATAAAGCGTTCAGTCGTCCATACCTGATGCAACCGCGGACCGCACCGACCCAGCGCTGTCGGATAATTCCTCATTCGACCAAGAAACTGTTGATTGCTGGGATGCTGCGAAAAAAATGTGCTAACTCGGATAGCACGTCCGTCACTGAGGCCTGTGGAGAAGTGGTCCTATGATGCATTGCCGCTGGAAGCTCCGTGATCGTTACCCCGTGCATACTACTAATATGCGAGCGAACGGAGTGTATAGGCCTCGTGTCCCTTGGCTACCGGATGGAGTGACCTGTTCGCCGTGGAATCACTGAATGACGAAACTGATCGGATACTCGAGGTCACGTAGCCAATGTGCGGTCGTGTGCACTGCTGTGAGGATGAGGAAGCATTATCGACAGTCTCTCGAACTGTCAATATAACGGAGCGTCCCGAGCGACGGACATATGCTCCGAATGTAAAATATCTGAACCACAACATGCGGTCCCCTATGTTGTTGGACAAGAGAGGGACCTCTCTCGCTCACAGCCCGGACGGACCTGGACAAGCCAGGAACCGGACTAACAGGCTTCCTCCGATCTGTCCTCAATCCGCCGTCACTGGGTGAGTACTAAAGTAATTATAGTGCTCGCATAACCCAATCTCCTTCCTAGACCGCAACGGACGAACCCGGCAGCCGAACCATTCGATGAATGTACGCTACACCGGGTGAGCTAGCGAATGTCACTCCGTCGATCCTACAAGGGACCTCTTAGGCGATAGACATATTCCATGAGCACTTATTGCCGCTAGCTCTTCATTAACTATGACGACAGAGGCACACTTTTGAAAGACATCTCTGTAACTTTGCGAACAAGAAACCAGAAATGCTTGGTAATAGCAAGCATATAATAATAAATATATAGCGTCGTTCAATAATTCGAAAGTTTGTGTGACATTATTGGACTATGTCGGAACTGAGGGACGATGTCCCTGAACCGAACCAAAAATTTCTAAGTCCACCGACGCTATCAGTTTCTTATCCGGCATCGCAGCATTCTGGTCCGACGAAAGAACCTGTAGAAGATCAAGTCAGATGACATACACAACAGCATATGTTGTTCCGAAAGGGAAAGCTCGAAATCCTCCGAATCCCTTTCGGTATCCCGTCGGACCGGATGAAATTTTCGGACGTCCGTACCCGCTTCCGCGGAGCGTCCCGACCCAGCATCGTCGGATAAAACATTATGCGACAGATTCAGTTGTTGCTGGGATGCTGCGATAAGCTGTGCTATTTAGGATAGCACGTCCGTCCCCGAGGCCTGTGCAGTAGCGGTCTTACGATGCATTGCCGCCAGAAGCTCCGTGTACGTTGACTCCCGCACACTTTCCTATGCGAACGTCCGGAGTCTGCAGGCCTCGTGTCCCTGGCTACCGGATGGTGTGACCTGGTCGCCGATGATTCTCTGACTGGCGAAGCTGACTGGATATCCGAGGTCACGTAGCCAAGAGCGGTCGTGTGCGCTACCATGAGAATGAGGAAGCCTTATTGACAGTCTCTCCGGACTGACTATATGTCGGAGCGTCCTGAGCGGCGGACGTATGCTCCGAATGCAAAACATTTTGTACCACAACATCTGGGGCCAGATGTTGTTGTACGAGAGAGGAGGGGCTTCTCTCGCTCGCCGTCCGGATGGACCAGAACGAGCTATGAACCGGACTAAAAGGCTTCCTCCGTTCTCCCTCTAATCCGCCGTCACTGGGTGTGCATTTGGTTGATTTATAGTGCTCGCATCACCCCAAAACTCCTTCTAGACCACAACGGACGAACCCGGCTGCCGAACCATTCGATGAATGGACGCTACACCGGGCGAGCTAGCGGACGTCAAAGGCCGTCGAACCTACTAGGGTCCTCTTAGGCAATTGGGGTATTTACATGAGCACTTTTCCGCTAGCCCTTCATTAATTGTGACGACGGAGACACACTGTTGGAAGACATCACAGATACATCACCCTAATCTTGATCGTCTGAAATAGAAATTGATAAAGTAGAGTGACCCTGCGGGGAAAGGACTGGAATGTCCAATTCCCCACTAACATACCGTGACATACGCTTCCCATGTTGTCATCGAAATCATCAGATACAGAACAGGAGTTAATGCGAGTACACTGACTACATATAGAATGATTATAAAAGTCAGAGGAAGACTTCCTCTTATTATAAATGATCAAAATCCTTTCAATGTGAAAAGAAAACAAAGTCCTGGTGCTCGCACCAACCCCTGACAATCAAAATACATAATAATAATATGATGCATTAACATAGAAAAAATAATTGAAATCAAAATATTTTGAAAAAATATTTTTTCAGAACAGCCCAAGTTTCTGAAAAGTAACGTTGAGCCCCAATGGATCCCAAGCCTAAGTGTGGACAAAAAATTTAAAAATATTTTAAACAATTTATGCAACACTTACGAACAATAATAATATATCTAGTTATGATTAAATTAACATCAAGATATTATTTTCAAAAAATCCCCCCTCACACAGAGGGTTGTTGTAAATGTAAACAATGAGTGTAAAAACACTAAAATAAGACTCCAGGCACCCAGGCCCGAAATCAGTTACCAAAAATACACTATCTGATGCAAAACAGAGACTTCCAGGGAAGAAACTGCAGAACATCAGATGGTAGATGCAGAACACAACGCCTAACCACCCATAGGTGAAGACGTAAACATGGGAAAAAGAACAGAATTCATTCTGTTATTCAGCTAAAACTCCCAAGAAATATTAGTAATAATAATTACAGAAACTATGCCAAAAGCATGGGAGAATAGCAAGAGGGGACTTGAAGGAAAGGGAGAGAGGAAAACACTGAAAAATCAGTGTAACTAAATAACAAGAAGGACAACAAAATGGCTGCTGCCTCGAAAATAGGTAACTTAACATAATTTCATTAAAAAATTTTAAGTTACAGCCCTGATAATATTCTGTCACACATTTTTCCTCTCCTCCTTCTATATCCTCCTTAGAATCCCCATTTCACTAATATTTATGTGTCTGGCATCATTTAAACTGAGATTTACAAGCACAAAGATCAGTCAGATGTTAACTGATGAAGGGCCAAACTAAGAATGATTAATGGCGCCAATTTCGGAACGTCCTTGACACTGCGCATGCGCAGTAGAGGTGAAGGGTGGAGGGCCATTCAGGACATGTTTTCTTTGGTTTTAGATGCAAATTTTGGGGATTGGGGGGCAAAATTTGTGTTTGGCCCTATATTTTAAGAGTTAGCACCAGCTATGTCTGGGTCATTGGTACAGTATAAAAATATTCTTTGGGAAAAAACGCCCAAGTTCTCGAAGGAAACATGAAGAGCCCAAGGGCATTCCGATAGCGCGTAAGTGTGGACAAAGTCCAAAATTATATGAGTCACACTACCGGAATAATAATCCATGTATTCTACAGTATATTACAGTAATAGAATATACAAAACTACCTAAATATGAGGATGTTGATAATGTAAATAACGTCAATGTAAACAAAACATCAGGTACACAAAAAGGCCCAAAATCAGAACCAATTGAAATGCTATCAAATGCAAAGCTAGATCTTCATACGAAGAACAAAAGTGTCAATGACACTGTAGCTCAACTTGTGTAAGACATGTACATGAAAAGAATGTGACACAGCAATGACAAACATCTAGGTAATGACCTGATAATGAAGGTACATATAAAGTATTGTAACAGTCTGTGACCGAAGCCTGTAACAAATGCATAGGTAAAGTATCGTAAAGGTGGGCGACAGTTAACTGCTAAACTAGAAAAGAAATCTTTGAGTCCCGGAGTGGGTCTAACTGAACCCCAAAATATTTGTTCTCATAGCACAGTGATAACAAAGGCACCCCAAAACACTTGTTCCTGCTCCAAGGTGATAACAAAGGTACCCAAGAAGTTTCGTGAAGATCGGTTCATAAATATAGCCCCTAGCCCGAGATGTATTGACCTGTGCACTTACTGTGTATAAGGAGTGCTGAATAAATCAAGATTAATCTAATTTGCATAATTTCTGCCCGACAAAAAAACATGTATTGTATGTGATGTATTCTATGTTACTAAACATTCATACAAAAATCTATTCTAGATTCTAGCCCGAGCCGTATTGACATTTGCTCTTACTGTGTATAAGTAGCACTGAATAAATCAAAGTTCATCTAATTTGCATAATTTCTGTACGAGAAAAAAACCTGTATTATATGTGATGTATTCCATGTTACTAAACATTCATACAAAATTTATTCAAATCAGAACTTTCATACACAAAACGCATAAAAAACCAAACTAGAGGCTCTACAGAGCCTGTAATCGCTCACCTGGAAATACATATAAAAATGTGATTTCCCATAGGCTTTCCATGGTAACTATGAGCTGCAATTGTGGCCATGTTTGCAACATTACATCAAAATTACATGAGGATCATTAGCAGAAGGTGCCCCAGTCTTCTATCATGTGAAGTTTCAAAACATTTGAATCCATGAAACAGAATCATAGAATGTCTCTGGTGGCCATATTTTCCAGCCAACGGGGACAAAAAGAGGATCGTTTATAGAGGGCCTCATATAGACCATTCTTGACAAGTTTTGGTTCACGTCAGCTCTATAGTTTCAGAGAGATGAAAATGTGATTTCCTATACGTTTTTTCTATAGTAACTATAAACCACCTTTGTGGCCATGTTTACAATACGATCAACATTAAAATGAGGACCGTTGGTGGAGGGTCTCCCAGTTATCACCCATGCAAAGTTTCAAAACATTTGGCCCTGTGGTTTCAGAGAAGAAGAGTTTTCAAAATTGAACAATTAGAATCAAAGAATGCATCTGGCGGCCACATTTTTTCACCCAGTAGGAATAAAATGAGTAACAGTTGTCGAGAACCTCTCATAGACAATGCCTGCCAAGTCTGGTTCACATTGGCTCAGTACTTTCAGTGAAGATGATGAAAATGTGATTTCCTATAGGGTTTCTATAGTAACTATAGGCCACAAATGCAGCCATAATTGTAACCCGATGAAGATTAAAATGAGGATCATTGGTATAGGAGGTTACAATCATCAGTCACACTAAGTTTTCAAACCATTTGGCCTTGTAGTTTCAAAGAAGATTATCTTGAAAATGCACACATTTATGAATTCTGTTTTCAACAAAAAAAATCAGTAAAAGAAGGTTAAATAATTTTGAAAAATTACAACTTTTTTCAGACAGTATTCTCTTTTCAAAATAGCTTTGGCAAATAGGTAAAAGGGTTACAGAAAACACATTACTCCAATTTTTGTTAAATCTTAAAAAATATACAATAATTACTGTCATCTAAGCTGACATGATTGCAAGAGAATGTTAGCAAAAAATTCTGTTTTTCCAAACACCTGTCAACAATCAAGATTTTCTGATAACTAACATGAGACTAATGAGCATATATCAGCATCCATGTACAGTTGCAATGGTTTACAGTTAAGTAAAAATAAGTTGTAGAATAATCCTATAAACTATGTATCTATTTCTCTTCCTACACTGATAAGACCAGAAGCTGACATCATTTTCTGGAAAGCTCTCACTGACAGCTTTCCAAAAAATGTCAGATTCTGATCTTGTCAGGGCAGGAGGAGCATTTTACTTGATTTATTGCAGTTATGCTACAGCTTATTTTGACTTGTTCTGTACACACAATATTTGTCTTTTTTTTCCCTGGTTCTCAGTCGAGAAAACTGGATCAACTCTTACCAGATTCTCAAAAAACAAATATTTTGCTGACATTACCGATTTTCACGCAGACAGGAGAGGCATTGGGTTAAGAATTAGAATATAGCCTCTGAATATGGGGGCCATCCAGAGTGCCCAAAATCGGTCTACTAGGGGTACTTTTTTATGGCGGAGGTCCTCGTCAGGTTTAGAAAAGTGTGTGGGGTGGGGGTGGGGTGGGGGTGGGGTAGGGGTAGGGAGAGGGACCTAAAGTTATGACCAAATTTTTTTTCACCGATATAGGTCTTCAAAGGGGTCTACTTAGGGTAACTTTTTATTAGGAATCTAATGGTGGTGTTTAAAAAAGTGATGGGGTGGGAGTGGGGAGGGGCAAAATTGATGGATTTCACAGATATAGGGCCTCAAAGGGGTCTACTAGGGGTAACTTCTAACCAGGAATCTAATGGTGGGGGGGTTTAAAAAGTGACGGGATTGAAGGCCCTGCCCAAGGGTGGGGTCGAGTGTGCTACACGGCCCCTATTTTGGGAGTAAGGGATCTAATGGTGGTCTTTAAAAAAGTGTCGGGGTGGGGAGGGGCAAAATTGATGGATTTCACCGATATGGGTCCCCAAAGGGGTCTACTAGGGGTAACTTTTTACCAGGAATCTATTGGTGGGGGTTTAAAAAGTGACAGGATTGAAGGCCCCTGCCCAGAGGGTGAGACCAAGTGTGCCACCTGTAGGGCAGGCTGTGTCAAAAAGTATGCAGCCCCTATTTTGTTTTTTTTTGGGGGGAGGGGGTACTTTTCAAATGCCCCCCCTACATTTTCCCAGGCAATGCTGGGTAACCCTGTTAGTAGTAACTATAAGCTGCAAATGTGGCCATGTTTACAACCCGATCAACATTAAATGAGGATTGTTGGTAGAGAGGGTCCCAGTCATCACTTATGTGAAGTATCAAAACATTTTGCCTGGCACTTTCAGAGAAGATTTTTGAAACTCTACCAATCAGAATCAAAGAATGCCTCTGGCGGCCATGTTTTTCAAGCCACAGGAACAAAATGAGGATCGTTTCTAGAGAACCTCCCATAGACTATCCCTGCCAGGTTTGTTTTCACGTCGCCTCGGTTTTTTCCAGAGAAGAAGAGGAAAATGTGATTTCCCATAGGGTTTCTACAGTAAATGTAAGCCGCAGTTGCAGCCATGTTTGTGACCCAATCAACAATAAATGAGAATCGTTGGTAGAAGGGGTCCCAGTCATCATTTATGTAAAGTTTCAAAACATTTGGCCTGGCAGTTTCAGAGGAGAAGATTTTTGAAAATCCAAAAACCAGAATCAAAGAATGCCTCTAAAAGACATGTTTTTCATCCAATGGGAACAAAATGAGGATCGTTTGTAGAGGACCTCCCACAGACCATTCCTGCCAAGTTTGGTTCACACCGGCTCAGCAGTTACAGAGAAGAAGATGAAAAAAGATGAAAATGTAAAAAATTTACGGACGACGGATGCCAAGTGATGAGAAAAACTCTCATGGCCTTTTAGGCCAGGTAAGCTAAAAACTAATTTCCGGATTTTGGTCCAAAATTTTCTAAGTTCCACCCGGACCCAAATCTTCTTCAGTGTAAAAAAAAAAAAATGTTTTTGTCTTAAAATTGACTGAAACACATACAAAAAACTCATTTCTGGATTTTGGTCCAAAATTTCTAAATCTGGACCGGGACCCCAAATTTTCAGCCTCAATATGAACCCAAGGGCTTGGCTTTAACAAATTTGAATCTGCCCCCACCCCCCCCCCCCCCACCCCCCCAAGGATGCTGCATACCAAATATTAAAAGATTCTTATTGGTAGATCTTAAGAAGATTTTTAAAGAAAATCTTCCTCATACTGCATTAATTTAAACATTTGGGCTCCCATAGAGAGCCCAAATATGAACCCAGGGAAATGATTTCAATAAACATGTGAAACAATCTTCCAAAGATGTTATATGTGAAATTTGATAGCTTTTGGAGCAGTGGTTTGGTAGAAAAGTAGTGTTAACTGTTTTTCCTATTATCCAGTGTTAAAAAAGGCTGACACAGCACTTTTTCAAAGTCCCCAAAAAGTACCCCATGATAAAACTGATAGCATTTATTTTTACCATTCCATTCTGTTGGTCCTAAGGAAGCTTCACACCAAATAAGAATTCTCAGTGCCGTGTAGTTTTGAAGATATGGGCATTTTTAATTTTTTCTATTTTTGGGCTAATAGCTCCTGCAGTTCCAATGGGGCGACAGGAAATTTCTTTTTGGCATAAATTAACTACTTATGTCCCAATAAAACCTCATACCAAATTTGGTTCAAATCAGCTTCTGGGTTTGGAAAATAGAAATTTTGGGCGGGGCAAAAATTCCTGCCACTCCCATAATGATGGCAAATAGAGTCCCTATAACTTCTCTTGAACGAATCTGAGTCTACACCTCAAAAGGAAGCTGCACACCTAATATCAAGTCTCTACTACTGCTGGTTCATGAGAAGAAGATTTTTTAAGACTCACTTTTTGGGTGTGACCTACCAAGGGGCTGGTCAACTTGATTTGAACAAATTTGAATTGACATATGATAGGGAACATGCACAGCAAATTTTATTGAATTTGGTCCAGCAGTTCGTGAGAAGAAGTCGATAATGTAAAGTTAATGCATGATGGATGACAGATGGACATTGGATGGAAATTGATTAGTAAACCTCCCCTTGAGCTTCGCTCATGTGGGCTAAAACTGACCAGACCTAATTTTGGTACAAAATGGCCACTGACAGCTATCTTGAATTTTGGACCGCACCCAGAAACAATCGTTCTCGTCCCAAGGTAATAACAAAGGTACGAAAGAAGTTTCATGAAGATCGGTTCTTAAATACAGCCTCTAGCCTGAGCCGTATTAAAATGTGCACTTACTGTGTATAGATAGCACTGAATAAATCAAAGTTCATCTAATTTGCATAATTTCTGAACGAGAAAAAAACCTATATTGTATGTGATGTATTCAATGTTACTAAACATTCTACAAAAATCAGAACTTTCATGCAGAAGTTCTGTACAAAAAACTGATAGCACTAATTTTGGTACAAAATGGCTGCTGGCGGCCATCTTGAATTTCAGGCCGCACCCAAAAACACTCATTCTCGTCCCACGGTGATAACAAAGGTACCCAAGTAGTTTCGTAAATATCGGTTCATAAATACAGCCTCTAGCCTGAGACATATAGAAGTTGTGTCCAAAAAATGATTGGACCTAATTTCGGTACAAAATGGACACTGGCAGCCATCTTGAATTTTAGACCGCACCCAGAAACACTTGTTCTCGACCCAAGGTGATAACAAAGGTACCCATAAAGTTTCATGAAGATCGGTTCATAAATACAGCTCCTAGACCGAGCCATATTGACATGTGTACTTACTGTGTGTAAGTTGCACTGAAAAAATTAAAGTTCATCCAATTTGCAGAATTTCTGCACGAAACCCCCCTCCCCCGTATTATATGTGACTAGCGGGTGTTAGGGAGAAGATGGTTATATCAGCTGTTTTCGAAATAGAAGGTCAAGGTCACCAATTTCAAGGTCTAGGTCACCCCGCATGGGCACCCCGATAAAGGCAAAATGATCGATGGGTCAGTATACCTGCACATATGAAATCTTAGCCCTATCGGTCAAGTAGTTTTCGAAATAAAAGGTCAAGGTCACAATTTCAAGGTCAAGGTCACCCCGCACGGGCACCACGATAGAGGCAAAATGATCGATGGGTCAATATACCAACACATATGAAATTTTAGCCTGATCGACCCAGCCGTTTTCGAAATAAAAGGTCAAGGTCACAATTTCAAGATGAAGGCCATCCTGCATGGGCACCCTGATAGAGTCAAAATGGTCGATGGGTCAATACATCAACACATATGAAATTTTAGCCCGATCGGCCCAGCGGTTTTTGAAATAACAGGTCAAAGTCATCAATTTCAAGGTCAAGGGTGGGACCCATCCCATGTTACTCGCAGGGACGAATTATCCCCATGTAGAAGATTTGAGATCGATCGGTCGAAAAACGGAGGAGTTCACCCGAAACAAAGAGAGAGAGAGAGAGATAGATATATTGATACAGACATTTGCATTTATATATTAGATGTATTCCATGTTACTAAACATTCAGACAAAAATTTATTCAAATCAGAACTTTCATACAGAAGTTCTGAACAAATGAAAGTGTCAATGACACTGTAGCTCAACTTGTGTAGGCTAAGTGTTGTAAAGGTGGGAGACAGTTAGATGCTAAACTAGAAAAGAACCTTCATATACACTGAGATTGCGTTTTTATGAATGCACACATATAGTGTCAGTTTTTAACCCCTGAGGCCCAGCGATATTTGGGGCAAATTTCTCCCAACTGCAGGAATCTCTTATGCATGGGTCCTTCACTTCATGCCAACATTTGACATGCAGTAAAACGCCCACATTTAAGAGAATCCTGCCTTTAGACAATTTGGGAAAAATTTGTGTGCCCCTTCCCCCTGAAGACCTCCCCCCCCCCCCCCCCCACCCCCTCCGGTCTTGTAGCAAACAACACTTGCAAAACAATTTCTTGAATAACTAAGATTTTTTTTGTCTGAAAAACATAGCTTATTACTCCTCATTGGAACATTTTCAAGAGGTAATTGCATTGTGATTAATAGGGAAAAGTCGGAGATCAAGGCAGTCATATAAACAGATTCATTTTCAATTGGTAATTTTTACTTGAATTCAAAGAGCCATTCAAGTGCACTGTGTTCACTGCAAATGACACTTCCAATGTGTGATGTGTTGGTATCTCTTTGTTAATCAAAAATAAAAATAAAGTTAAAAAAAATCAAAGTTGGAAATCGACAATAGTCAGACACTGATGATGACAGACAGGATTGTACACACTAATTTGTAACATTGTGTATATTCTATTTCTGTTTGATGTACTGAGCCAGGATTGGGAGTTCAGAGGTTGAATTATCAAGTAGTTTCAATCCGCAAACACAGTAACACTTCAACAGTAAATTAACACTGACAATCTGACATCGACAATCAGCTGATTGTGTCTTCAAAACATTGGCATTTGGATGACGGGCCTTTCTTCTTATCAGCTCATCACTACTGCAAACCGAAAGGTCCTTGGTTCGAATCTCACCTGCGGCAACTGCATTATGTCTTTGTGCAAGACACTTCATCCCCATTGCCTTCTTGGGGGCACGGTGGCACCATGTACTAAGGCATACTGCATGTCGATGGTGCACATGCCTTCAACAAATGCTAACCCTTCTCGGCTCAGTACATTGAAAGAGTCCAGCAGATGCTCATAGTTCTCGCTGGGTACTCCGGCTTCCTCTGTTCATAAATCTGCTTGACATATGACATTATCGTAAAACCCTAATACATAAACAAGAGGCCCCAGGGGGCCAGAGGGCACTCACGGTGAACTGCATGTCGATCCCTTCATCCAATGCTAACCCTTTTCGGGTCAGTACGTTAAAAGAGTCAAGCAGAAGCTCATCGCTGCTCGTGGTTCTCTCTGGGTACTCCGACTTCCTCTGTTTGTAAATCTGCTCAACATGATATGATATTATCATAAAACCTTAATAAATAAACAAGAGGCACCAGAGGATGCTCAATGAACAACCTGCATATCAACCCAGGGACTTGATTTGAACAAGTTGCATCTGCTCCTCCTTAGAAAAACTTAGACCAAGTATCCAAAAATTCTCACCAGTGAAACCCCATTTTTTAAAGAATACTCCTCATATTGAACTGAGTTATAATTTGGGCTCCCACAGGGAGTCCAAATATGAATACAGGGACTTGGCTTCAACAGACTTGAATCTCTCCCCGCCCCTAAAGATGCTGCATACCAAATATCGTAAGATTCGGATTGGTAGATCTGAAGAAGAGTTTTAAAGAATATTCCTCATACATGTATTGCATTAATTTGAACATTTGGGAACCCATAGAGAGCCCAAATATGGACCCAGGGATTCGAATTTAACAAACATATGAATCAATCTTCTAAAGATGTAATATGTGAAATATGAACGCTTCTGAAGCAGTGGTTTGGGAGAAGATTCTTCAATGTTTTTCCCATTACCTACAGTGTTAAAAAATGATGACTCAGCACTTTTTAAAAGTCCTGGGAAAAGTACGTTATGATAAAACCGATGCCAGTTTTTTTACCATTCCTTTCTGCCAGTCCCAAGGAAGCTTCATACCATATGAAAATTTTCAGTGCCGCGTAGTTTTGGAGATATGGGCATTTTAAATGTTTTCTATTTTTAGCTCCTGAAGTTTCTGTGGGGTGACAGGAAAAGAAATTTCGGCATAAATTAGGTACTTATAACCCAATAAGCCCTCATATCAAATTTGGTTCTAACCGACCTCTTGGTTTTGGAAAATAGAAATTATGGTACAATTTGGGCTCCCACAGTGAGCCCAAATATGAACCCAGGGACTTGGCTTTAACAAACTTCACTCTTAGTCACCTAAGAATGCTGTTCACCAAATATTAAGAGATTCTGAAGGTTGAATCTGAAAAAAAAAATTTTTTAAAGAATATTTCTCATATTGAACCAAGTAATAATTTGGGCTCCCAGAGGGAGCCCAAATATGAACCAAGGGACTTGGCTTGAACACAATTGACTCTCACCTCCTTAAGGATACTGTATCCTTGTATCCTATAGGGAGCCCAAATATGGATAGAGGGATTTGATTTCAAGAAATATCTGAATTAATATTCCAAAGATGTTATATGTAAAACATAAAAGCTTTTGGAGCAATGATTTAGAAGAAAACAATTCTTTAACTTTTCCCACTGCCTGCAGTGTTAAAAAATGGTGACTCAGCATTTTTTCAAAGTCCCAAAAAAGTACCTTATGACAAAAGCGATAGCAATTTTTTTTTTTAACCCTTCATTCCTTTCTGTTGGTCCAAAGGAAGCCTTACACCAACGAAAAATTCTCAGTGCTCTATATAATTTTGGTCGTTTTCATTTTTTTTTTATTTTTGGCTCTTGAGGTTCCTGTTGGGTCGCAGTTTTTTTTGTTTTGTTTTTTTTTAGGGGGGGGGCATAAATCAAGCATTTATGACCCAATAATACCTCATATTAAATTTGGTTCAAATTGGTCTCTCGGTTCAGAAAATAGAAATTCTGTGCAGAGCAAAAATTCTTGCCCCTCACAGAACAAACATTGCCCGCGATAAAAAAGGTAATATATGCGATGCATTTCATGTGACTAAACATTCGTACAAAAATTTATCCATATCAGATCTTTCAGATAGAAGTTCTATACAACAAGAGGCCCCAAGGACGGCGGATGACGACGGATGGCAATTGATAAGTTAAGCTCCCTTCGGTGAGCTAAAAAAACTGATTGCATCTAATTTCAGTACAAAATGGCTGCCAGTGGCCATCTTGAATTTCGGACTGAACCCCAAAACACTTGTTCTTGTCCCACGGTGATGACAAAGGTACCCAAGAAGTTTTGTGAAGATCGGTTCATAAAAACGGCCTCTAGCCTGAGACGTATTGGCATTTGCACTTAACAGTGCTGAAAGTAACAATGAATAAATCAAAGTTAGTCTAATTTGCATAATTTTTGCACAAGGAAAAACCTGTGTTATATGCGATGTATTCCATGGTACTAAACATTCATACAAAAAATTATTTAAATCAGAGTTTTCGTATGGAAGTTCTGCGCAAAAATCTGCTTGCACCTAATTTTGTACAAAATGGCTGCCTGTGGCCATCTTGAATTTTAGACCGGACCCAAAAACACTCGTTCTTTTCCCATGGTGATAACAAAGGTACTCAAGAAATTTCATAAAGATCGGTTCCTAAATATGGCCTCAGCCCAAGCCATATTGAATTGTTGATGGACAGACGGACAGATAGACAGATGATGGGCCATGGCGTAACATCAAATTTGACTTATGTCAAAGTTGAGCTAAAAAACGATACATTGGATAGAAGATGCAAGACTAAATGGCCTAACACCACTAGGGTGAGGATGAAATCTTGGGGAAGAAACAGAATAATATTCTGTAACAAACGTTAAACTCCAAAGAAATTTAATAAATAATTCCAATAAAAAGCAGCCAAAAAGCTTAAGAGTTTAACAGAAAGGGTTCATGGAAGGATAGGGAAGAAATACTTAACACACAGTGGAATAATCATTTTTTAAAATGATGACGTCAGGCATATGTCCCGAAATTGGGAAACATAAAATAATTTTATAAATATTATAAAGTTACAGCCCTGAACATTCCAAGCCACCATTGAACACTTCCTTCATCAATAACAGCCTTGTATCCACCAATTCTTGCATTGATTTGTGTCTGGCATCCTCAAAAAAGGGGGATTTTAAAGCACAGATGTTATTTCATTGTTGATGACTTTTAGGGCGAAACAAAGAATAATGTTGGCGCCAATTCTGGTCACTTCCTGACATCTGCGCATGCGTGGAGAGTAAATGTATGGACGGACAGATAGGACTTTTTTGGTTTCGCAAGCAAATTTGGGGGATTGGGAGGGTTCAAAATTTGTGTTTGTCCCTTAATAACTTTGAGTTAAGCACCAGCTAGTCTGGGCTATTGGTTTACAGTGTAAAAATATGTTGGTACCAGCGGACAGATGAATGTCGAAAGAGTGGAAAAGGGCTGTAACTCTGGAAATAATGTGTGGAAGAAACTCATGCTACACAGGTATCGTTCCCCCATGATGCGAGCTATCACAACACCAAATATCATTTAAAATGGAGTAGCAGTGACTGAGTTCAAGGGGAAATGTTGGTATGGACAGAGAGAGATGGGCGAATGCAAGGACAGATGGATGCCTAGACAAATGGATGGAAGGATGGATGGACAGAAGGATACATGGATGGATGAACAGATGGATGGATTGACAGACTGTGGTCCTCACTGGATACCCCTTCAACATTTCAAGTCATGGGCATAATAATACAAACCTGTGTCCAAAACAAACTCCACAAATAATATTGATTATCAGTAATATAATGTATCTAGTCGGATCTATTGCTTCATCTTTCTTCTTTATCATATCTCCAACAATGTTGAAGTTTGCATGAACTTTTTCCTCCAAAGATGTACCTTTCATGAATTTCCTTAAAGTAAACTGATAACCATTAGTAAAATAACAACACAAAATGTTTCCAAACAAAGAAGTACTACTTTGTAATGACTTTAGCTTGACTGGTTGTGCACAAAAAGGAAATTTAGTGTAGTATAAATTAAATTGCAATCAGTTCAAACTGGAGCGCAGTAGCTCAGTCGTTAGAGCATCAAACTTCAAACCTAGAAGTCCAGGGTTCAATTCGACCAGTGGCAACAGCACTATCATTGGGCAAGGTACTTAATCCTGATTGCCCATGAGGTGACACTGTCTACTAAGGTGTTATTCAACCCCAATAAACAAAACAAAAAAGAAGAAAATATCAGTTTGCCATAATGGTGTTCAAGCATATGGTTATCAGTTTTCATATGTTTTTCTCCGTTTATTATCTATTAATTGTTGCAAAACAGTAGAACCCTGCTAATGAAATAGTTTGTTTATTCAATTAACAGAAGTATTCAATTGACAGGGATTTGATCTCTTTCCTGTATTCTAGAGATAAACTGAGTGCTTTTTTCTGTTATATATCTTGTTTGGCAGGGCCCTTGCAGCTCTTTCAAACAATATATAATAAACTAAATGCCTGTATGGGATGTACTGAGACCAAATAGTTCTATAAACAACAAAAATCCTATAATACTTAGGGAAATTTCTAGCATATTACTGCTTTTTACAGGATTTTTATTCATTAAATCTTTACTCAATGCAGACATTATCAAAATTTATCATTTTAAATATCATTTTTTTTAAATTTGAAAAAAAAATGAAAAATGAAAAAAAAAAACAATATCATGTGACCCCTCATTTGAATGAGCTCGGCAAGCTCTTCCAAAGAGGGATCACATGATATGGTTTTGTTGAAATTTTTTGAAAAATATTTTTTCAGCTGCTGAAGTTGCATATTACGCGAGTGGATGCGTCCGATTCATTGAGTGAAGAGTTAACAATGGATTGCAATGTTACCTATATTAACAGGTCAAATCTGTACTGATAGAAAAGTAAATGGATTTGTGTTTGAGTTATAACCCTTTATCACACAGATGGACACACTGATGGAATATGGATTGCAAGCCATCCCATTAGCTCATACTTGATGTTGTCAATTTCAGCTAAAAATGGACTACCATTCACTTTGGGAGTGGGAACAGTTTGTCACAAGATATATTGAAATGATAATGACAATGGTTTTTTTGTCTCTTTTTTTAACTTTTAATCCTCTTTACACTGATGCCAAAATACCAACATTTTCCCATGATGCAACTCTGAATTTAACCATCTCAATAGTGATTGACACAACTATACTGAGTGTACTAAGTGTTAACAATCTGTTGAACACTACAGTTTATTAACTGGTTGAGTTCTAAAAGCCACTATCATGTTTCTGAAAAGTGCTGAAAGCCACTTCAATGGCTTAACTTCAGCTTGTGTACAGAGCAACAGAAAAATAACTAGACTGAAGAATGGTCCCGTATAGCACATGGACATATTAGGGTTAACGAGCAAACAGTGGTTTGTTACTCATACATGTGCTGGGTGTGTAAGACACATATGATGCCCCTGCAAGTTCTACCATGTACTTTAATGTCCATATGTATTGTGGACGGAGTTAGGTGGACAAATATCCTATATTCGAAAGTTCACAAAAATTTACAAAGTTCAACAACCCATAATTTGATGAAATTTCAACATAACAGCATTGTGTGTGCACAACGTCAGAGTAATCCATGCATTTTTAAATGTAAACTGTAAGGCTGGATAAAGGAAGAATGTTGATACACAAATGAAGTATGTTCAGAGGTTATTGTAAATGCAACTTTTTTCACAGAAATGAATGATAATCAACAGCTCTTATCTGGAGTTCTTGACTAATGAGCAGACCAAGTTCAAAAACAATCCTATGATAAATGTGGCCTGTAGTCCATGTCAAAGAATGTTGATGCACAAATGCAATAAATTCAAAGATTGTTGCTAAGAGCAACAGTTTTTGATGGAAATGAAAAGAAAATCAATAGCTCCTATCTTTGTCACCCTGCATAAGCATACAAAGTTTCAAAACAACCTGATGATGAATGTGCCCTCTGAGGCATGCCAAAGGAAGATGTTAATGCACAAATGCACTAAGTAGAAGATCACTGCTTTGTGGCAATGGGTTTTTTGTTTGTTTTTGTACCCAAAATATACCCTGCAGAGAGTGCAAAAGGGATAAGTTGATGCACAAATGCAGTAAGTTCAAAGGCTGGTGATAACGACAAAAAATTTTTATGGAAATGACAAAAAGCAATAGCTCACATGTAAAGGCCACCCAAACACACATACCAAGTTTCAAAGTGATCCGATCATAAAAGGGAAATTTTATGGTCTGACTAAATTAAGTTCTAAGAACGTTGGCTGCGGCAACATTTTTTGACGGAAATTGAACAAAATTGATAGCTCTCATTTAGAGGTCACCCTAAACAAGCATGCCAGGTTCCAAAGCAATCCAATCATAAATGTGCCCTGTAGGGTGTGCCAAAAGGAAATATTGAGGTCTGACAAAACTAGGTTTTAAGAACACTGGCCGCGGCAACATTTTTTGACGGAAATCAATAGCTCCCATCTAGAGGTCACCCCAAACAAGCATACAAAGTTTTAAAGCGATCTGATCATAAATGTGACCTGTGAGGTGTGCCAAAAGAAATTGTGGACGTATGTACGCTGATGGACGAGAAGTGATGGCAATAGCTCAGCTTGACTTTGTCAAGTTGAGCTAAAAAATAATAAATGGTACATTAATAATGTAAAGTAATTCCTTCTTTAATTTAATTCTGGAATATTCTGCATTTTTTATTAATTCTTCTCATACACGAGTCACCATTACAAACAATAATTGAGTGGAGACTGACAATCGATACGGTGAATTTCACTAAAAGAAGATTTGATTCAGTGAGATTAAAAATGCTCTGCCTGATTCGATTTGGGATTCAATTTGATTCAAATCTGAAAATTTGCAGGACTATAATTTTCATAAGCTACACCCATCTTCTTTCATGACAAATACACTCTACTAGGGAATAAAGGCACAAAATTGACTTTTCAGAAACTGGTAGAGTGTTAAATTATTTCTGACCTTCAAAATTTGTGCAATTGTCTTTGTCTTGTTGCAATTCTTGGGAGAATGCCTATGGGCACTCTTCCGTAAATTGTAAAAAGGCAAATCCTAACAGACTAAATAAAATCACTTCAAAGATAATAAGAAGCATAGCCACTGAATTTGAAGTCTTCAAGTTTCAGTACCTACACTTAAGAATAGAGCCCACTCAGTTAACCCTTTACCCAACTCAGACGATATCAAAATTTATTATTTTAAATATCATTTTTTTAAATTTTTCAAAAACTTTCAACAAAACCATATCATGTGACCCCTCACTGGAACAAGCTCAATGAGCTCCTTCCAATGAGGGGTTACATGATATGGTTTTGTTGAAATATTTTGAAAAATTTAATTTTTTCAACTGCTCAATTTGCATATTACGCAGGTGGATGTGGGCAATTCGTTGGGTAAAGGGTTAACCAGCTTCTAAAATGCACAGAATAAAAGAAAAGTATGCAGCAATAGATAAAAATATGTATAAGAAACAACTATTAAAATGGGAAATAATAAAATTTATGGGAGTGTCTTCAAATAGTGAACAGAACTCTACAGAACACATATATATGTACACACATGTGTATATACGCATACACATATATATGCACGGGTTTGTGTGTATAGATATGCATGTATCTTCTAAGTATAATGATCAATACCACTTGGTCTACATAAAACCCTATTTGTATACTTCTGACTTTGAAGGCTCATCATCATCAGTATTTATCTATTTATTTATTTATTTATTTATTTATTTATTTATTTATTTATTGGTGTTTAAGGTCCCATATTTCTGCACAATGGCTAATCATGACCTCGGCAGTTTTACGGGTGGAGGAAGCCGGAGTACCTGGAGAGAACCACCGAGCAATGGCGAGCAACTGTCAGCTCCCCAACATACTAACTCCACACAAGCAGGGTTAGCATTGGTTGAACACAGGTGCACCATCGACGTGCAGTACGCCTTAGTACACAGCGTCACCTTGCCCCCACGTGGGCAATGGGAGGTGAAGTGTCTTTCCCAAGGACACAATGCGATTGATGCAGGTGGGATTCGAACTGAGGACCTCTCGGCTTGCAGCCTGCACCTCTACCTACTGAGCCACCACACCCCATCATCATCAGTATTATTATCAACCCGACAATGGGCAGGATGCAACTCACAAATCACAAATTGCTAGCACAATAGTATATGTTATAAACATATCTTATCATTTCCTTCCTGAGCTCATCAAAGCACCTCTCCCCCCCCCCACCCATTTCCCCAACACCCAATTACCAATATCTTCACAAGTTACTCCATAAATCAACATTATATATATTGTAACTATCAAATAAGCTAATTGCTTATACTATTGTTTAAATACTACAAAACTTTGTAAAAAAACTCCCAGATGCCAGCCTCGGGCAACTGTAGGGATTTGCTGTAAATATCATGGTATATCACCTTCTAGTAAATAAAGTATATGAAAAAAGAAAAAAAAATGGAATAGAGGCCAAATGTGGGCTTCCAGCACTCCACCAGTTAAATATTACCTTATCGCTTTTGTCGACAACTTTCTATGTAGTTTCCATAAGGGTCCTTCACCAAACACAATACTTCTACCACCATCACTCATCATGTCAACTAGAATTTGAGAACAAAATAATACTCATTAAAGACTCAGTTTAAGGCTTTGCATGTGGCAGACAGATTTTCCTGCCCAGTACAAAAATACATTAACATTATATAGGAATCACTCTGCCTCTTGTTTACAAAATATAACCTGCAAACAGGAGGAAACCTCTTATCAAAGATTACTTGATGTCCAACACTTTGCATCAGCCATGGCTTCATTTTATGAGAAATTCAAGCAAATACTTAGCAAGTTAAGAGTTAAATTAATGGTAGGCTCTGTGCTACACATTTTTACGGCAACGTAGAACCGCCACACCATAGTATATTTTCAGGAATTCCCAATCTGTTTAACCAGATTACTAATGTGTTTAAACAGATTACTAATCTGTTTTACAGGTTAACTAATCTGTTTTACAGATTACCAATCTGTTTAAACAGATTTCTAATCTGTTTTTACAGAATACTAATCTGTTTAAACAGATTACTAATCTGTTTTTACAGATTAACTAATCTGTTTAAACAGATTACTAATCTGTTTTTACAAATTAAGTAATCTGTATTTACAGATTACTAATTTGTTTAAACAGATTAACTAATCTGTATTTACAGATTAGTAATCTGTTTAAACAGATTAACTAATCTGTATTTACAGATTAGTAATCTGTTTAAACAGACTAACTAATCTGTATTTACAATTTACTAATCTGTTTTTTCAGATTAACTAATCTGTTTTTACAGATTACTAATCTGTTTAAACAGATTACTAATCTGTTTTTACAGATTAACTAAGTGCCGATGAAAGTTGTAACATCAGTAAGGCTTTAATCCTTTACCCAACATACTAGATATCAATATTTATAACTTTTTGATATTTTTCAAAAAATATCAACAAACTCATATCATGCGAGCACTCAAAGTTCAAGGAACGTGCTTGATAAAATGATTCCTATGAGGAAATCACATGATATGGTTTTTGAAATTTTATTTTTTCAATTGTTTAATCTGTATATTTTATGTCTGCATGCAGCCGATTCATTTGGTAAATGGTTAACTGGTGTATGTGTGTGTATGCCTAGAAAAAAGAGGCCCAGTTGGGACTAGGGTGGTCAATTGACAAAGTTGTTTAACCCTTTAACCCAACACAGACGATATCAAAATTTATCATTTTAAATATCATTTTTTCAAATTTTTCAAAAAATTTCAACAAAACCATATCATGTGACCCCTCGTTGGAATGAGCTTGATGAGCTCGTTCCAATGAGGGGTCACATGATATGGTTTTGTTGAAATGTTTTGAAAAATAATATTTTTTCAACTGCTGAATTTGCATATTACACAGGCAGATGCGGGCAATTCTGTAGGTAAAGAGTTAGAGAAGGATTAAATGTCCTTCGCAGATGATACAACTGCTTATACATCAGGAAATAATCTTAACTTACTGACTGAGAGAACAAACGACGAATTAATGAAAATCGGTGCCTGGTGTCTAGCCAACAAGCTATTGTTGAATGCTAACAAAACCAATGCTATACTTCTTCATCCCCCAAATGATAAATATAATTATAGCCATGTGCAGACACAAATACTAATAAATAATAATAAAAACATAAAAGTAGCAGGTAATAATCACGAAATGAAATCAGTAAAATATTTAGGAGTTAACACAGATGAAAATCTCAAATTTAATCACCTCATGGCTGCTGTTTGTATAAAATTGTTTAGAGCTATTTATATCCTGAATAAAATGAAGAAAAAAAATTGCCAGTTGACAATTTATGTGCACTCTATTTAATGTTTTTTTCAAAGTAGTGACAAATGGGAAAGGCACGCGACCACTCTCGAGCACAATCGCTCACACAAAAACTGTTCAAGGTGCGTGAATAATCGCTTGCCTCTATTCTTGAGTGTTTTTTATTCATTTGAGTTGCATCAACAGAAACATTCAATTAACTAAATTTTTGATGTTGGGAAATTTTTAATCACTTACAATTTGAAGCATTTAAAGTATGAACATGACATCTTTATGAACATGACACACAGTAGTTCTTTTATACATCCACACATAACACACTAACAGTAAGAGGGTTGTACATTGACAACTTGACCAGACCTTACTCCTGCCAGAAAACGAACACGCATGTTCAGATATAAAAAAAAACGGTGGTCATTCTGAGATCTCAGAAACATTTCAATATTTCAAAGACATGCGGAATGTTGCCTCGTTCTTTATTTTCATTTATACAGGTGACACATGTTGCTCCAGTTCACTAGTGACACAAATTAATGTGCCTGATTTGGAATTTACCCATCCATCTTTCACGATTTTAATAATCTGCCATTTAAATTTTAATCCAGAACTAATTTTAGTGGGTTACATATATTTTCACAGTCAAAATTTCCATCCGTGTTCAGTTGTATTCATACATTCGTTTCAAAGGAAGCTTGTCAATGGGAATTTCAAAATAAATTTTTGTACATGCCATAATATATAGCTCACTTCAGATGAGATTATCTAGATCTTACACGATAAAAGTTCATTTCAGGAATTCTGGTAATACATTTAATAAACAAACACTAGATTTCAAGCTTGAAATTTTATTCTGATCTACATGCAAACAACATTAACTTAACTTAATTTAGAAAAAAATACACTTTGATTGTACAATTCAACAGTATTAATAAAATGAAGATAAACATTGAATCAAAATAACTCTCCTCACATTTTTCACTCTCGCAAACTTTATTTCAGGTGAGAGATTTTCCACTCGCCTCCATTTTGCTCCCATTCGTCACTGCAAAGCCACTTAATTTATGGAATCAATGTATGGGGCAACACACCTACAACTAAGCAAATTCTGAATTTGTAGAAAATGGCAGTGCATATCATAGGAAACAAGAGCACACGTATCACTGAAGCAATACAATGTCCCCTACCGGACTAATGAGCATTAATAATTATACAAATGTTATAACCTAGATGTGATCAGCATGAATTCCATTGAAGCATTTCCAAAAAAAGTCCAGAAAACTGATATTTTGGTGCTTTTCCATATTTCCAAGGGCCATAACTCACACAAGAATAATGCAATCAGCATGAAACTCAAACTTGATCTGTAAGTCATCGTTCTAAAGCAGGTTACCAAGAATGAAATCATACGGTTGAAGCATTTCCAAAAAAAAGTCTGGAAAAACTAAAGTATGACTGACAGACTGAACGACAGACTGACGGATGGACAGAGAACAAATGAAACTTGATCTGTAAGTCATTGTTCTATTGCAGGTTACCAAAAATGAAATCATTCCGTTGAAGCATTTCCAAAAAAAGTCCGGAAAACTAAAGTATGACCGACAGACTGACAGACAGACTGATGGATGGATGGACAGAGTGTAAATAAAACTTGATCTGTAAGTCATTGTTCTATAGAAGGTTACCAAAAATGAAATCATTCCGTTGAAGCGTTTCCAAAAAAAGTCCGGAAAACTAAAGTATGACCGACAGACTGACAGACAGGCTGATGGATGGATGGACAGAGTGTAAATAAAACTTGATCTGTAAGTCATCGTTCTATAGAAGGTTACCAAAAATGAAATCATTCCGTTGAAGCGTTTCCAAAAAAAGTCCGGAAAACCAAAGTATGACCGACAGACTGACTGACAGACTGACGGATGGATGGACAGAGTGTAAATGAAGAGTGATCTGTAAGTCATTGTTCTATAGTAGATTACCAAAAATGAAATCATTCCGTTGAAGCGTTTCCAGAAAAAGTCCGGAAAACTGATATTTTGGCGCTTTTCCATATTTCCAAGGGCAATAACTCACACAAGAATGAGGCAATCAGCATGAAACTCAAACTTCATCTGTGAGTCATCGTTCTATAGTAGGTTACCAAAAATGAAATCATTCTGTTGAAGCGTTTCCAAAAAAAGTCCGGAAAACTGATATTTTGGCGTTTTTCCATATTTCTAAGGGCCATAACTCACACAGGAATAAAGCAATCAGCATGAAACTCAAACTTGATCTGTAAGTCATCATTCTATAGTTGTTTACCAAAAATGAAATCATTCCGTTGAAGCGTTTCCAAAAAAACTCAGGAAAACTGATATTTTGGTGCTTTTCAATATTTCCAAGGGCAGTAACTCACACAAGAATAATGCAATCAGCATGAAACTCAAACTTGATCTGTAAGTCATCGTTCTATAGTAGTTTACCAAAAATAAAATCATTCTGTTGAAGCGTTTTCAAAAAACTCCGGAAAACTGATATTTTGGTGCTTTTTCCCGAATCCCGGACATTTGCCCCGAGGATATTTGCCCCGCATCACTTTTTAAAGAAAACGGACATTTGCCCCGATCAGCTAATTACATAGTGGACATTTGCCCCGATCAGCTAATTACATAGTGGACATTTGCCCCGCTATAAAAATTCTCTCCTGGACATTTGCCCCGATAAAATTTTGTCGTTTAGAAAGTAAAATTAATTTTTTCCCCCAGATTTCCCCCCAGATTTCTGGACGATTCGGACCATGCTTATGGACGATATGGCAATAGAAAAACAACGCTTAAGGAGATTAAACTGACTTTTATTCAAGCCAAAATTTTACAACAACAAAAAAAACGAAGTGAAGCACATATATAAACAGCACAATTCATTGAAACAGCCTACACGCGAATCCTCAAGTCAAGATTAATTTTGAGAAACTGCCTGTTCAAAAATATTTTGAGGGTTTATTGTATAACCACTTTCCAGACATTTGTCAGACGAATGTTTGGATAGTGGTTATACAATTTATTTATGTTATTTAAAAGTAACATATAATAACATTTAAATATCTATCAGAATGTACCGTAACATTTAAGCACAATATTCTAGTAACATGGTCCGAAAACAGAACATTTCAAAGAATTCATTCAACATTCAACATTTCAGTTAACAAATATTAGAATCTAATGCAATGGCCAATGTCTTTTAGAAAGGCGCGGGTGTCTTTCTCACCAGTTGAAATTTGTGTACATAGTGTCTTAAGTTTTTTTTGCAACTTCAAAGTCTCTCGTCGAACTCGTTTTGTCGGTGGCTCTAGAACTGTGATTCTACGAATATCAGTCAGTGCAGATAGATGATCCTTTTGAATGCATGATATGGAGTGCCATACACCTGGGTTGTCATGTCCCACAAGATGACTGTATCCATTGTTCCACGATTCACACTCATTGTTCGTTCTTGAACGGTTGTTCATTGTGGCTTCATGAACACTCCAAATGGTTGGGGGGAAGCGTGGGTTGTTGGAAGATTTCAGCGTCAATTTACCATCCTTCATGCTGACTTTTGTTGGCCAAATGACATATGTGTTGTCGAAATAGTCAATAACCTCATGAAGACAATCATGTGCACTAAATCTTACTATGGCCATACCCTCTTTGAGCTTGTCGACAGGAAGAAATGCTAGTCCATCTAGCATTCCAACTGAATGTTTAACAGCATCGTTGTCTTTGTATTCAACACTGAGTCCACAACTCTGAATTTTTCTCCATGTATTTTGGCACAGGTGATAAAAACATCCCTGAATGCGAACTGAAAGACCGAACATTGTCCGTATGGAGTTGTGAATAGCTGTTTCATAATCACAGCTGATAGTCGATGGATTCGGATAAAGATCTAATGACTGACACTCATTCATTATTGCAGCAAACATCTCGTCGTAGCAAATTTGCTCTTTTGATGGAAGGAATGCATAAACACATGTGACTGTCGATCCATCCTTCTTTGCACGTATGACAAACAACTGTTGGAAAACTTTTGGGGCTGCACCAAACGTTCCATCCAGGAACCACTCATCTGAATCACACAAAAATGTAAGACTATCAATTGTACCAAAAACTAGCACTCTTTTGTTATTAGAGCCATCATCTTTGTAATTGTCATAGAAAAGAAAAGGAAGATTGTCGACACCACCAGTTGTTGTGTACTCTTCGGGGATGCATTGGAGGTCGGCGAGTTGTTTTGGCTCTTTGGGAGCTGTGCCCCTTTTGTACCTTCTAACAGCACGTTTCACAGTCTCTGTTGACCCGGCAGCTACTCGAACATCAACAGGGTACTCGGATAATTTGTCCTTCACTATTTGAACAGTCTTTCCACGATTGCAAGATACTGAATCTTTTATTGATTGGCGAGCTTTCAATGCTTCAATGGCTGTTTGATCTTGGGAATGATTATGCACGGTCGAAGTAATAACTTTCATTTTATTCAAATCAGTCAACAAACTACCATTGCATTTTGTTGTTCTTCGGGAAGAACATTCCCAACGAATACTGTCCTTGTTTGTTCTTTTCAAAGTATATGAATATCCCTCTAAACACAACTTTTCACCACCACGTGTAGTACGTATAAACTCCATATAGAATGTGATATGCATTTGCCATCCATATTCCCTTTATATACAAAAAAGCAGCAAAGCAGCCGACTTTGTTTATCCAACAACTCCAACATGAGCGTCACTCATGACCACTGAATACATTTGATCAATTGTTTTCAAGTCAGTAAATACACTTATGATATTCACTGATTGTTTTCAAGTCATTAAAAACACTCATTGATATATTAACTGCTTGTTTTCATTGACAATTCATAGACAATCAATCACCACTGAATAATTTTGACTCATTGTTTTCGAGTCAGTGAAAACACTCATTGATATATTGGCTTTCGAGTCAGTGAAAACACTCATTGATATATTGGCCGCTTGTTTTCATAGACCTTGTTGACGGGAAAATACTGTACCCGGGAAAATGAGATCGGGGCAAATATCCGCCTAAGAAAAAAGAGATCGGGGCAAATATCCGCCTAAGAAAAAAGAGATCGGGGCAAATATCCGCTTTTGTATCGGGGCAAATGTCCGCGGGGCAAATCTCCGTATCCCCTTTTTCCCATATTTCCAAGGGCCGTAACTCACACAAGAATAATGCAATCAGCATGAAACTCAAACTTGATCTGTAAGTCATCGTTCTATAGTAGTTTACCAAAAATGAAATCATTCTGTTGAAGCGTTTCCAAAAAAACTCTGGAAAACTATAGTGTGACTGACAGACTGATGGATGGACGGAGTGCAAACCTATAGTACCCTCCGGTGATGCTGGTAGGGGACTAATAAAAAGTTTAACTCTCATACCTACCCTCTTTTTAAACATTTGAAAATTCTTAAATTCACTGATCTTTACAAATTACATTCACTTCTATTCATCAACGATTGGACTAATAAAACTCTCCCTGTCAGTTTCAATAATACATTCCAAGTGAACAAAAACCCCTTAGGAATAAATACCAAACAGTGTGGAAATCTAACCACACACAAACCCTGCACTCAGTTGTCAGCTGCTATTCACTACTTTTCTATGGAATGACTTAGATTCAAGATTAAAATTCCTCCCCACATGTCATTTAAAAAAACGCTGACCAATCAGGTCTTAGACACTTATAGTGATAACATAAATTGCTCAAATCTGAGATGTTCCAACTGCCCACATAATTAGTTCGTCTAAGGGTTTGTTACTTTTCCCATCCCAAAAGGTCTACAGTTTTTGCAACTGTACATTTCCTAATAATCCGTACTACTAAAATGAAGGAATATTGTAAAAAAAATTTCACTTTGGAAACAAAGTTGAGCACAAGGTCAGAATAACAACTAATCTGACAGAGGAGTTAAATTGTCAAAATAAACCAACACTGTGCTGAACTATACACATTAACCACCTGCTGTCCAGATCCACCTTTCTTCTAAGAAAATTGTCATTCAACGTATATGGCATTTATTTTTTGTTCAATTTTGTTTTATATACTGTAGAACCTGTCTTGAGAGACCACCCTTTGGGCCACACAAAAGTGGTCTCTCAAAACAGGCGGTCTCTCATAACAGGTTTCAGGTTTTCTCAAGTCAGTGAATAACCAACCACAAAATTCAGAAATGGAGAGGAATGGATTTTTGTAATTACTTTGTAGTTGTTCTTTTTTTATGAAGTTTTTGTAACAAATTGAAATGGACTGTTATAAAAATTATAAAAATAAATTAGTGTTGAAAATCTTCATTCAATTTCTTACAAAAAGATTTTCAACACAAATTTATTTTTATTCCTGTCTTTCACATTTCAGGTATGTATGAAATTGTTTATTCAGCAATAATCTTTTCACAGGGGTCTTATGAAAACATCTCAATCTTTAATGAGTTAGCAATTGAAACCCAATTAAGAGCTTTTAATACTTTTAATTATGTTAGTATAGCCACAATGGATTTTCCAATTACAGAACAAGTAAAAAAATTTTGTTATGCTTTCAGTCTTGAAAGGAGCAGTCTCTGAAGACAGGTCTATTATGGCATAAAAATACAAGTTGGTACCAGGTCACAGTGGTCTCTCAAGACAGGTGGTCTCCCATAGCAGGTCCATTATAGAGTAAAACCAATCGGTGCCAGGTAGATGTGGTCTCTCAAGACAGATGGTCTCTCAAGACAGTGGTCTCTCAAGACAGGTTTTACTGTACCATGCATTACGTGTACACTCCATATAAAACCGCACTTCGCGTACCCCACTTTTTGTGTAGAAAAGTGGGGTACCCAAGTGCGGTTAGGAGAGAAGCATTACATAATCAATTAGTGCTCGACGAGAAATTTCTTCCAGAGTCTGAACCTGATTAGTAATATTAGTCTTCAGTCAGTGAATTTCTAAAACCTGCATTTCATAAAATAATGATATAAAAATATTATATCTGTCTTTTCCAGATCATTGTACCCCGGAATAATGTCCGCTTTTAAACAATTCGCCCAATATTTTTCGAGATATTTAACTTGTTTCCGTATTAAAATAAAATGTTTTGCCGATATGTCATTTGGATTCCCCCCTGTATAATTAAAGGTAAGTTTATCGCCATCGAACATGATCTTGTCCACCTTCATTCTCGAAACATTTCATCGAGACATTTTTAAATAAAATTACCGAATAGAGGAAGTATTTTAAAATAAAACAAATTCTGTGCGTTGCTATGTTTTTTTAGAACAATAATGTGACAGTCTCGGCGATACATCCTGTCTTTACGAAGTGCGGCCCCTATTTTTCAGACTCGGAATCATTACGAACTCGGCATATGATTTAATATCATTGCAGATAAGCTGCTTCACGTTTACCTCAGTAATTATTTTTGACGAACTAAATTGAGAATGAAACAGAATTAATAAATAAATCCATCTGCTCCTTCCGGTCATTTTCGTAACAACTCGGGTGGATTTTTTCAAATTACGTTCAGTCTTCGGAATCATGAAATTTTAGAAGAAGAGACATACGAATCATGGCCTACGGTAAACAAATTTATAGTGTAGTTTAGGAAGTGGAAGGCACCCACAATGGGATTTTCTTGTCAACTTCCAATATCTGAAAAAGGCATGAAAAATTGGTGGCGTCACTGGGGGCCGGGGGAGGGGTAGGTATTTGCCCCTTAAACACAGATTTTGCCCACATTTGCTTCCCACGTCCATAACACACACACACACACAAACTCTCTCTCTCTCTCTGTCTCTATCCCCCCCCCACCCCACCCCACCCCACCCCCGTAACCATGGCGTATTCACGCCTCCCGTGAGTCAACGATCGACAGTATAATCTCTCCACTTTTAAATCTGATCCGCCGCGCCTGGAAAAATTCTCCCTTAAAATTTTATATATTTTCCTTTTTTTACAGCTTGTGGCCCTCATTAATGGGGGAGGGGAGCATTCCAATGAGGGGCCATAAACTATGTGACTGAAACAAAATATGGAAATTCACTAAATTCACAACGCCAATGGCCGAATTTGGCCAGCACTCAGGCTATACAAAAATCTGCATTCAAATTTTATTATGTTTAAGTTTTTGTTTCAAAAACATAGCTTATGACCCTTCATTGGAACGAGCTAGTGGATTTTGAGTCTTTCCATTGAGGGGTCCCAAGCTCTGTTTTGAGACAAAAAAATTCAAATTTTTAGTTGTTATTAAAGAATTTATCTTGCAAGTGCCACCTGGTCCTGTAGGCGGGTGGAGACTATTGGATCACCGGATTTATCTTCCTAGCATTTGGTACGTTTTTTCTTGGAAATAGTATGTTTATTTTCGTGGCTGGAAACTGGGTAGACTGATAACATTTTGGCCAGACGCTGTCGTCTGTATGTTGGTGTTTTGGTAATAATAATTCTCCCCAGCTAGCATGGGTTTCTTTTCAATAGATGCTTCAACTGCTTCGGCCCTTTGACAGATTAATAAGTAAATTAGCCTTAGAAAAGGTGTTGAACATATGACATACCAGTATACAATTATGCTCAATTAGCTACTTCTGTTCAGTGGCGTGTTAAATTAAATCCTTTGTTTGTTGTTAATCCCCAAGAAAATGTTAAAAGAAACGAAACACTTGCTATGTTTCATCATATCACACCCCCCAAATATAAAAATATTCACAGGAAACATTTTTAAAATCTCCTGAAAGTTAGTGCTTGCGCGGTCTGGAGTCCAATGATATTAGCTTCAAATAAGAGACTTCATTAGTTGAAACTTTGGATATTTAGTGCTTAACAGGATGTCTTGATCAAGTAGTCCAATAATATTAGCTATGAACACGCGTCTCATCAAGCTTTATTTATTTTTTATTATTTGTTGCTAATATTATTGGTGGACTGTTTCATTATCCACATCATAGTATGATGCCGCAACACTACCACCGAGTTAGGGTGAGAACGGTTTGAGTTTCGCCGAATTGAATAGAGCATGCGTTTTGGCCCTAATCTTTTCAAAATCAGCCCCCCTCCCCCTCCAAAAAAAAGAATGGGAGCCAAAACTCGTTTTATCACCAATATCAGTCACCGCTGATATGACCGATTCCCCGGGTTGAATAAGATGTCACAACGTTGTTCTCATGACCATAAACTCAAGTAATGTATTCCTGTGTGGCGTCATTTTGTTCCCTTGGGGACACACTTCATCGATCGGAATGGTCCCGAGTTGAATTATGATACCGTGTTTTGAAGTAGCTCCAGGAAAAAGATGAGAGAAGCATGGATCGGGTTTACCCAAATTGGATCTGATCCGTGTTTTGAAGATAATCTCCCCCCGGGTTTGGGGTTCCATAGCGGCTGTCAGATAGAATAAAAAATGTGTTTTAATTTTTACATTTGGGGGGATTATCATGTTATATCCCGGACGAAAAGCAGATAAATTGCCAGTATGTTCAAAAAGAAAAATGTGTAGTTATCTGTACCCGTCCATTTCGGTTGAGAATCAGAATGTTTTTTTCAACAACAATGACCTCGATTAAGCGAGTTCAGACTATTTTATATCATGTAAATCCAATAGATGGAAGAGCCACACTGCTTCACGGGATCGTCAAAATTCACATTTTTTTAAAAGATTTATTAGAACACAAAACGTGAATTATTGGACCGATTTTCACATTTAAAGGATTCTTTTGATCCAGAAAATTCTCTCCAAAAATATTTCAGGCACAGAAAAAGGATTTAGTGAAGAAAACTTATTATGTAAATTGCGAGGTGTTTTCCCAATCAACACTGATTAATGAGTAAATACCTGCTGTTATATAATCTTACATAACGCACTCAGTCGACATTGGAATAATTTTTTTATATGGAGTGTACACGTAATGTTTGGGGTTTTTTTTTTTTTTTTTTTGGGGGGGGGGGGGGGGGGGGGGGGGGTCGAAGGGATGACAGAAAGACTGTCGCAAGAGTATGTCTTTCCCCACGTATACATCTACTCATTTATCAAATCTTGTAACATTAATTTTCTTTCAAAATGTACTGTATTTGTAATTTTTGTAATTTTGTATTCTGCGAAATAAATTGAAATTTTAGCATCTAAGGCCAGTTAACACAATAGAAGAATGAAGTCAAGAAATGTCCTATAACTGTGATGTGCTTGTCAGATGATTTTTCTAGTACTGAGATGTGACTACATAAATAGTGCCCAGATTTCCAGTAACCCTGATAAAAATCTGTTTTTAATAACTGCAATTCTGAATCTCTGTTGCTCTATTTTTCAGATTCTAGGATAGACGACAAACCTTGCGATCAAACTCTCATGTGTCAGTATCGTATTTTTAATAGAGAGAGCGGAAAGGAGGAGGGTCCATGGAATGGTTTTATCATTGTTTCAAAACGAATTTTGAGGATTTTAAGTACTTTAATGCCCAAAGTACACCCCTTCCTAATTCTGCACCAAGTTCAATTCAAGATCTGGTAGGAGGCCCAAATATGAACACAGAGACTTGCTTTGAATTAACTTCAGTCTGATCCCACACCTCCACTGCCCCCCATCCCACCCCCACCCCCTCACCCCAGGATGTTGTTTCCCAAATATTACAACATTCAGATTGCTAGTTCTCACCTTGACCTTGAGGCGCACATACCATATTATAATTCGCGACACTCTGTCCTTTGATATTACACATTGTTATAAAATTTCATTAAACAAGAGGCCCAAGGAGCCTTAATCACTCACCTGACTAAGTGGTTCAAAGAAGTATTTTAGGTCAAATTCAGTTTGTCATTGTTCACCAACACTGCAGTGTCCATGTCAGATGATTAGTATCATAGGTCTTTCTGACTGCTTCTAATTCTATTAGCTGTAGACAAGTACTGCCAAAATTCCAAATGTTGTTGTGTTACTGCCGTCACTGCATCCCTTCCCCCAATAGAGAGCCTAAATATTAACCCAAGGGCCTGATTTGAACCAACTTGAATCTGACCCTCCCCCCCCCCCCCCCCCAACCATAGGGAGCCCAAATATTAATCCAGGGATTTGATTTGAACAAACTTGAATCTGACCCCCCAATACGCACACCCAAGAGATGTTATATACCAAATATAAAAGGATTCTAACTGGAGGATCCAAAGAAGACTTTTAAAGAAATTTCCTCATATTGCACTAAGCCAAAATAAACAGATTTATTCTAGGAACATTCATAATTGAATAATGGACAGTGGCAACCAAGATATAGGGCCTAGCTTTCCATAGAGCCATAATGTCAGAACAATTTGCCAAACAGTTTGCTTTATATTATTTAACAAGTGCCGTCATTGGTAACATGGGTTGTAAATAAGAAATTTGATACAGAATGTTGGCACCTACATATTTTCTGCCGAATTAGTGAATAAACCAATTGAATCCATTCAATCCATGTGTTTTTGCTGTCATTTCGTTCCCAGAATATTTCAGATAATCAGGTGACCAGACACAAAACAGACTATAACATTTCTATATGCTTAGCTTATTTTGGAATTTCTGTGCGAGAAAAATAGTGTTGAGAACTTGAGAGACGAAGCACTTCAAATAAGAAATTGGCATTTTATTGCAAGGGAGGTCGGAATTGTTGTTTGGTATAGCCCCCCACCCCCAATCACTGGCAGTGTATCCGCTTGTGAAAAAAATGAGGCCGCCATGATGGGGTGACAAAGGGATGTCGCTGTACCAGGGACCAACCATGGTTTGGCCCGTGACAGGAAAATTTTCAATTCCAGAATCCCCCAAAAACCCATTTCCTTGCAACTGAGTGAATATACTGATGTTTTCACAGAGATCTATTTGTAAGGTTTCACACTTTGAGTGCCGGTATCCTTTTTGTAAGCATGCAGTGTTATTTTATTATTTTGATTTAAAATCACAAAATATGGACAAATAGTTAAGTACCATGACCTTTTCTTCGAAGTTCGAAAACAACATCCCACAATTCCTCACTGCAGTCACTAAGTTTCATTTGTTTATGAATATTAATTGATGCAGTTGTTATGCCTCAGAATGTGGACGCTTCGTACCCTGCGTTTTGATCCCCATTGTATGGTTCTTCTTATACATGACTAACATGAGCTGTTGTATTTTTAGTGTTAATAGATTTGCCCGGTGGCTTGTTTTTGTTGGTTATTAATGTTCACTAAGTTGTCATTATTAATGTCTTAATAGATCAGTGTTGTGGGGGCTTCTCTTTATCTTTGTTTCTGTTTTTCCATCATGTGTATGCATAGGGAGGAGGACAACTTGAACCAAAGATTACTTGGCCCAAGACAATTAGGACCTGCTTCCAAGAAAACTCTGACCTGTTTCCAAGACAGCTTGGACCTGTTTTAAAGACAACTCGGACCAGTTGTTTTGAAGACAACTCAGACCCAGTTTTAAGGCAACTCGGACCTATTTGGAAGACAACGCGGACCTACATCAAAGACAAGTTGGACCAATGCTGAAGACAGCTCCGACCAGTTTTTCAGACAAGTCTGACCAAAATCGTAAGAGAGAGTCATGGCGGATTATAATATTAACTGGTGAGTGGATGGGGGGGCAAGGGGGGAAGGGTGGGGGAGGGAGTTCAAAGCAAAGAGGCCTTTTTGCCCTGCCTCATAAGCCAGGTTTTGAAGAGTGCCTTGATGTCACATTGGGGGTGGGGGGCTACTGCTGTTCAAGCTGGGGTTGCAGTCACTGGAGTTTGGGAGAAAACCTTGGAAAGAAAATGAAAATGCATGCCAAATGCATAATCTAGGCACACTGGAGACCCTGGAACACTTTCTACCTGTCTTTGATGTTGACCTGAGGTTTCTTCAAAATAGGTCTGAGTTGTCTTAAACTCTGGTCCGAGTTATCTCCAAAACAGGTCTGGCTCGTTTTGAGCCAAGTGGTCTTTGGTCCAAGTTGTCTGTAATTTGTATGCACATACACCATAACTGCACCTCCTGTGATGCGGGGCTACACCATCTTCAAGGGTTAAGAACTCAAGATATAAATATTATGTGTATCTGAATTTATTCTTAGTTTCTTTCTGGGATTATTTGTGTAAAAAAATTGATGTGATGGAAAAAAAAATCAGTTTGAGATCGCTTCTTATCATTTTTTAAACATGGTACTGAAAGTGACGGATGTTTTATCCACTTCATCATTGCCATTGAACAGTCATTAATATTCATAAGCTGAGAGTTCACAATGGAAAGTGTTCATGGAAACGTTGATCAATGTGTTTCCCGGTTTTATCACTTTCTCGGATAGATAGAATAAATAAAAACAAACACTCCCTAAAATGATTTTATGAGTATTTTTTTCATTTCCAGCACACATTGTCACCAACCTGAACATTTAAGTTTTCCTTTTTGCATTTTTGGTGTAAAGATTCACGTTTTTGGGGGGAGGAGAATGTGTATGGTCAACGTCGTTTAGCCGGCCTTGTGAGCTCTCTGACTGGTCACCTATAACAAATCAAAAATCATCAAGAATATTAATCGATGGACGGACATAAAGACATTCCAAAGGGCAAAGCTCCGTACAAGCAAGAAATTTGCCGTTTGATTGGTGTATTCTGGGCGATTACTGTAAAGCACAGAAATTCACAGAAAACCATGAAGAAGGTTTTCCAGGAATATCTCAGTTCGGTTTTTTGGTTTCCATAAAAAACGGAAGCGAAACCGAAAAAATGAAAAACCAAAAACTGCCAGGCAGTCTCTACCCCTGACTTTCAGTCAGGTGAGCTAAAAATATTCAGTGGTTAAAAAATTATGGCCCAGACAAACAAAATGTTGACAATGGACAGGCATACGGACGATGTACAACCTAGCATCGGAAAAGCTCCACTGACAATTTGTCAAGCAGAGGTAAAACATTTATGAAATGCTTGTCCAGAGCATTCAGCACAAAGGCATTCAGTTCATATTTTGCATTTTGAAAAATCGTCCTCACAAAAATCTGCTTCACTTGAGCTTTATTTGACATTATTGGCCATGGGATTCAAAGAAGGTGACACGCTCATTTTCCAGGTACCCCACATTGAAGCGTATACCGAGGAACTATTTGTAGGATTTATATGTATATAATAAGTTTTATTATCAACAGCTATTTTTTTGAAAATGGAGAACACAAGTCTTTCATCAACACAAACAAACTTAACTGAAAGCAAAATATAACAGCTTAACCCTTTACCCAACATTACAGCCAAAACAGGCAGTACTATTCCAAAAATTGCCAATTAATTTTCATCATTTTTTTGTCTCAGAAACATAGTTTATGACCCCTTCATTGGAACGAGCTCATGGAGCTCATTCTAATGAGGGGTCACAACCTATGTTTTTGAGACAAAAAATGAAAATAATAGTTAGTCAAGAATTTTTCTTTGCAAGTGTCGTCTGCTTTTCATATTAGGTAAAGGGTTAAAAAAAAACAAAAAAACAATGAAGTCCCCATTACACCCATGGCAAAGCATCTTCGTTTGCATGCATGGATACATGACACAATTGTTGATTGCATAATTCACTAAAATTATCGTTTATAATCAAACCCGGAAATACCACGTAAATCACACATTGGAAAGTAATAACAAAGGATATTCTTTAAAAAGTGATCAGAGATTGGGAGGTGTCAGAATATTACCAAGAGGCCGCAAGGGGCCTTAATCGCTCACCGGCCAAAGTGGATCAAAGAAGTATTTGGGGTCACATTCAGTTAGACATGGTTCATCAACACTACAAAGGAATGAAGTCATAAGAGGCAAATTTTATGGAAAGACACTAAGGAATGGATTTGAACAAACCTGAAGGTAACATGCTAATCCACCCCATCACTGCCCATAGAGCCCAAATATTAAGCCAAGGACTCAAATTGAATAAACTTGAATCTGATCCCCTTTGAGATATCATATACCAAATAGGAAAGAATTCTGACTGGTGGATAACTAAGTTAAACTTTGGGCTCAAATAGAGAGCCAAAATATTAACCCAGGGTCCCGTTTTGAACAAACTTGAATCTGACCCATCTAGAGATGTTGTATACCAAATATGAAAGGATTCTGATCGGTGGATCTGAAGAAGAAGATTTTTAAAGAATATTCCACACATTGCACAAAGTTAAAATCTGGGCTCCCATAGGGAGCCCAAATATTAACTCAGCGACTCAATTTGAACAAACTTGAATCTGACCCCTCTATAGATGTTGTATACCAAACGTAAAAAGATTATGAGTGGCCGATCTGAAGAAGATTTTTAAAGAAATTTCCTCAAATTGCACCAAGTTAAACTTTGGGCTCCAATAGAGATCCCAAATACTAACACAGGGACCCGATTTGAACAAACTTGAATCTGACCCACCTAGAGATATAGTATACCAAATATGAAAGCATTCTGAAGAAGAAGATTTTTAAAGACATTTCCTCATATTTCAGTACAGGGGGCCCAATTATTAACCCAGGGACTGGATTTGAACAAACATAAATCTGACCCCCCTACAGATGTTGTACATCAAACATGAAAGGATTCTGACTAGTGGATCTGAAGAATATTTTTAAACAAATTTCCTCAAATTGCACCAAGTTAAACTTTGGGATCCAATAGAGAGCCCAAATCTTAAGCCAGGGAATCGATTTGAACACACTTGAATGTGACCCCCCCCCCCCCCCCCCCCTAGAGATGTTGTATAACAAATATGAAAAGATTCTGACTGGTGGATTTGAAGAAGATTTTTTTTAATTTTTTTAAAAATTTGTGGGTGCTATCAGAGTTATGCCCCTTCTGGTGCCCCCTGTGGGCGCAGCAAGTTTATTTGTACAAACTTGAATTGACATATGATAAGGAACATGCACACAAAATTTGGTTCCATTTGGTTGACAAGTTTGTGAGGAAAAGGTAATGTAAAGGTTCACGACAGACGGCAAACGATAAGTTAAGCTCCCTTCAGTGAGCTAAAAACCTTTGAGATTTTTGTTGTTGTTGAACATTGTAGCATTGTTCATTTACAGCAACTTCCGCTGCCAGCCACCCCCCTCCCACTCCCCCCCCCCCCCCCACTCCCACCTTCAAGCTGGCAGTGGTGGAGACACTATTCAATATGTGACCAATGGATATTCCAGCAATCCAGTTATGTGGGGATCAGTGCTAACAGACATGAGACAGCCAAGTATGAAATATCAGGATTTAGTAACATAATACAAAACTAGTATATCTTTGCAATTTACTAACTTGTCACACTTTTAGGTCTGCCTGCAAAATCATTTTGCTTCTTCACAAGGGCTTCCAAGACAACTTCAATGTTATTCAAAACAATATTCAGCTCTGGACCTGCAATGAAACCACAAATGTATTTTCTGAACAGCTTTTCATGTAGGAAGAGACTTTGTATACAACAAACCATACAAGAGATCCAATCAAAATTAAAAAAAACGTTAGCGCTCACAAAGTAGATCTTCTGTTTCTCAGGTCATTATTTTATGAAATTGCATGCAGGCGGGCATTTTTTTATTTTATTGTTTACTTTTTTAATTATTTCTTTGCCATCAGATATTCATATTCTTGGTTTGTTTTATGTTTTAGGCCTCATAATCTACAGAACAGCATGGGTAGTGGTGTATTTCATACCTTGGATGCAAGAAGGCTTTGCAATGTTAAAGCATTGCAAAACCTCATTGCACTCAAGGGAAAAATTTATCAATTTTCTCAACTTGGGTAAAATATCAGACACAAACCATTTGGTTTTTATTTTTTTAGGATTACATTGGTTATAAAAAGAGAGCATGGGGCAGCCAAAATGACCATGTGGTAGGGCCTGAGAAACAGATTCTTAATTTTTTAGGCCATAACCAATTTTTATCAACATGTGATTTTTACAAAATCTGTTATCTGTTATTCTGCCCTTTGGGTAAACTTCCATAGTCATTCAAAAAGTGTCTAATGAACAAGTTCAAAACATAAATAGAGGATCTCTAAAGAGTCACAACTTCATATGAAATTTCTGTATTGAGTTCACTTAAATCGATCTGAGCCTAGGTTTACCAAGTCTCTAATCAATATTACTGAATAACAGTCAGAAATTTCATTTCAATTTGTGACAAATTTCAGATTCATTCTTTCACATAATGTGTAATTTGACTTTTACCTAAGGCAACAATTAAAGTTACCCAGCACTGTTCACAATAATCTCCAACATAATTTTTTTTTTTTTTTAATTTTTGCCTTAAAAACATAGCTTATGGCCCCTCACTGGAACAAGCTTGTTGTGTTTTGAAGACAAAAAATGAAAATATTTAGTTATTCAGGAAGTATTTTCTGCAAATGCTGTCTGCTATTTGTATTAGGTATACAAAAGAAGATTATTTCAATTCTTCTTCCAAAACCAACTCAATCACAGCATCACCTCATCAATGCTGACTTCTGATGTCGGTCCCAAACAATATTTTATGCAATGAGTTATTTGATGGTGATTATGTAATAAATTAAAGTCTATACTTTTGTTGAATAGACTCAAAATCACTCTGAATGGAATGAGGAGGATTTTCGCAACAGAAAATGGGGCTTGGCCCACTTATCCTCCAACTCACAAACAAAAACCTGCCCCAAGATGGAGAACCTGTTCCATCAATTTGAACTGCCACACTCCACCCCCCACCCCCCCCCCCCCCACTTCCCCATGGGAGTGCTGTGACTCAGTGGTTACCACAATGAACTTCAAAATGAGAGGTTCATAGTTCAATCCCTGCCAGGAGTAGCTGCAATGTGTCCCTGGGCAAGGGACTTAATCCTGATTAGCCATGTGGAGGCACTGTGTACAAAGGCATACTGCACATCAATTCTTACACTTGTCTTCAACCAATTTTAACTTGCTTGCATGGAATTACCTAATCCTGCTTGCCTGGAGTTAGTACGTTTGGGAGGCTAACAGTTGTTCGGTGTTTTTGTCTGGGTACTCTATCTTCCCCCAAGCATAAAACTGTCTGCCACAAGGTGACAATAGGTGTTGAAAGTGTTGCTAAACTCAAACAAGAGGCACCGGAGGGGGTGGGGGGTGGGGTGGGGCCGGTCTCAGAGGGTGCTCACCTGACATGGTAGACTAAATATCAACCCAGGGAATTGATTTGAAGAAGTTGCATCTGCCCCTTCTAAGAAAAGCTTATACCAAATAACCAAAGATTCTGACCAGTGGATGAAAAAAAAAGAAGATTTTTAGAAGTAATAATTTGGGCTCCCACAATTACAAAGCAAGGGACTTGGCTTGAACAAACTTGAATCTCACCTCTGTTAGGATGCTGTAGACCAACTATCAAAAGATTCTGACTGGTGGATGTGAAGAAGATTTTTGAAGAATATTCCTCATACTAAACTAAGTTATAATTTGGGCTCCCACAGTGAGCCCAAATATGAACCTAGAGACCTGGCTTGAACAAACTTGAATCTCATCCCTGAAGCATGCTGCATATCAAATATCAAAAGATTCTAATTGGTGGATCTGAAGAAGAAGATTTTTAAAAACAAATTCCTCATTTTGAACTAAGTTATAATTTGGGTTCCCACAATGAGTCCAAATATATGAACCCTGGGACTTGGCTTGAAGATACTTGAATCTCAGCCCCCTAAGGATGCTGCATACCAAATATCAAAAGATTCTGATTGGTGGATCTGAAGAAGAAGGTTTTTAAAGAATATTTCTCATACTGCACTAATTTAAACATTCAGGCTCCCACAGAGAGCTCAAATATGGACTCAGGGATTTGATTTCAATAAATATGTAAAACAATCTTTCAAAGATGTTATATGTGAAATTTGAAAGCTTTTGGAGCAGTGGTTTGGGAGAAGAGTAGTCTTAAATGTTTTTCCCATTACCCACAATGTTAAAAAAATGAAAGTGTCAATGACACTGTAGCTTAACTTGTGTGTTGTGTTTGATGAAAAGGATAATGTTCAATGTTTATGAAAGGATTATGAAATAAGAAAAGAATTGTGATAATTGGGAATATGTTCATTTCTGTTCCCTGTATGCTATGTTTATGATAAAAATAATATGAGGTGTACACTGTACTAAAGAGCTGAGGGGTGGGTTAATATGACCTCACAGTTAATGTATGTGGCCCTCACAGTTAACATATATCAACAAAAGTTACCAAGTTACACTGAAATTATTCCAAAATGAGTCATCCTATCAAGTTACATTGAATCCCTTCATAAATATATATATATATATATATCAAAATGGGATGTTCTCATCTAGACATTATATGAAGTCAACCTACCAAGTTACAATGAAATCCCTTAATAAATATGACCTGTAGACTGTGCTAAAGGTTTTTGGACTTTGGGCTCTGGCAGCCATCATGGTTGAATGATCGCAACCAAAAGGGGAAATTCTCATCTGGGCATCATTTGGAGTGATCCTACAAAGTTACAATGAAATCCCTTCATAAATATCACGACCAAAAGGGGATGTCATCATTTAGGCATTATATGGAGTCAAACTTACGGGTAACAATGAAGTCCTTCCATAAATATGACCAATAGACTATGCTAAAGGTTTTGGGGTTTTGGGTTTGGGCAGCCATCAAGGCTGAATGATCGCGACCAAAAGGGGACATTCTCATCTAGACATTATTTGGAGTCATCCTACCAAGTTACAATGAAATCCCTTAATAAATATGACCTGTAGACTGTGCTAAAGGTTTTCAAGCTTTGGGCACCTGAAGCCGTAACAGTTGCCCAATAGTGTCCAAAAGGGGACGTTCTCATCTAGACATTATATGAAGTCAACCTACCAAGTTTTAAATCCCTTCATAAATATGACCTGTAGACTGTGCTAAAGGTTTTCGGGTTTCGGGCTTGGGCAGCCATCATGGTTGAATGATCGCAACCAAAGAGGACAATCTCATCTGGGCATCATCTGGAGTGATCCTGAGAAGTTACAATGAAATCCCTTCATAAATATGCCTGTGGACTGTGCTCAAGGTTTTCGGGCTTCGGGCACTTGTAGCCATCACAGTGACCAATCACGACCAAAAGGGGATGTCATCATCTAGGCATTATATGGAGTCAACCTAACAGGTTACAATGAAATCCTTCTATAAATATAACCTTTTGCCTATGCTAAAGGTTTTTGGGCTCCGGCACCCATCAAGGCTGAATGACCATGACCAAAATGGGACGTTCTCATCTAGACATTATTTGGAGTCATCCTACCAAGTTACAATGAAATCCCTTCATAAATATGACCTGTAGACTGTGCTAAAGATTTTTGGGCTTCGGGCACCTTTAGCCGTCAAAGTTGCCCAATCATGTGCAAAAGGGGACGTTCTCATCTAGACATTATAGGAAGTCAACCTAGCAAGTTGCAATGATATCCCTTCATAAATATGACCTGTAGACTGTGTTTTAGGTTTTTGGGCTTCGGGCTCGGGCAGCCATAATGGTTGAATGATCACAACCAAAGAGGACAATCTCATCTGGGCATCATCTGGAGTGATCCTACAAAGTTATAATGAAATACCTTCATAAATATGACCTGTAGACTGTGCTCAAGGTTTTCGGGCTTCGGGCACTTGTAGCCATCACAGCTGACCAATCACGACAAAAAGGGGATGTCATCATCTAGGCATTATATGGAGTCAACCTAATAGGTTACAATGAAATCCTTCAATAAATATGACCTTTTACCGATGCTAAAGATTTTTGGGCTCGGGCACCCATACAGGCTGAATGATTGCGATCAAAATGGGACGTTTTCATCTAGACATTATTTGGAGTCATCCTAACAAGTTATATTGAAATCCCCTCATAAATATGACCTGTAGACTGTGCTAAAGGTTTTCGGGCTTCGGGCACCTTTAGCTGGCACAGTTGCCCAATCATGTCCAAAAGGGGACGTTCTCATCTAGACATTATATGAAGTTAACCTACCAAGTTACAATGAAATCCCTTGATAAATATGACCTGTAGACTGTGCTAAAGGTTTTCGGGCTTCGGGCTCGGGCAGCCATCATGGTTGAATGATCGCAACCATAGGGGACAATCTCATCTGGGCATCATCTGGAGTGATCCTAAGAAGTTACAATGAAATCCCTTAATAAATATGACCTATAGACTGTGCTAAAGGTTTTCGGGCTTTGGGCTCGGGCAGCCATCATGGCTGAATGATCGCAACCATAGGGGACAATCTCATCTGGGCACCATCTGGAGTGATCCTAAGAAGTTACAATGAAATCCCTTCATAAATATGACCTGTGGACTGTGCTCAAGGTTTTCGGGCTTCGGGCACTTGTTACAATGAAATCCCTTCATAAATATGACCTGTGGTCTGTGCTCAAGGTTTTCAGGCTTCGGGCACTTGTAGCCATCACAACTGACCAATCACGACCAAAAGGGGATGCCATCATCTAGGCATTATATGGAGTCAACCTAACAGGTTACAATGAAATCCTTCCATAAATATGACCTTTTGCCTATGCTAAAGGTTTTTGGGCTCGGGCACCCATTAAGGCTGCATGATCACGATCAAAATGGGACGTTCTCATCTAGACATTATTTGGAGTCATCCTACCAAGTTACAATGAAATCCCTTCATAAATATGACCTCTAGACTGTGCTAAAGGTTTTTGGGCTTCAGGCCCCTGTAGCCGTCACAGTTGCCCAATCAAGTCCAAAAGGGAACTTTCTCATCTGGACACTGTATGAAGTCAACCCATCAAGTTACAATGAAATTCATCAATAAATATGACCTGTAGACTGTGCTAAAGGTTTTCGGGTTTTGGGCTCGGGCAGTCGTCACGGTTGGCGGATCATGCCCAAATGGGGAAATTCTCTTCTAGACATCATAAGGAGTCATCCTATCAAGTTACAATGAAATCCCTCCACATTAAACATGACCTGCAGTCTGTGCTAAAAGTTTTTGGGTTTCGGGCTTGGGCAGCCATCACGGCTGATAGATCAAGCCCAAAAGGGGACGTTCTCATCTAGGCATTATACAGAGGCATCCTACCAAGTCACAATGAAATCCCTTCATAAATACGACCTGTAGACTGTGCTAATGGTTTTCAGGTTTTGGGCTCAGGCAGCCATACCGGTTGCCCGATTGCGACCAAAAGGGGACGTTCTCATCTAGACATGACCCCAAACATGCATATCAAATTTCGTGACGATCAGACAAGAACTGCGGGGTGCAGCCGGTGCTAAAGGAAAATGTGAACAGACGTCACAGACTCACAGACCTCACAGACTTCCGCACGCATGATGGCAATAGCTTATCTTGACTATGTCAAGTTAAGCTAATGATGACTCTGCACTTTTTCAAAGTTCCGAAACAGCACCCTATGATACAACCGATAGCAATTTTTTTGGACCATTCCATTCTGTTGGTCCTAAGGTAGCTTCACACCAAATACAAATTCTCAGTACAGTGTAGTTTTGAAGATATGGGCATTTAAAAAAAAAAAATTTAGCTCCTGCGGTTTCCAGGGGAGACAGGAAAAACTTTTTTGGCATAAATAAAGTACTTATGACCCAATAAGCCCTCTTATCAAATTTGGTTCTCGATTTAGAAAATAGAAATTCGGGGTGGGCAAAAATTCTTGCCCCTCCCATAACGAAGGCAAATATAGTTCCTTGAACTTCTCTTGAACAAATCGGTGTCTCAAAAGGAAGCTGCACACAAAATATCAAGTATCTGCTACTGCTGGTTCATAAGAAGATTTTTTAACATTTAAGCACACTTTTGGGGTGTGACTTTACTGAGGGGCAAGGCAATTGGATTTAAACAAAATCAAAATGTGATGTCAAAAAACTATTTTCTTAAATTTCATTTAAATTGGTTCAGTGGTTTGGGTGGAGAAGACACAAACACCATGTTCACAGACACCGGATGACGGACAGTGAGTGATCACTATAGCTCCCCTGACTGAAAGTCAAGCGAGCTTAAAAATCTGCCACTGCCACTGCTCAATGCATCAAAATAGTAGAGGAGTAATGTAGGATTCAGTGAACAGGATACTGCCTTTCAGGGTGATCCTGTTCTGTGAACTGGATAGTTTTCAAATATCAATCTGATCTGTAAATTACAAACAGGGCCCAATACTATAAACCTTTTATAATTGTATTTTTTAGAAGTGTATTTTCTTCCCGTGAATATGAATGTTCAAAATGAATAATTGTTATTTAAAAGATGTGGCAATTTACTAAAAGGTAAATTGCCATGTCTTTTAAAATGCAAGTGATTCATTTTGACTACTTCTAGTCATAGATAAAAAATACCATTCTGGAAAATACAATTGTAAATGGTTTATAGTATCACCGCTGGTTATCGCTGTTGACCCTTTACCCAACAGTTGTCTTGAAACAAGTAAAAATTTCCAGATTTTGGACAAAAAAAAGACAAAACCCTTCACCCCTCATTGTACCAAAACTGTTTTAATGAGGGGTCATAAGCTTTGTTTTGGAAGTGAAGTTGAAAAAAAAAAATTTTATGGTGATTTTTATGATGAAAGCTAGCTGGATATGGTTGTTGTAGTATTGCAATAACAAAAGTGATATTTTGGGATACAGTAGTCGGTCAAAATTTCTCAAATAAAATATTACAAAATCAAGACAGAACTAGACTTTATGATTCTGGAGAACCATGGCTTTTCCAGATGACATTCCATGATTTTTCATCACCCCAGAGAATCTGATGAATTAATTGTCACACTGAAATTCCTTTATGTTATGAGAAAGGTGGGTATAGTAGTCTGAAATGACTCAGTTTGATAAAAAAAAATGTTTAGGTAAAAACCATCATTAATGGTGGAGAGGGTTAATATCAATATCGTCGTCCGACAAGTTAATGACCGACAAAAGGAGTTTGTTTGACACATACCCACTGAGTGCTGTGGCTATTTGAAAATGGTCCATTTTATCTCAAATGTATCCCAAAATATTGATGTTTGGCACATTCTAGAGGGTTAACAAGTGCTAACGGAATAATTTTCCATGCAACTTGTAATGTCAACCCAAGAACTGTGAAAGGCCATTTTTTTTTAAAAATCTACAAGATGTTTTCAGAGAAATCCAGGGAGAACATGAATTTTAAGATTTTGATGGGTATCATTGTTTATCCAGCCAAAAATGGGTTAAGGGTTGTTTTTTGAATACCCTTGTTACTTACAAAAAATACTTCTCAGTGAATTCTACTTCCACTTATGTTAATCTCTCCTCTTAACTTTGGGTGCTGTGGGTATGCAAACACAGCCCATTTTATCAAAATTTTGATGTTTGAGAATATGCATAGGGTTAACAAATATGCTTACTGGAATATTTTGTACAAGCAACTTGCAATGTCACGCTAAGATCTTAGAATGGCCAATTTTTCTTCAAAATTTGATTTTAAAGAAATACTCGGATAACATGAATTTTTAACCTTTCGAGGGGTACACTCTGTAACCAGCCCTAAATGGGTTAATGCTTGGTTTTTATTGTAAATACCTTCATTACTCACAAAAATTTAAATTTTATAGTAAATTTCCTTTCTTATTATACCTACTGCAATTGTTTACTACAGGCTTGCACTACAGTGGAAGACCTTAACTCGGAAAATATGCTCTCTATTTGATCTTTCCCAAGAGATTTGGGAAAGAAAAGTGTTGCAAAAACACCATGAAAAAATAAGCCCAAACTGGGTCGAGCACCATCGGAGCACACCCAGTAGGGGGACGCTCTTCTCTTAGTACAATTCCTCGACTTCCGTTAACCAGTGTGCAAAGCAGTCATCAGTGAACCATTGTTTTTGAGTCCGCCTACATAGGAGTTATGAGATCAGCGGGGAGGAAGAATTCTTACCCGAATAAAAAGATGGGAGGGCCTCCATGTAAACAATTGCAGTAGGTATAATAAGAAAGGAAATTTACTATAAAATTTAAATTTCTTATCAACCTACCTTACAACTGTTTACTACAGGCCCAATAGACGATAGAATGGAGGGAATCACATAACCAACCCACACACAACTCAATTGCACTGGACCCGTGGACAGAGGAACAGGTCTCTGGGCCTATCAAACATAGCATCACAAACATTAGTAAAAGACAATGAGAGATGAGGCTTATGGTTATGTGCGATGCACACACAGAAAAGGGTAGTAACAGCACAGAGCTGGAACTGACCTGATAAGAAGCCAAATGGCTGGGACAGACAGCACCCTGAGCAGAAGAAAGAGGGCCTGACTGCTCCTGCAACCTGCACAGATAAGTGGAGAAAGTAGCATTTCTCCAGTAGGCTGCCAGCATAACATCCAACAACATGACAGAGTTAGTATACGCCTCAAGAGGTAGACAATGCATGCACCTCGGCAGAAAAACGATTGATAATACAATCGCCAGTCACACAGCAAAGGGTGTTCACCCTCAACATAAGGAATAGTCTCGATACAGATAGGAGGCAGAGTAGTTTCTGGTATCTGACTCTTGGCCAGAAAGGAGCATTCACCGGTAAACATAATACTGGTGGGAGAGCTCCAGAAAAAGGCCGGGTCAACCAAGAGGGCGTGAAGCTCACTAACCCATCTGGCTGAGGCAAAAGCCATGTGAGAAAATGCATATCCACCTGGGATAAAGGCCCGAACAGCGCTTCCCTCCCCTCCCCCAGCCCCCCCCCCCCCCCAAGCAGAGCAGCACCCAAGAAAGTATCCATCTTGGGGTAAGCTGCAAAGTCCTAAGCCTTTTCAAGGAAAAGTGCCGAACAAGCTTGGAGAGGCATGGAATAGCGCCAGTACAAAACTCCCACATACGAAAAGGTCTCTGAAGCATGGACCAGTACCCATTGATGGAATCAGGCTGGAGATCCCCAGAAAAAAACATATACCAGGACTCCGCAATCTTTGTGATCGAAGGAGTGATAGAAGCAACAGAGTGATCTACATACCATCGATAGAAGACTTTCCACTTAGCCGCATAGGCTAAACCAGTGGAGTGCCTCCTTGAAGAAGAAAAGCAACTCCACTGCTAGTCTTGTAAAAACCACTACGGAGGAGACAGGACCTGACAAAAGACATGCGCAAAGGCACAATGAAGTCGAGTCGACGTGAAACCTTCTCAGGCGACCTTGGCAAAGAAGGTCGCAACGTAGAAAGAGACGCATCGGAACCGCCGCTAACAAAGAGCGAAGCAGATTGATCCACACCCACTGAGGCTGCAGGGGTGCGATCGAAAAGATTCAACAACTGCAGGTTCATATCTGGGCTAGAACCTGAGGCAGAATTGGAACCGGCAGGAAGGCATAGCCGACAAGACCAAAGGAGGGACAAAGTGTCCATGGCGAAAGCCAGAGCATCTGGACATGGGGACATGAAAGTGTCCATCTGATGGTTCCAATGAGTCGCAAAGAGACCGATTTGGGGACGACCCCAGAGATCGCAAAGAGACTGGAACACCACCATGTGAAGCATCCAAGTGGAAAAAAAACTGCCCCGTCAGGACAGGGAGAAGGCTGGGACGTTCAGACGACCGGGAATGTGACTAACCACCACTCCGGCGTTGACATTCTGAGCGAGCAGTAGAAGATCCTGAACCAATTCATACATGGCAACATAGTGTGTGCCACCCTGGTTCCGAATGTAAACAACCACTGTCGAATTGTCGGACAACAGAAGGATCTGACAATTCGAAAGGCGGGGGATCCACTGCTGGAAACTCAGAAGAAAAGCAAGAAGCTCCTTCTGGTTGACGTGAAGAGCTGCTGGATCCCGGTCCCATGACCCGAGAAGGGAAAGACCTAACGGATTTAACTTCACACCCCATCCGAGGTCGCTGGCGACTGCCATCAGAACATGATCAGACGTGGCGAAGTACAATGGAACTCCCTGCATAATCCACTGAGCATCTGTCAGAGGAGATGGTGACGAGGAAGAGACACCGGAACTGTAGCACCAGAATCCTCTGACATTCGGCCTTCAATGACTGAGCAGAAAGTGTTGGAGAGGTCTGACATGCAGCCAACCTAGAAGAATGAGATCCGTCACCGAACCGCAGAGATCGAGCAGCTAGGAAAGACTGGGACAGAGTCATGGCAAAAGGCTCAGAAAATCACAGCTCTTGCCTGGGAAACTGCCACCGTATCCAGCTGAGTACGGAAGCCCATCCCAGATGACAAAACAATGGAGAAGGGACCAGGTCCGACTTCTCCTCCTTGACTCTAAACCCTAGTGATGTGAGCAGGCTCAACAGTGTGTTGATATTAGACTCCAGAAAGGCGCCATTGGAATGCCTCTGGAGGATATCGACTAGATATGCCGAAGAAGACACCCTGGACTGTGTGCGATGTAAGACTAACACAAGCGACATCAGACGGGTGAAGGCCCAAGGATCCAGGTCGAGGCCAAAGGGCATGGCCTTGAACTGGAAATTTCCCTGGGGAATGGAGCTGCAAACCGACCTGAAAGCCTCCATGCTGAAGTTAGGAGCAATGATAGACTGGGTCAGGATACTCTGATCGATAACCTGTCTGAGTCGGCCGTCCTTCTTTGGCACCAAGAACAATAATAAAATCCAACTGAAAGAATGTTCTTGATAACCTTGATCGCCCCTTTGACAGGAGATTGCCTATCTCCGTGATCAAAAGTTCCCAATGTGTAACGTTGAAAGATAACTTGTGTTGGAAGAGGCACTCTCAACTGAGTGGAATGCCTCAACCTGGGACGAAGTCAAGGTGACTACTGCGACACCTACTCTTACCCTGTGAGTAATTATCAGCCCTTGGCTTTGCAGAGGAAGCAGAAGGGTACCTGTTAGGCTTTGGATGGCCCCTGTCTCCAACAAAAGGCTGATCAAGCTGACGAAGTAGCAGCTGATCTATGGCATGATATAGGGAGTCATCCCGGATTGTCGCCACGGAACCATGGAATAGTTGCAGACCCGCTGATAGAGGCAGATCAAATAGCAGCTTGCTGCCCATCAAGAAGGGAATGTCTTGTGTCCAGCACAGAGTCCCTGCAAACTAATTCCAAGTTGGCCGTGTTACAGGCATGCATGTGAGAAGAATCATGAGTGCCTTGGACAGCACACACAAAAAGCCTGTTTGTCGTCAAACTTATCTGGGAGCAGATAAGCTGCAAAGCAGAGACGACATGATCGAAGAGAGAAAGCATTCCATCTCTCTCAATGAGCTCAACACGGACTCCAGAGTCTTCATATGAAAAATGTTCGGCTTAGGAGTTGGAATCCTGATCCAAGACAGTCCAAGTCTGGCAGACTGACAGATTGGCGGAATCGTAGGAACCATAACGCACCAGAGGAAAAAAAGTGTCAACCCTGATGAAGAACTCAGCTTAGAGTCCAAAGCTGTAAACGATTCAACCACCTGTACTGACAGGTACGGTTGAAGGCACCCAGAAGCAGGTTCCTCCACAGACTGTAGGCGCACGACCGATGATCGCGGCCGAGCTGACACTGTCGGCTGGTTTGACAGTTTGAGATCTCGAAGGAACCCAAACACAAAGTCAAGAGCTGCCTCCAAGTCAGAAGACTGTTGGCTCTCGACGTCAGGTATGTCAGACTCATCCCATGAGTTGGAAGACACATAGCCCATAGTGGGCAAACCAACTAACGCCTCCCATTGTGTAGGCACACCAAGGGGATCAGAAAATGGCTGACTCCAATCCCGGGAGGCGGCACCACAGGGGGCACCCGGAAACCACTCGTAGCCTCACTGGAAGCAACAGGAAAGGCTCTTGGACAGAACCTAAGTGAGCAAGGAGAGGACCTCCCTAAGCTCACTGACTGTGTCAGATGGTTCGACGTATGAACGAACCGACAAAGTGGCTTCACTCCTGACCCATTTAACCAGCGAAGGGTCGGGATCCTCAAAAACACCCGACACGGGGCGATGGGCTGCAGCCGAAACATCTGAAGGAAGATGTGTATTAGGGTATGACATACCCCAAGGATCTACAGAGCGGAACTCAGGAGAGTCGCTGCAGACCTCTGCGGGACAGAAGGTCCAGACTGCACAATAAGCGCTGTCCCGCAAAACTGGCTATGGGACCAGGGTGTGTGGACAGAAATGCCACGGAGCTCATGGTGACCCCACCATGAACATCTGCATCCAATGAGAATAAGTGCGGTACTCGACCGCTGTGAGACCACAGTAGAGGGTTCTCCCGGCAGCCCCTTCCGACTTAGCTGAAGTTGAAGTCAGGGAAGGCTGAGGCTGATACCCCACGTCTACACTACCAGACATCTCTGCAGACCCCTGCAGGGATAAAACTGCTGTGCTCAACGGCTGAGAGGACACAGTAGGGGGTTCGGGTGGCAGCCACTTCCGACTTCGCCGAGTTGAAGTCAGGGCAGGCTGATGATACTCCACATCCAGACATCGCTGCAGACCTCTGCAGGGATAAGACGAGGCCGGCTGAAATGGAGACTGATGACGTTGTAGACACAACAGAAGTAGCAGCAGATACGACGGGAGCTGTTGAAACTGACGGAAAAGGGGAGAGTGCAACCGAGCTCGACCTCAAAAGGAGGAGTCACAACCCTAGTGACAGCCTCAGATGTCGACTGGAGAGGGAGCATAGTCCCGGAACCAGGCATCTCTTCAACAGACAAGTCAACAGCTCTCGCAGTATCCACCATGGTAAAAAACTGCACATCCCCCATGGAGGGGGTATAACTCTCACCAGAAATGGTTGTGTCAGGATGCCCCAAAACAACAGCGTCTCCCCCCCCCCCCCCACCCCTGTGGGCATGGGGGAGCTGCACATCCTTCACGGAGGAGGTATAAATCTCACCAGGGCATGTTGGGAGGCCCCAAAACAGCCTCCATCCCCCCCCCCCCCCTACACATGTGGCAGGAACGGCCTTGAGAACGCACCAAAAGCGAGGGCAAAAAGTAGAAAAACACCCCCAACTATGAGAGAAGAGTGGCAGAAAAAGAACCAGTGGGAACACAAGTGAACCAGATGGCCGACAGGGACCCAAAAAAACAGAAATTCAGCCCTCAACAGAGTGAAGAAATTCTATCCATACAGTCCCTCATTGACACCTAACTCCAATAATAATAATAAAATTTATCAACCGAAAAATTTTATGTCCGAACCGCAAGGTACGCGAAATTTTAGTTCGACATGGAAAATGTATAAAATACAAGAGGCCCCAGGGGGCTTGAGGACGCTCACCTGACATGGTAGCCTAAATATCAACCCAGAGAATTGATTTTAACAAGTTGCATCTGCTCCTCCTAAGAAAAGCTTATACCAAATATCCAAAGATTCTGACCAGTGGATCTAAAAAAAAAAGATTTTTAAAGAATATTCCTCATATTGAATACCACAGGGAGCCCATATATGAACCCAGGGACTTGGCTTTAACAAACTTGAATATCACCCCTCTAAGGATGCTGCACACCAAATATCAAAACATTCCGACTGCTGGATCTGAAGAAGATGCTTTTTAAAAGAAAATTCCTCATTTTGAACTAAGTTACAATTCGAGCTCCCACAGTGAGTCTAAATATGGACCTAGGAGCATGGCTTGAACAAACTTGAATCTCACCCTCCTATGAATGCTGCATACCAAATATCAAAACATTCTGACTGCTGGATCTGAAGAAGATTTTTAAAGAAAATTCCTCATTTTGACAGGGCTGGGAGAAGTTAACTGTTAACACGTTAAACGTGTTTAAATATTTTAACGTGTTAAAATTCTCTTAACGTCAGTTAATACGTTAAATTCAGAGGCGGATCCAGGATTTTAGGATAACATGCGCCATCCTGTCCCAAAGCCTAATTTGTGCATTTAATATTGATTAAACCACCTAATTTAGCTATTTTAAGGGTTTTGTGTTTTGTCTGGCTGATAGGAGGGGGGGGGGGGGGGAGGCGCAATGTGCCACCCCCTTAAATTCGCCTGTGTAAATTTATGACTATATGATTTTATAACATGGCGCCATTATAATTCGTCATATATTAGAAAATACACACGTTAGTCTCTTTTCTCATTGTCTCAAGTTTTTAACTGAGTCAGAGACAGTGGTCGGAAGTTACATAACAGAATGACTTTCGATGGACGATGAGGAATTCCTAGGTAGCATGAGCATCCCCTTGATGTCGAGCTACCTGGACCCCCGATTCAAAAAACTTTCTTTTGTTCTGACAACTGTCTCTGACTCAGTTAAAACTATCATTAAAGAAGTAACTAAAATGTGCTCTGTCGAAGTAGAACCGGGAAATGTTACACTTTCTGTCTCAAATGATGAACCACCGGCAAAGGTTAAGAAGTCATTCTTAGAAGAACTCCTTGGAGACGGGCGTGAGTCCAGTGAAAACTACGAAAGGGCAGACATTGATGATGAGATAGCGGAGTATGAAAGGTCAAGGTCACTGTCTGTCGCCGATGATCAACTTGTCTGGTGGAAGAATCGAGAGACAGTCTTCCCCTGATTAGCCAAACTAGCAAAGCACTATGTAGCAGTGCCGGCAACTTCCGCCTCATCAGAGAGACTATATTCTGCTTTTGGTTTAGTTTTTGAGCACCGCCGCATGTCGCTGCTGAGAGAAATGGCATCTGCTATTATTTTCCTGCATGAAAACTCTTCAGAATTCACATTTTAGATTATGTTGCACCTACGGACTATGGTTTTAAGCTTTCAGCACATAAAGTTTTGTTCAAATATACAAATTGAGTTGAAATTGGGTTTGTTGTTCTTTTCGAGCATTTTAACCATTTTCAACACGTTAACGTGAATTTCTTTAACGCGTTAACGCATTAAGGAAAAAATTAACTGCTCCCAGCCCTGACGGAAACACGTATCCCCCTAGCATCACCCACTGCGCATGCGCACTAGGGCCACATATCACTATGGGAATGACATCACAAGATGGCCACTCACGCAGGTTACCATGACAACACAACATACGTGCCTTGGCCACGTGACTATAACGTCATATATGAGATCTGGGCAATCGGGCCTGATCCATCCCTCTTTTACTACTTTCGCTGCCTGAGGATGAACCCTCCCATGGATGCTCCATGCAACCCCTCTGGGCATAATTTTTCACATGCAATTCATAGTTTTATCATCACTAAGTATTTTACTAGAGCCATAGGTGATTGAAAATCATTTTCCTTAAATCTTCCAGGCATCGAAAAGATTCGAGAAGGGAAGATTCATACTTTCCTGAAAAATCAGCCTTATATGCATGGATTCATGCCTGAACTCCTTCAGACCCAAACTGTTCCATGTTACATATTCTCTCCCTGATATTACTTGAGCCATTTGCTGTAGTTATTCCTTCTCTTTCTGGGTACCGTACTTAAGCATTAAAAAGTAACCGGTTGATCTAACTGGCATGAAAGGTCATTTTTTTTTTATCTTCGGAGAAGAACTTGGACCTTCATCTATAGATGGGAGATGTACACTCTTAATCCAGCATGAATGAGGGGGGAATATTATGCCCCTCCCCACTTCATTTAGTATGGCTACACCCCTGCCAAAACATATCAGGTACAAAAGCCAGCAGATGAATGAAATGGCGGAGATGGGGGAGGAAGGGGGGGGGGGGGTTCGGGGGGGCTATGTCACCCAAATCTGAATGTTCTCCCTTCAAAACCCATTTAAACTAACTTCACCCATCTATCACATGTTACACCCAGATTGAGGCAAAACACTGATATGAACAGTGTTTGGTGCCAGGGAACCTTCAGTATACTTCGTTTGGAAGTAATGCACAAACACGGCTCCGAAGTAATAATGGTCTTCTGCTTCCAGTAAAGTGCATCACCATTTTAGTATCATCACACTTGTATGTTTGCGGGAAACCCATTATAACCATTTTTTAAAATTTTTAATAAAGTATATATGTTTTTAAAGTTCTTTTATTTTTAAAAAGCCATCAACGTCTAATATGGGCAGGCCCTTGACAGCTCAGTCTTGCAGCTGTGGAAGGTGGTGGCTCCAACTATACATCCATGGAGGTGGCCCAGAGACGAATTGCTGCAGGAAAGATAGATGTCCTACATATCGTAGTGCTAGCTTGTGATACCAGATATCGTAGTGCGTTGTCTCTGATCCTAAGTCCTGTAGGATGGAGGAGGTTGTCGGGTGGTGTATAGATCTATGAGATTGTACACTGTGCGATACATCATATTTACTCTAGATGCGTCACGATGGGCTTTGAGTATCTGCATATGGAGGTTTTGCTACATAGATATAACGCTGTTGGTGCAATTTTACCTAGTCACCTGTGGCAAATCGAGCTGCTCTCGTTGGCCTGCCTCTAGCTTCTTGGTACTGCTTTGCATTGTATGGCTGAAACACTAGAATAATACTCGGTGGTCGGCTCAAAGTGTTGTAGAGCATCATGCACTGGTGTTGAGAGGATACCTGCTGATGTTGCTAGCTAAAACGCTAAGGTGGACTTTGCTTTGTTTGTGATTCTGTCAGTATGATGATCCCAGCTCAGGTTTTTGTATAAATAAGTTCAAGATACTTCGAGGAATCCGTAGTAGTTTTCAAGGTTCTGTCCAAGAATTGTGCAGCTAAATCTAGATGGCGTACTTCTGTTGCTTACGTGAAACACTTCACATTTATCAGGTTTGAAGTTCAGAAGCCAGTCATTTTCCCAAGATTGAAGCTGTAAGTTGGTGGGGTTGAGTTGAGGCTGCATTTGGCCAGTTGGGGGTTTTAATTGGACGATAAAGAAGGCCGTCGTCGGCGAAATGCTGGGCTGTAGAGGATATTCAGATGAGTAGTATGTCTCGGCCGTTTCACCTCTCATTTGGGGGATCTCATCGGGGGATCTCATGTGACATCATAGTCATGTGACCTAGTGGCGCCATGTTGTGTTGTCATGGTAACCCGTGTGAGCGGCCATGTCGTGACGTCATCTCCATAGTGATACGTGGTGTGAGTGCGCATGCGCGGCGCGTGTTGTTAGGGTGATACGTGTTTCCGTCGTCCATTTTGTATACTGGAGGCCGCCATCTTGGTTTCTATGGTAGCACATGGTTGCTACGTTACCCAATTTTTATGCAATAGGATGGGGTATATTCGGAGGGTGTGTTCGATTGAATTGGAGTAAATCTAATTACCACAAACAACCCAACAATCTCTCAAAATCACCAAAATCTATCCCAACTTTTACTATTTCGAATTCTTACAGAATTCTCTGCTTCTATCTATATATGCAACAGTTTTCGTCTATTTGGCCATGTTCGTTTGTTCTGCTGTATACTCCAGTAGCATAGAAGAGCCTATTAGTTGGAACACTTTTGCTTATTATTGCTATATTTAGCTTTTCTGGTCTATTCGTGTTAGGTCTGACCCTATTCCAAGTACTCTTCTTGTTTCATTTATATAGATCATTTATATAGATTATAACTAACCAATCAGATTGCTTGATTTCCCATAATCTGTATGCAGAGCTATCTCCCTTCTGTACAACAAAAGCCTATATCATTCACAAAGCCAATAAGCGATCGAGCAGTTACTGAAAAGTCATTGCTCGAACGACTCTAAGCCGATTGAGCAAATGAGCCTTAGAGCAATTGCTCGATCGAGTGACTCCTCATATTGCTCAAACGACTCGAATCCCATAGAGCAAATGAGCTATCGAGCAGTTGCTCGATCGAGTGACTCCTCGAAACGACTCTTCCACTCATTTCAGTATTTGAGGATACCTATGGTCCGGTATTGTATTATTTGAGGATACCTATCGAGGATACTTTTTATAGGATACTTATTTGAGGATACTATTACCTGTACCACAAGACATACAAATTCCAAATATCCCTTATAAGCTATCGAGCAGTTACTGAAAAGTCATTGCTCGAATGACTCGAAGCCCATCGAGCAAAGAGCCTTAGAGCAATTGCTCAATCGAGTGACTCCACATATTGCTCGAATGACTTGAATCCCATTGAACAAATGAGCTATCGAGCAATTGCTCGATCGAGCGTTCGAGGAGTCATCCTCGAACGACTCTTTGACTCAGTTCAGAATTCGAGGATACCTATGAAATGGCTACGTATCAGCTGAGGATACCTTTCGAGGATACTTTTTATAGGATACTTATTTGAAGATATCTGGTCAACCCATTTCGCAGGGTATAAAAGGGAGGATGCCTCCAAAATTTTGTCATTCCACGTTTAGCCAGCGATGGATCAACATCACAATGCAAGAAATGCAATCTTTATCAGCATAGGAAGGCTGTCCACAGGACTAGAATCTACCAGTGTGTGAGATGTCCAAGAACAGTATACAAAATGGACGACGGAAACACGTATCACCCTAACAACACGCGCTGTGCATGTGCACTCACACCACGTATCACTATGGAGATGACGTCGTAACATGGCCGCTCACGCGGGTTACCATAACAACACAACATGGCACCACTAGGTCACGTGACTATGATGTCACATGAGATCCCCAAATGAGAGGTGAAAAGCCCGAGACATACTACTCAGATGGCAAATCATTTATGAAGAGTAGAAGTAGAAGAAGGCCTGAAACAGTTCTCTGGGGGACTGCTAATGCCACTGCATGATCAAGGACAACGCACTGTTTGGGGTCTGTTAGGAAGTGGGTGATTCACGAGTGGAGGTTGCCTCTAACCCTGCAGTGCCATCGTTTAGTGAGGAGTCGATTATATGGTACTTTGTCGAAGCTCTGCTGAAATCCAACAATTTACAGTTTACCAACCCTTCGACATCTATTCTCCGTGCAAAGTCATTTACTGAGAGGATGAGCTGTGTCTCGATGGGGCGGCGCTTCCTGCACCCGTGTTGATAATCGGTTAGGGTGCCATGACCGTCCATATGTCGGGTTGTGTGGCTGTTGACTTGATGTACCATGGCCTTATAATGTTTGAAATGTCATCAAACCCTTCCCAGTAATTTGTACCAACAAAACGAGTCAAAATTCCCGATAAACTCCGATAGTTTGGGGTGATCCACGAGTGGAGGTTGCCTCTAACACTGCAGGGCCATCGTTTAGTAAAGAGTTGATTGTATGGTACTTTGACGAAGCTCTGCCGAAATCCCAAAATTTACAGTTTACCTGCCTTTCGACGTCTATTCTCTGTGCATGGTCATTTACTGAGAGGATGAGCTGTGTCTTGGTGGAGCAGCGCTTCCTGCACCCATGTTGATAATCGGTTAGGATGCCATGGTCGTCCATATGTCGGGTTGTGTGGCTGTTGACTCGGTGTACCATGACCTTACAATGTTTGAAATGTCTTCAAAACCTTCCCAGTAATTCGTACCAATAAAACAAGTCGAATTGCCCGATAAACTCCGATAGTTTGGGGTCAGTATAAACAGCAAGCACTTTGTCGAAAATTTTGCTGAAGTCCAACAATAAACAGTTTACTTGCTCTCCAACATCTATTCTCTGGGCAAGGATGAGCTGTGTTTCGATGGAGCCGTGCTTCCGCAGCCCATGTTGATAATTAGTTACGTTTCCGTGGTTGTCCATATGTCGGGTTATGTGGCTGTGGACTAGATGAACCATGACCCCGCTGAAGACTGATGTGCGTAACACTGGTAGGTAGTTTACAGAAGCATTACTATACCCTCTTGTAACCCTTTACCTAACATGAAAGGCAGACGACACTTGCAAAAAAAGTCTTGAATAACTATTTTTTTTTAATTTTCTGTCTCAAAAACATAGGTAATGACACCTCGTTGGAACGAGCTCGTTCCAACAAGGTTCATAACCTATGTTTTTGAGACAAAAAATGAAAAAAATAATGAAAATTAATCGTCAATTGTTTAGAATAGCACTGACCGACTTTGGTCGTTACGTTGGGTAAAGGGTTAAAGAGTGAATTTATGTTTGCGGACTTCCAATCCAGAGGTACAGTACCCAGGAAGAGGAATGTTTGGAAGAATAGGCTCAGAGCAGGGGCAACTTGTTGTGTGTTTTTTTTCAGCAGACGGGAAAACACTTCATCTGGGCCTGTAGCTTTATATGGATTTAGTCCAATAAGTTTGACGACTCCTGCTACAAGGATGTGAAGCTCTCATACAAGCGGATAAAGGCTTTCTCCCCTGTCTCGGCATTGTTTATTTTTTTTGGGTGGGGGGGGGGGGGGGGCTGATGAAGACTGCAATGAACTGATTGTTTAATATTTCAACTTTCAACTTGGTGTCGCCGCAGGCTACTCGTTCTTCAACTTGGTGTCGCCGCAGGCTACTCATTCTTCAACTTGGTGTCGCTGTTGGCCACTCTTGTCTTCCAAGGTAGCCCAGTTCTATTTCACATTCATTCGCGTTTCAAAATGAAATAAAATGGAAATGCCCCAAAATTTATGTATTTAGTCTGTTATTGCTCTGGTACTAATTAACAGACTGGGATGTGATATGAAGAGTAATAAGGCCCACTCACATGGGCCTCAACCGTGCCGGGATGGACACTCAGAGCATTGTTTCTAGCTGTGATGGACTACATTTATAAAACCTTGAACCACAACATTATCAAACAGAATGTCAAATACGCAAAACAAAATGGAATTACGGTACATGAATTCAACCATATCCAATAGGGTGGAGAATAATAACACCAAACCATTCTGGAAATATACAAATTTAAGAAAACAAAATAATGCTGGATTGGCACCACAGAAAATGAAAGAGCAATTGATAAACAACATCAAAGTAAAGGCATACAACCCAAACAAATCATTTTTATCAGTTTTCACCCGGGAAAATGCAAACAGTATGAAGAAAAAGGCAAACTGTATACCAAACACAGGGCATTGTCCATCATACCATACCAAACAACGAAATCACATTAGACAATGTGGCAAGACTACAGCGGTACTCTGTTAACTGAATAGCCTCTTGGACAGACAAAAAAATGTCACTCAACAGGAATATACAGTCACCAGGAACTGAGTCATTCCCTTTCTTCTAATAAAAAAATGTGCATTTATCCGATTATATCTTGTTTGACAGAGCTCAATGAGCTCTGTCAAATAACATATAATAGTTTAAATGACAAAATTGGATGCATTGAGGCCAAGCTTGTTTATAAATGTGGGAAAATGAAGGTAGGCCAACATTTTGCTCTCACAATTTTTATTATTTAAATTTTGCTACAATGTCACGAAAAGCTACCAATAGGCGAATGTGATTAAAATGCATGGAGGCCGATTTGGGTAAAATTGTGGAGGCCTATATGGGCGAAATTGCGGAAGCCGGTTTGGTTGGAGGCCGGTTTGGATGTAATTCAGAGAAATTCTTCGAGTACAGATCAGATTTGTATTAATGTTATGGTAAATGGTTTGGCATTTATAAATTACACACAATTAACAGAGAAGCATCAAATCCAATCATCATTCCAAATATAGTACTGAAACAGTCTGTAGACCATCTCTCTCATGTCTATCATTTTCAAAATAGATCACTCCACACTTCCAAATCACTGGTTAAGTGCAAACACATCCTGCATATATATATAAAAAAAAGAGACATAATATGCAAAAGACAACTACAGACCAGTGGATTCAGATCTGGTTATTCCTGCGACACGCAACTTGTCAGTAGTCAGAACACACGACATGTTACAATATTTCGACCAAGGAAAACTGCCATTCCGGACTTTTCTGAAACCTTGCAGTCCCTCCCTCCAGACTTCTCCATAAAATAGAACAATATAGAATTTGAAGACCGCTACAAACATGGCTCACCATCTCGCTAATAGTGGGGAGAATGTGTGTATCTCTATGGGGGGTGGGGGGGGGGGGGAGTGGGGACCAGAATTGTCTCAAAAATGGGCATCAGACTGGAGCATGCGCTTCAACTCAAAAAATGCTATATTTTTAGAAAATAAAAAATCACCCTTTCTACAAGCTAAATTGCCACCACATATTAGAATAATTATCATGAAACCCTCCTCTTGACCTACACATATAAGGAGACCTCAAATGAAAAGACCACATCAATATCGTCAGTAAAAAGGCAGGCCCACTCTTTGATTTTTCCGCAGAAATCAACAACACCGTGCACCCCAAGAGAAAGAAAAAGCAACGCCAACATTAGATTCCTAAGATTTGTAAAGGAATATAAAGTTATCGACCCATACAAAAAAACAAGCGGCCATGAAGTTTAAAAAAAGGAGTTCAGACAAGGTACCGTATTCCAGATTAATCAAGAAACAGTATAAATTAAAAGAACCAAATGAGCTAAAATTACCAACTTTGCAATACAGGAGGTAGCTGCAGTGCCTTATCTCCTTCTATAAAGAACCTGCAGGGAGGGGGGGAGGGGTGGGGGGGGGGGGGTCGTGTACTAGCAACACCTCCAGACAAATTTATATAATGCCCTAAATTCGAGCTAAAAAATTGTTAACTATCTGGTCACCAGCGATGAAGAATAGTAAACAGGCCCGAAGCAGATTGTAGTGTGTCTCGCACCTTTCGTGTCTGATCTCATTGGGGATGAGGGAAGGAGGGCGGGGGGTCTCATGTGACATCATTGTCACGCGACCTAATTACGTCAAGTTGGGTTGTCATGGTATCCCATATAAACGGACATTTCGTGATATTAGTGCGCATGTGCAGCGCGTTTTGTTACGGTGACATGTTTCCGTCGTCAATTTTGTTTATTGTAGGCCGCCATCTTGGTTTCTATGGTGGCATGTGTTTGCTATATAACCCAAAATCTTAAATAGAAAGGGGGGGGGGGGGCATGTTCAGTGGGCGTGTTCATCTTAACGGGGGTATAACTAATTACCCAAACGGGCCTGACCCTTGTTCATTTGGCTTGGATTCCCCGAAAATCCTGGGTTTCTACCTATTGATAGGCCTACCACCATCTTTTATGGCACATGGTTACTATGGGATCGGAAGGCTCTTAATATAGTGGGATGTGTTCGGTGGGTGTGTTCTCACTGAATAGGAGTAAATATATTGACTACAACAACCCGACAACTACCGATCATCTAAAACGATCCAAAACTTCGAAATGAATCGGACGATGTCGCAACCCCAGGCTAATGATAGTAAGGCGCGTTCCATTCAATGCGAGTATGACTAATTATCCATCCCTCCCGACAAATACCTAGCTGTTCTAAAATGAGCTTTATCTGTTCGGATTGTCCCAGAATTCCGGTTTTTGCGTACCCCAATTTTTATCCTCTTTATTCCTTGGCCTGTTTTGCGTATTATAAAATAAACACTGTATAAAAAGAACATCCATACATGCAAATTCTTGTGAGAAGTAATTATACATGCAATTTCTAAGTTTATTCAGTGACGTCATAGATAACATGGCTCATATTGTCAGGGATCATGTGACCGATCCATAGTAACAGCCTTGAACTGTTGCTCTGAAGTTATATCATGCGCTACTTTGACAACATACTATTTCTTATGATGTATTGAAATGTGATGTCACAAATGATACCACAACCAATGTGACCTAATAACACGGCTGTCTTCAAGGCTCACTATGGCGACCAATATGTACTGAGACTATGACATCATTTACTGTTGAAGATAACTATCCCCAAAAGAATCCACCAGAAGGTATCCTCAAAAAGGTATCTTCCAACAGGTATCCCACTGAGACAACCCGCTTCTGATATACATCTGTGGTTACAGAATCCCATTTTTCCGAGAGTCATATGTGTTATGCGCACATTGTGCACTAGCACACATCCAGCATGTGCCTATGTACTGCATGTGATGTGTACACATTGTGTTCGAGCAAATATACACATCTGGAAAGCCATAACATAGACAAAATATGTCATCATCCCACTTATGGAATACCACTTATGGAATCCCTTTTACAGACTAAGACAGAGATAACGCGAAACGGAAGATTCTGTGAGAATCCGAACCAGATGAAGTCCATTATGGTTACTTTTAGATAATTGTCGGGTTGTTTTAGATACTTAATCCTTCTCCCACTGAAAGTTGAACGCACCTTTTGGGGGCATATAGCACTATATGCTACTCTTATTACTTCGCCGGGTAAATTCCGATTATTTTTGGTCATTTTAGGTGATATTCGGTGGTTAATTTAATTTAACTACTGGCGTTTAAGGTCACATATTTCTGCACAATGGCAAATTGTGACCGCAACACCTACGTCGAGGATTTATAACCGTACCCATCCTACTGGGGAAACCTCGTTCGGGATTTTTTTTATGTCAGACAATTGTTACGCTTGCTATATAGATCTTAATGTGGGTGATAAAACTGTTCTAATAGGCAGATGCAAATCAAGGGAGAGAATCTTAAATATGCTGGAGGTTGAATTAGTATTGGTATTAATTTTAGAGTTATTTCCCTTTGATGGCACTTCGCTCTCTTGTGTTGTTGAGAACAAAAACAAACTGGAAATATGTGCTCCACTTTTTTGATGATGCTTATCTTCAAAGTAAAAGTTGCAAACTAATTAATGTTCATCACAGTTTTAAGTGACATGATAAATAGTTTTCCCTCTTTCATACCCTCCCCTCCACGCCGCTCCCTGGCTTGGCTGCAACCTTCAGAAGCAATTGTAGGTTGTTATTCCCCTCCACCCCCATCAGGTTCAAAGATTCTGTCCGTGGATTTCATCCCGGGTTTGATGATGGGGTGAAATCATTTGTTTGTTTATTTATTTATTGGGTTTAACGACACTCTCGACATCCAGAGTCACCTTGTAACTCTCATCTAGGCAGGGTCCGCATTGGCTGCTTTTGTGGTCGAAGCGTTAAGTTTCCGTCATCAAGCCAATTTTGAAGGATTTCGTGCATATAATACAGAACACTGATCTTCTGTTCGTTTACTGGAAACACGTGATCGATTTTTGTATTTTAATCACAAAGTCTGAAAATACCTTTAAAACGCCGAGCGCTTTCGTTCACACATTAATTCAAAACTGGAACACCAAAGAAGCAAATTTTCATCTCATGGACCACCGAGTGGTTTTGAAGTTTTTACTGGTTTAGCAAGAAAGTTAGTGGGCAGATGCCGACTCGCCAGATGGTAAAGTTCCAAATCACAATGTCAGGCCTGAGGTCAGGATCTCATAATTTCCGACACAATGGACGAGTAAAAATTGTCCAACAGTGTTCCCAGTTCATTAACCATCGGTACGAACTTGAAACCAGACTCAATATAATTCTCTGACCCTTTACCTAAGGAATCGGACGCACCTCCTGTGTAATTTACAAATTAGGCTGTTGAAAAAAGGAATTTTCGAAATATTTCCACTAAACCATATCACGTGACCCCTCAATGGAACACAATCGATGTGCAGTACGCCTTAGTGTCAGGGCTGGGAGAAGTTAACTTTTAACGCGTTAAACAGGCTAAAATATTTTAACGTGTTAAAATTCTCTTAACGTCAGTTAATATGTTAAATTCAGAGGCGGATCCAGGATTTTAGGATAACATGCGCCATCCTGTCCCAAAGCCTAATTTGTGCATTTAATATTGATTAAACCACCTAATTTAGCTATTTTAAGGGTTTTGTGTTTTGTCTGGCTGATAGGAGAGGGGGGGGGGGGGCATGTGCCACCCCCTTAAATTCGCCTGTGTAAATTTATGACTATATGATTTTATAACATGGCGCCATTATAATTCGTCATATATTAGAAAATACACATGTTAGTCTCTTTTCTCATTGTCTCAAGTTTTTAACTGAGTCAGAGACAGTGGTCGGAAGCTACATAACAGAACGACTTTCGATGGACGATGAGGAATTCCTAGGTAGCATGATCATCCCCTTGATGTCGAGCTACCTGGACCCCCAATTCAAAAAACTTTCTTTTGTTCCGACCACTGTCTCTGACACAGTTAAAACTATCATTAAAGAAGAAGTAACTAAAATGTGCTCTGTCGAAGTAGAACCGGGAAATGTTACACTTTCTGTCTCAAATGATGAACCACCGGAAAAGGTTAAGAAGTCATTCTTAGAAGAACTCCTTGGAGACGGGCGTGAGTCCAGTGAAAACTACGAAAGGGCAGACATTGATGATGAGATAGCAGAGTATGAAAGGTCAAGGTCACTGTCCGTCGCTGATGATCCACTTGTCTGGTGGAAGAATTGAGTCTTCCCCAGATTAGCCAAACTAGCAAAGCGCTATGTAGCTGTGCCGGCAACTTCCGCCTCATCAGAGAGACTATTTTCTGCTTTTGGTTTAGTTTTTGAGCACCGCCGCATGTTGCTGCTGAAAGAAACGGCATCTGCTATTATTTTCCTGCACGAAAACTCTTCAGAATTCACATTTTAGATTATGTTGCACCTACGGACTATGGTTTTAAGCTTTCAGCACATAAAGTTTTGTTCAAATATACAAATTGAGTTGAAATTGGGTTTGTTGTTCTTTTCGAGCATTTTAACCATTCTTAACACGTTAACGTGAATTTCTTTAACGTGTTAAGGAAAAAATTAACTGCTCCAAGCCCTGCATTTTTAATTAAGTTATCATTCAGGATCCCACAGTGAGCCCAAATATGGACCTAGGGACATGGCTTGAACAAACTTGAATCTCGCCCCCCTAAGGATGCTGCATACCAAATATCAAAACATTCCGACTGCTGGATCTGAAGAAGATTTTTAAAGAAAATTCCTCATTTTGAACTAAGTTACAATTCGGGCTACCACAGTGAGCCCAAATATGAACCCAGGGACTTGGCTTGAACAAACTTGAATTCCCCCCCCCCCCCCCCCCCCCCTAAGCATGGCGCATACCCAATATTAAAAGATTCTGCCTGCTGGATCTTGAGAAGAAGATTTTCAAAGAAATTTCCCTGAAATACACAAGTTCAAATTTGGGCTCCTATACTGAGTCCAAATATAAACCCAGGGAGCCGATTTGAACAAACTTGAATCAGATCCTCCCTACAATGTTGCATACCAAATATGAAAAGATTCTGCCTGCTAGATCTGGAGAAGATTTTTTTTTAAGAAATTTGCCTGAAATGCACTAAGTTTGAATTCGGGCTTCTGTAGTGAGCCCAAATATGAATCCAGGGGGTCAATTTAAACAAACTTGAATCAGATCCACCCCACAATGTTGCATACCAGATATCAAAAGATTCTGCCTGCTGGATCTGGAGAAGAAGATTTTTGAAGAAATTTGCCTGAAATGCACTAAGTTCGAATTCGAGCTTCTATAGTGAGCCCAAATATGAATCTAGGGAGCCGATTTGAACAAACTTAAATCAGATCCACCTCACAATGTTGCATACCAAATATCAAAAGATTCTGCCTGCTGGATCTGGAGTAGAATATTTTTTAAGAAATTTGCCTGAAATGCACTAAGTTCAAATTCGGGCTTCTATAGTGAGCCCAAATATGAATCCTGGGGGCCGATTTGAACAAATTTGAATCAGATCCACCCCACAATGTAACATACCAAATATGAAAAGATTCTGCCTGCTGGATCTGGAGAAGACTTTTGAAGAAATTTGCCTGAAATGCACTAAGTTCAAATTCGAGCTTCTATAGTGAGCCCAAATATGAATCTAGGGAGCCGATTTGAACAAACTTGAATCAGATCCACCACACAATGTTGCATACCATAAAATCAAAAGATTCTGCCTGCTGGATCTGGATAGAAGATTTTTTAAGAAATTTGCCTGAAATGCACTAAGTTCGAATTTGGGCTTCTATAGTGGGCCTAAATATGAATCCAGGGGGCCGATTTGAACAAACTTGAATCAGATCCACCCCACAATGTTGCATACCAAATATCAAAAGATTCTGCCTACTGGATCTGGAGAAGAAGATTTTTTAAGAAATTTGCCTGAAATGCACTAAGTTTAAAATCGGGCTCCTATACGGAGCCCAAATATGAACCCAGGGGACCGATTTGAACAAACTTGAATCAGATCCACCCTACAATGTTGCATACCAAATATCAAAAGATTCTGCCTGCTGGATCTAGAGAAGAAGATTTTTTAATGTTTTTCCCATTGCCTACAGTGTTAAAAAGTGCTGACTCAGCACTTTTTCAAAGTCCTGAAAAAAGTACCTTGTCATCAAACCGATAGGGATTTTTTTTAACCATTTTATTCTACTGGATAAAAGTAAGCTTTATACAAAATAAGAATTCTCTGTGCCGTGTAGTTTTGGAGATATGGCAGTTTTAAGGTCTTTCCTATTTTAGCTCCCGGGGTTCCCACGGGGCAATGAGAAATTTTTTTTTTGCGTCAATCAACTACTTATGACCCATTATCATCTCATATCAAATCTGGTTCAAATCGACCTCACGGTTCAGAAAATAGAAATTTTAGGCGTGGCCAAAATTTTTGCTCCTCCCATAACGAAGGAAAATAATGCCCGACAAACTTCTCTTGAACAAACTTGATTCTAAACCTCAAAAGGACTCTGTATACCACATATCAAGTCTCTGCTACTGGTGGTTCATTAGAAGAAGATTTTCATAAAATTTGGCCATTTTCCCCCCACACCTCTGCTCAATATGAGCCGAAGACTAAAAATCAAAATGCCCCTATATCACCACTACTTACATGAAATTTAATTAAAATGTGGCCAGTAGTTTAGGAGAAAGAGGCTCAAACACCACCTTCACGCAGGACGACAGATGACGGACGAAGAGTGATAAGAAAAGCTCACCCTGACTTTCAGTATGGTGAGCTAAAAATGGTTCTTGGTGAATTCCACTTCCAACAAAGGAGATTATGTTTTTAGATTTTGTGTCCCTCTATGCGTGTGCAAAATTGTGTGAAAATTGATTCGAAAATGACTTCTGAATTGTACAGACAAAATGTGTGGACTCCCCCCTCCCCACCACCCCACCAAAAAAATAATAATAATCAATAGAAAAACAATAGTCTTTTCCAAATGAAAAAGCCTAATGAGGAAAAACAAAAGAAAACAGCATCTCAAATAATTTAATGTTTTCACACTTCTCTTCCAATAGCTGAGAATCTACGTGTGTGTGGAGAAAAATGGAGGAAATTATTTCGAATGAGCTCTGTCAAACAGATATAATAGAACAAGGGCTATGCAAAGCGTCGGCCACTTCCCCAACCTGTAGGCGTGTTTGAAGCAGCCTTAAAGGTATTGTGTGAGATAGAAAACTTTCTAAGTCGGTAGGCATGTTTGAAGCAGCCTTAAAGGTATTGTGGGATAGAAAACTTTCCAAGTCGAAAGAATGTAAAAGGGCCAGAAACATTATTTGACAGAACCTGTTCCTTGTGCATATCCATTCCCCCATGTGGGTCAGCACACCAAAGGAGATACAAATCCAATTGATGGCTTTGAAATTACAATCCAAAATGTTTGTATGGACAGATGGATGGACAGATGGATAAACAGACAGATGGATGGATGGAGGTCTTCACTTGATACCCCCAAATCCTCCTTTGGAGATCGGGGCATAATAAATGCTTAGTTTATCAATATATCAAATATCAAAAGAATCTGACTGCTGGATCTGAAGGAGATGATTTTAAACGATAATTCCCCATATTGCACTAAGTAAATATTTGGGCTCCCTTGGGGAACCCAAATATTAACCATGGAACTCGATTTGAACAAATTTCAACCATACACCTCTAGAGATGTCACATACTAAATATGAAAGGATTCTCGCTAGTGGGTCTGAAAAAGAAGATTTTCCAGCGATCCCATTTGAACAAACTTGAATCTAACCCCCTACAGATGCTGCATACCAAATATCAAAAGAATCTGACTCGTGAATCTAAAGAAGAAGATTTTTAAAGATTATTACCCATATTGCACAAAGTTAATATCCAGGCTCCCACCAGAAGCCCAAATATTAACCCAGGGTCTCTATTTGAACAAATTCAAATCTTACACCTCAAGAGATGTCACATACCAAATATGAAAGGATTCTCAAAAGCAGGTCTCAAAAAGAAGATTTTTTAAGAAATTTTCTCATATTGCACTAAGTTAAAATTTGGGCTCCAATAAAAAAGAGCCCAAATATTCATCCAGGGCTCTCATTTGAAAAAACTTGAATCTAACCCCCCCTAAAGATGCTGCATACCAAATATCAAAAGAATCTGACTGGTGGATCTGAAGAAGAAGATTTTAAAAGATTATTCCCCATATTGCACCAAGTTAATATTTGGGCTTCCATAGGAAAATTAATCCAGGGACTCACTTTGAACAAACTTCAATCTGACCCATGTAGAGATGCTGTATACCAAGTATCAAAAGAATCTGACTGTATTATCTGAAGAAGATTCTTAAAGCTTATTCCCCATAGCGCCCTAAGTTAATTATTACTATCCCCCTCCTCTAAAGCTTATTCCCCATAGCGCCCTAAGTTAATTATTACTATCCCCCTCCTCTTACCTTGTTTTGAAAGTAACTACACATCAAAACGAAGAGGGTAGCAGACTGGTGACAGTTCTAGAGCAGACCAAACAGAAGGTTGAATGAAATTCCTAATTAGAATGGACGACATTCTTAGCTACCGATAACGGTTGTAAAGATTTGAGATCATTCGAAATTGATTCTAAATCTTGAAGATAAAATTTGGTAAAAGTCATCTGTTGAGTCCAGTAAGCTGCTTGCATCAAATCCTTCGAAGAAGTACTACTAGTATAAGCCCAAGAAGAAGCTAAATCTCTAACTTCATGAGCTGGAATCTTATAAGCTATTCTCTGATTCCAAGACAAAGCATTATAAGCTGTCCGAATAGCTAACTGATTCCATCTAGATATGGAATGAACAGAAATATCATTTCTGTTAGGAAGAAGAGAAAGAAATAACCTCTTCCTACCTCTTCTAATAAAACTAGAACACTGCTTATAAATCCTAAGCACTCTTTGACCATCTGAAGACAGTAATGCTTTAATAAGAATTGGGTTAGGCCATTTATCCGGAACCTGATTCTTAGCTAAGAATCCCACTTTCGTAGTGAGAGTAATAGAATTACCTATACTATGATAATGAAAGTCTTCAACAGATAAAGCATGAAGCTCACTATCTCTTCTAGCTGACGCAAATGCTAAATGGAAAGCCATTTTATAAGTAAGAAATTTAAACTCAACAGTATTTAACGACTGAAAAGGTGCTTCCCGGAGTTTCAGAAGAACCCAAACTAAATTCCACTTAGGGACTAGTCTCAAGGTACGAGGTTTGTTCACAGAAAAATTCATCATTAATTTACTTAAAGATATATCTGACCCAATGTCTAATTTCCCTTGATGTGCATAGGTGTCAGAAAGCATAGACCTATAGCCCTTAATAGTGGGTAGCTGTAGCTTAACTTCATCAAAAAGATAAATAAAAAAGTTAGCTAACTGAGGAATAGATGGGTTAAAAAAATCAATCAATTGTGATTCACACCAACGAACAAAAACCTTCCACTTCACTTCATAATTTAACAAAGAGGAGGTCCTCCTGCAGTTAGAAATTGTGTCCATCGCTCGTCTGGAAAACTGTTTTCCATGCAGGAAGGACCGCACAACGGAAAAACGCAAAGGTTGAGGCTTTCCGGATTGTGATGAAGCCGACAGAGTTTCCCCTGCATCAGAAGGTCCTGGAGAGGCATTAACTTCTGCGGAATGTCCCAAAGGAGCTCCCGGAGAATATTTATCCACGGTCTGTGAGCCGACAAACATGCTACCAGGAGAATTTTTGCAAGAAGACTGTTTTATCTTTAGCAAGATCTGTTGAATGAGGGGAGCTGGGGGGTAAGCATACCCTATTATCCTGTTCCATGAAATTGACAGAGCGTCTACTGCATAAGCCTGAGGGTCCGGGCATGGAGACACAAAAGTCTGTAACTGACTGTTCAGACTCGTGGCAAAAAGATCGATCACTGGACATTCCCACTGGAAGCAAACCTGATTGATGACAGATTTTTTCAACATCCATTCTGAAGGCAGCAGGCAACCCTTTCTCAATAGAGAGTCTTCTATTACACTGTGATGGCCTGGAATATGATGAATCGATATCAGAATCTGATTCCCCTGAGAGAAAAGAAGAATTTTTTTGGTGAGATTCAACAGCTGGACGGAATGAGTACCTCCCCTATTCCAAATATAGGCTACTACCACTAAATTGTCCAATAGAATTTGAACATGTGAGTTTATTACTTGACTGAGCCAATGATTTAGAGCTAACCAAATTGCCCTCATTTCTTGTAGCTTATATGGGACACAAGAAACTGACTCTCCCATGAACCGTGACACACTTGATTGCCCGGAATCAGAGAAGCACCCCAACCCTCCTGACTGGCATCCATCATGATTATGAACGACGGCTCCTGAATCTGAAGCAGTATTTCCTGGGATAATCACTGTATATCCGCCCAAATTTGAAGATGATGCTTTATTGACTGTGTTAAAGCAACCGGACTGGCCAATGACTGATGCTTTACACTCCAATTTTGAATTAGAAAAATTTGAAGTGGACGAGTGCACAAACGACCTATTGGAATTAATTCCCCGGTGGTGCCGCAAGGTCCTAACAGCCACATAAACTCTCTTGCAGTAATGACTTGCGTGTTTATGCAGTATTTTATGTAAAGAGAAACCAATTTTGCTCTTGATGCCGGCAAACAGACCTGATTGTTCAGAGTATCGAAACTCATTCCCAGGTGAACAAATGAGGTCGTCGGCATGAAATCTGACTTGTTGACACTGATTATAAAACCTAGGCATCGTAGCATCGATAGCAGACTCTGAACGTCGCTTTGAAGAGCATGAAAATTTCCGTATCTTTGAAGAATGTCGTCCAAATATGCCTACGTCATCGAAGCCGAGTGTACCCTGAAGTGGCTCATCATCACCCGAGTGCATGCTCACGGAGCAAGGTTCAAGCCAAAATGCATTGCTCTGAACTGGTATACTTTGCCGTGAACCGCAAAGCGGAGGTATTTCGGAAAAGCCAGAAGAATCAAGATGTGAAAATACGCGTCCTTGAAGTCTATGCTTGCAGCATAATTGTTCACTCGGATGCTGCTTCTCACCGACCGAATTGTCTCCATATAAAATTTTGGATCAATTATTAGCTTGTTTATCCAACTGAGATTGATGACCGGCTAGAACGAGCTGTCTGGCTTCAGTACAAGAAAAAGATGACTGTAGAATCCCTTTGAATTGGGATTCTCTACAACCTCTACTGCCTTCTTTTGTAGAAGAGAGTCTACAGCTAAAATCAAAGCCTCTCTCTTTTGTTACATTTTGTGGAAGGCTCACAAAACGCAGAATCCGCATTAATGGGGGTTTTCTTCAAAACGAAAGACGTAGACCATTTTTTACAACGTCTCGAACGCAAAGATCCTGTGTTATTTTGTTTTAGTTGCTAGCGAACTTTGAAAGCCTTACGCCAACTGGAGAACAGTAGAGGTCGAATACAATCATTTGTAGGACTTACAAGGCTTATACAAGGAGAAACCTTGTGAAGCTCTCGCATCCCTTTGGGACGTCGGTGTGGGGTTACGCGATTCGTTATTTACCGACTGCATCATCCCTTTTTTGAAATCGCTCCCCTGTTTTGAGCCACCACGCCCAGCCCACGATTAGCTCTAGAAGCAGCATGGGCTGAGCCTCTCTTGGAGAAAACTTTACCTCTCCGAGGAGTACCACTTGCGGAAGGCTGAGGTTGCGAAGCTGAGCACAAAAAAAGCTGAATTGTGGCTTTCTTAGAAGCATCTTCAAATACAGCTTTTAACTGATCATTGAATAATGAAGAGCCCGAAACTGGAGCAGCCCTTAGAGAGCTCTTAACACTGTCATTAATAAATGACATAGATTTAAGGGCAGCATCGTGCCTGTCCAACTCTAAATTCGCTTGCACCATCATCCAATTGCAGAGGAGCTCTTGGAATCCTATTCTCGCCTACCGTATTTAAGAAGGTACTGCCTCTAAACAGTAGGTCAAGCTTCCATTCCAAAAGGAAAGAACTTTTTCTAACCTGAGCTAGGTCTGCAATAGCTTCGTCTACACGATCAAATGCATCTAACACTTGGACTGACTAAGACAGATACAGAAGGATACTTTCCTTCGACTTAATGACCTCCCTGTCTAAAGAAGACAGGCGCTTGGCTCTAGAAGGTGCAGAACTCTGACCAGAAGGAATTAATTGAGGTAAAAAATCCTGCAGGAACCTCATAGTTTCCATATGTTGCTCAGCCAAATATGTAGTGTCAGTCTCGTCTTCATCAAGCTCCCTAACACTACCAGCTAGAGGTTCCTGGTCTGGTTTATTATCGGCATACTGATAATTTGAGGAAACCCTTCTTTCTGCCAATCCAGCACCGTCCGAATCATCCGAAGCGGAAATCGATGATGGCCGCACTTTATACTGCTAGGAGTCAGCAATTAGCTGGGCAATTTGCTCCAGCAATTCCATATTCGAGGCTATGTTCACCCCCGTTCTATGCCTTTTTGGCTCCAGAAGGTAATCTGACACAGAGCCCGGTGTCTGTCTTTTTGAAAAAGACGTTTGCCTCGAAATGCTAGCCTTAGAGAGAGCCAGATCCTGGCCCTGACTCTCTACCTCTGGATCTTGCCGGCTAGCATGTGGTCTACTGTGCTGAGTCCTGAAAGCAGATGAAGAAGAGGCTCTTATATCAAGACTACTGCCAGCCATACTGGCAGAGAAAGGTACATCAGAAACAACTGGCTCTGAAGCATTATCTACCGGACTACCAGTGGAACTGGCAATAAAAGTCGAATCATTCTGTTTTGACACCAAAACAGAAGAATGCTTCGCTACTGATGCACCTATCAGCTTGACTGGCCTCTTCCGTTTACGTGCCGTCATCTGAACAGAGGATTGTCTTCCATCCTCTTTATCCTGGACTGCTGCGGATTTTCCCGGTACGAAAGCACTAATGAAAGGCTCTGTTACACCGGTCAAGCTAGTTGACCATCTGCTTGCCTGAGGTACCGAGTATTCTACGATACCTCGTAAGTCAATATGCTCTGTATCTGAAGATGAAGGCAGCACAGAACTTGTGTTATACCATGACTAATACCATGTTCTTGTTCCTCTGAAATGAAAACAGAATTCTGATTAGTTACCTTACGCGAAAGCACCGAAATTGATGCTTCGGGGACACACACATAAGTAGAGGGGGAATTCCATCGCTTGGAATCCCAAGAAGAGCCAGTTGCACAGGTAACATCTTTTGAGCAACGAGTGCAAGCCAAACATGATGAATGAGAATCAAGAGAGGACTTCTTCCTCTTACATTTAGAACATGAGGACTTCATAGTATACACACGTCTGAGGCCAAAAATTTCAACTGAATAGGAGCCGGTAACCCAAGTCCAACACAGGCACAACGAAGGCCCAGGTCAGACAAACGGTATCCAAAGAATACCTTTAACAATAGAGAAACTTCCACAGAAGATTCCCCATAGAGAAGGGTAATGGCAAACAGACACGCCTGACTATGTCGAGAATAACCAGTACGCGACAAAGGAGGTACGAATAATCCACATTCCGTAAATAATCTAAGATTTTTAAGAAGAAGAATTTTAATTTAATAACAAATTCGCAAACAGCAAATTGTTCTTAAAAATCTAATGAAGGAATTCAAAAGGAAAAGGGTGAACATTGAACAAACAAATAATGAGTAACAAAGAATAAACAAATCAGGTGCATATCCCGAAAACGGGAAGAACAAGAAATATTTTTAAATTTCAATAAAGTTATAGCCCTGAACGTTCAAAAACTCTATGTCCTTTTTCAGCTAGTTTCTGCTGCAAATATTCCATCATTCCACTCCATAATCGTGTCTGGCTTCACTATACTTCAGTATTTTATAGCACAGTAGTCAGGATATGTGTTGATCTGACATGGGCCAAACAACAGAATGACAAGATCGTGGTAGCCTATTGTTGTCCTTGACAACAAGATGCGCATACTAGTCTTCTCATTTTTGGAGTTTTTTGGTAAATTTGGGGGGTTTGGGGATTCAAAATTTGTGTTTGGCCCTGGTAATAAATTGGGTTGCACCAGCTAGTCTGGGCCATTGGTATAGTAGAAAAATATTTTGGGCGGAGCTCAAAATGGATATGTGCCCACAGAGAGCCCAAATATTGATCTACCACCTTCTCTTGAACAAACTTTAATCTTCAACACCAAAGAGTGTTACATACCATATATCAAGGCAATATCTCTGGTGGTTCATGAGAAGAAGATTTTTCAAGATTTTTAGGCTTTGGCATCATTGCCCAGAGCCCGAAGAAGGCAGCCACTCCATTTGAACGAAACAGAAAGGGTATACCCCAGGGATGGTTTGTACAATATAAGTTTGAATTTGCCTGAATGGCTGTGGAGAAGAAGCCAGGTTTGCAAAAGTTAACGGACACCAAGTGATGGCAATACCTGACAATGACTTGCAGTCAGGTGAGCTAAAAATGATTAAAATCAAAATAAAAAAAAAATGAAAGTATCAATGACACTGTAGCTCAACTTGTTAAGACATGTACATGTATAGTATGTGACACATCAATGACAAACATCTAGGTAATGACCTGATAACAAAGGTACATATAAAGTATTGTAACAGTCTGTACATAAATACTGACCGTAGCCTGTAACAAATGTATAGGTAAAGTATTGTAAAGGTGGGTGACAGTCAGATGCTAAACTAGAAAAGAAATCTTTGAGTCCCAGAGATGGTCTGACTGAACCCCAAAATATTTGTTCTCATAGCACAGTGATAACAAAGGCACCCCAAAACACACTCATTCCTGTCCCATGGTGAAAAAACAAAGTTTCGTGAAGGTCAGTTCATAAATACGAGCTGTATAGAAGTTGTGACAAAAAACTGATTGGACCTAATTTTGGTACAAAATGGCCACTGGCAGCCATCTTGAATTTTGGACCCCACCCAAAAACACTCGTTCTCGTCCCAAGGTGATAACAAAGGTGCCCAATAAGTTTCGTGAAGATCGGTTGATAAATACAGACTCTAGCCTGAGCCGTATTGACATGTGCACTTGCAGTATATAAGTAGCACTAAATAAATCAAAATTATCTAATTTGCATAATTTCTACGCAAGAAAAAAACCTGTACTATATGTGATGTATTCCATGTTACGAAACATTCATACAAAAATTTATTCAAATCAGAACTTTCATACAGAAGTTCTGCACAAAAGACTGATTGCACTAATTTTGGTACAAAATGGCTGCTGGTAGCCACTCTGAATTTTGGACCACACCTAAAAACACTTGTGTTCTCATCCCACAGTGATAACAAAGGTACCCAAGAAGTTTCATAAAGATCGGTTCATAAAATAGGCCCCTAGCCTGCGCCGCATGGAAGTTGTGTACAAAAAACTGATTAGACCTAATTTCGGTACAAAATGGCCACTGGCAGCCATATTGAATTTTGGGACGCACCCATAAACACTCGTTCTCATCCCAAGGTGATAACGAAGGTACCCAAGACATTTCGTGAGATCGGTTCATAAATGCACACTCTAGCCCGAGCCGCATTGACATGTGTACTTACTGTGTGTAAGTAGCACTGAAAAAATCAAAGTTCATCTAATTTGCAGAATTTCTGCATGAGAAAAAAACCCGTATTATATGTGATGTACCCATGGTACTAAACATTCACACAAAAAATTATTCAAATCAGTGCTTTCATATGGAAGTTCTGGGCAAAAATCTGATGGCACCTAATTTTGTACAAAATGGCTGCCATCGGCCATCTTGAATTTCGGACCAGACCCAAAAACACTCGTTCTTGTCCCACGGTGACACCAAAGGTACCCAAGAAGTTTCGTAAAGATCGGTTCACAAATATGGCCTCTAGCCCGAGCCGTATTGGCATTTGCACTTAGAGAGCTGAAAGTAACACTAAATACATCAAAGTTAGTCTAATTTTCATAATTTACGCACAAGAAAAAAACCTGTATTATATGTGATGTATTCCATGGTATTAAACATTCATACAAAAAATTATTCAAACAAGCCCTTTCATATGGAAGTTCTACGCAAAAATCTGATTGCACCTAAGTTTGCACAAAATGGCTGCCAGCAGCCAACTTGAATTTCGGATCGGACCCAAAAACACTCGTTCTCTTGGTCATAACAAAGGTACCCAAGAAGTTTCGTAAAGATCGGTTCATAAATACGGCCTCTAGCCCGAGCCGTATTGAATTGTTGACGGACAGACTGCCAGACAGACAGATGGACGGCGGACAACTGGCCATGGCATAAACTCAAATTTGGCTTTGCCAAATTTGAGCTAATGAAAGTGTCAATGATGCTGCAGATTAACTTGATTGTGCCTTGTGTTTGATGAAAAGGATAATGTTCAATGTTTAAGAAAGGATTATGAAATACGACAAGAATTGTAATAATTGAGAATATGTTAATTTCTGTTCCCTGTATGCTATGTTTTCAAAAAAAATAATTTGAGTTGTAGACAGTAATGAATTGAGGGCTGGGTTAATGTGACCCTCACAGTTAATGTATGTCAACCAAAGTTACCAAGTTAGAGGGAAATTATTCCAAAACGAGTCAACCTATCAAGTTACAATGGAAACCCTTCATAAATACGACCCCGGTTTTTAGGCTTGGGCAGCTGTCACCAGCGAACGATCGCAACCAAAAGGGGATGTTCTCATCTAGACATTATCTGGAGTCATCCTACCATGTTACAATGAAATCCCTTCATAAATACGACCTGTAGACAGTGCCAAAGGTTTTGGGGCTTCTGGCCCTTGTAGCCAGCACAGTTGACTGATTACGACCAAAAGAGAACGTTCTCATCCAGATATTATGTGGAATTATTCTACTAAGTTACAATGAAATCTCTCCATAAATACGACTTGTAGATTGTGCTAAAGGGTTTCAGGTTTTGGGCTCGGGCAGCCCCATCACGGTTGACAGATCGTGACCAAACAGGGAAGTTCTCATCTAGACATCATACAGAGTCATACTATCAAGTAACAATGAAATCCCTAAATATTAAATATGACCTGTAGACTGTGCTAAACATTTTTGGGTTTTGGGTTTGGGCAGCCATCACGGTTGATTGATCATGACCAAACAGGGATGTTCTCATATAGACGTTATACTGAATCATCCTACCAAGTTACAATGAAATCCTTTCATAAATATGACCTGTAGACTGTGCTAAAGGTTTTTGGGGTTTGGGCTTGGGCAGCCATCATGGTTGACCGATCGTGACCAAAAGGGGACGTTTCCATCTAGACATGACCTCAAACCTGCATATGAAATTTCGTGACAATCGGACAAGAACTACAGGGTGTAGACTGTGCTAAAGGAAAATGTAAACAGACTCACAGACTAACAGACTTCCGCACATGTGATGGCAAAAGCTTATCTTGACTTTGTCAAGTTAAGCTAAAAAATGATCAATTTTCTGTAAATTCAATGCTACCGATGAATGAATATTTTTCACTTGCAAATTCAATTAACAGAGTTACCACAAATGGATAATACACCACTCAGTTGGAGAAAAAATTGAAAACAGTAACAAAGTAATACACAGAGTAGTGACATACATTTGTCATGACTTAAGACAGGTTGACGTGTGAGTTGTTGAGATCTTTGGATATTCTGTACTTATAACAAAGGGCCAGTGAATCACAATGTGGGGCTTCAATCAACATGATGTCAACATATTACACATACTATCAAACTAAGAAAACATTAATCTCAATGTGGGGCTTCAATCAACATGATGTCAACATATTACACATACTATCAAACTATTTTTTTGCAAAATGAAAGACAAAATGCTTATCTAGATTTTACCTGTTCTTTGTTCTGGGTATTAAGTTTTTTAACCTTTTCCTCTGACAGTTGCAAAGGTCCCGATGAGTGATTGAAAAACAGGTGTACTTTAAATATGTCGATATAACTAATGCATGAAGGGAGTTGAAATCCCTTGCTTGATAGATATCAGTGGCCATTAACCGGTAGAGTGCTAAATAGTTTTGGGTCTGAATTTGTTCACACATTTTTTCCTGGTTACAATTTTATAGGAGAGTGGCACTCATCAGTGAAATGAAGTATATGCAGAGAATATGATGCCTTTAAAGTCACAGAGAACCTGCATTTAAGATTATGCCGGACGTATAATTCAGCAAGAATCCAGAATTTGCTTCTTGTAAAAATTCTTGCAAACTATTAGGACATCCCATAGTGATGTATACATGTAGCAGGATTCTCATTTGGATTCTCACAGACCTGAACAAACTTATGTCCTGTTATGCCCGAATGTGGACATCCAGCACTCTATCAGTTAAAAAGAGGTTGCTTCTGCATGCTTAGGTTTAAATGGAGTATTAGAAATAAGGAGAGAGTTTGAGGCCAATAGAGGGGGTAGCCTTTTTATTAACCCTTTACCCAACGTAATGGCCAAAAGCAGCCAGCACTATTCTCAATGAAAGTGTCAATGACACTGTAGCTTAACTCATCTGTTGTGTTTGATGAAAAGGATAATGTTCAATGTTTATGAAAGGATTATGAAATAAGACAAGAATTGTGATAATTGGAAATATGTTCATTTCTGTTCTCTGTATGCTATGTGTTTGATAAAAAAAAAATATGAGGTGAAAACTGTACTAAAGACAAGAGGGGTGGGTTAATATGACCTCATAGTTAATGTATGTGGCCCTCAAAGTTAACATATATTAATGAAAGATACCAAGTTACAGTGAAATTATTCAAAAACGAGTCATCCTATCAAGTTACATTGAAATCCCTTCATAAATATGGCCTGTAGATTGTGCTAAAGGTTTTCGTCCAAAGGGGATGTTCTCATCTAGACATTATATGAAGTCAACCTACCAAGTTACAATAAAATCCCTTCATAAATATGACCTGTAGACTGTACTAAAGGTTTTTGGGCTCGGGCAGCCTTCATGGTTGAATGATCGCAACCAAAAGGGGACATTCTCATATGGGCATCATCTGGAGTGATCCTACGAAGTTACAATGAAATCCCTTCATAAATATGACCTGTTGACTGTGCTCAATGTTTTCGGACTTCGGGCCCCTGAAGCCGTCACAGTTGACCAATCATGACCAAAAGGGGATGTCATCACCAAGGAATTATATGGAGTCAAACTAACAGGTTACAATGAAATCCTTCCACAAATATGACCTATAGACTATGCTAAATGTTTTGGGGTTTGGGGCTCGGGCAGCCGTCAAGGCTGAATGACCGAGACCAAAAGGGGACGTTCTCATCTAGACATTATTTGGAGTCATCCCACCAAGGTACAATGAAATCCCTTCATAAATATCACATGTAGACAGTGCTAAAGGTTTTTCAGTCTTCAGGCCCCTGTAGCCATCATAGTTGCCTAATGGTGTCCAAAAGGGGCTGTTCTCATCTAGACATTATAATGAAGTCAACCTACCAAGTTACAAGGAAATCCCTTCATAAATATGACTTGAAGACAGTGCTAAAGGTTTTCGGGCTTTGGGCTCGGGCAGCCATAATGGTTGAATGATCGCAACCAAAAGGGGACATTCTCATCTGGGCATCATCTGAGTGATCCTAAGAAGTTACAATGAAATCCCTTAATAAGTATGACCTGTAGACTGCGCTCAAGATTTTCGGGCTTCGGACACCTGTAGCCATCACAGTTGACCAATCATGACCAAAAGGGGATGTCATTATCTAGGCATCATATGGAGTCAACCTAACAAGTTACAAAGAAATCCTTCCATAAATACGACCTATAGACTACGCTAAAGGTTTTTGGGCTTGGGCAACCATCAAGGCTGGATGATCGCGACCAAAAGGGGACATTCTCATCTAGACATTATTTGGAGTCATCCTACCAAGCAACAATGAAATCCCTTCATAATTATGACCTGTAGACTGTTCTAAAGGTTTTTGGGCTTCAGGCACCTGTAGCCATCACAGTTGACCAATCACGAAAAAAAGGGAATGTCATCATCTAGGCATTATATGGAGTCAACCTAACAGGTTACAATGAAATCCTTCCATAAATATGACCTTTTGCCTATGCTAAATTTTTTGGGGCTCGGGCAGTCATCAAGGCTGAATGATCGCGATCAAAATGGATGTTCTCATCTAGACATTATTTGGAGTCATCCTACCAAGTTAATATGAAATACCTTCATAAATATGACCTGTAGACTTTGTTAAAGGTTTTCGGGCTTTGGGCCCCTGCAGCTGTCACAGTTGCCCAAGCAAGTCCAAAAGAGGACTTTCTCATCTAGACATTATATAAAGTCAACCCACCAAGTTACAATAAAATTCCTACCAATATGACCTGTAGACTGTGCTAAAGGTTTTCAGGTTTTGGGCTCGGGCAGTCATCACGGTTGACAGATCATGCCCAAATGGGGAAATTCTCATCTAAACATCATAAGGAGTCATCCTACCAAGTTACAGTGAAATCCCTCCATATTAAACATGACCTGCAGACTGTGCTAAAAGTTTTGGGGTTTCGGGCTTGGGCAGCCATCACGGTTGACAGATCATGCCCAAAAGGAGACATTCTCATCTAGGCATTATATAGAGGCAGACTACCTAGTTACAATGAAATCCCTTCATAAATACGAACTGTAGACTGTGCTAATGGTTTTCGGGTTTTGGGGTCGTGCAGCCATACCAGTTGACCGATCGCGACCAAAAGGGGACGGTCTCATCTAGACATGACCCCAAACCTGCATATGAAATTTTGTGACGATCAGACAAGAACTGCTGGATGTAGTCCGTGCTAAAGTAAAATGTGAACAGACTCACAGACTTCCTCACGCGTGATGACAATAGCTTATCTTGACTTTGTCAAGTTAAGCTAAAAATGGCCAATTAATTTTCATTATCTTTTGTTGGAATAAGGTTGTCAGTTCACAAATACAGTCTCTAGACCGAGCCATATTGCCATTTGCATTTACAGTGCGGAAAGACTGAATAAATCAAAGTATGTCTAATTTGCATAAGTTATGCATGGGAAAAAAACACTTATTATATATGATGGTTTCCATGGTACTAAACATTCATACAAAAAATTATTCAAATCAGAGCTTTCATAAGGAAGTTCTGCGCAAAAATCTCATTGCACCTAATTTTGTACAAAATGGCTGCCAGTGGCCATCTTAATTTCGGACTGGACCCAATAAACACTCATTCTCGTCCCACGGTGATAACAAAGGTACTCAAGAAGTTTCGTAAGATCAGTTCATAAATACGGCCTCTAGCCCGCAACAGACAGATAGGCGGACGGATGACGGGCCATGACAATACCTCAAATTCGGCTTCGCCAAAGTTGAGCTAAAAATGAAAAAAAAAATTAGTTATTCAAGAATTTGTTTTGCAAGTGTCGTCAAAAATCATTATTGAAATTTCATCCTTTTTTCGTTGAGCTTGTTCCAATGAGGGGTTATAAGTTATGTTATTGATGCATAATATTTCACTTATTCCAAATACTGTTTTGCAAAATGTTGACTCATTAATGCTATATAGAGTATTAACAATTACAAGATGCATTACTTACCTATATAAACTGAAATAATTGGCCCATGCTCTTTCGACCATTCAGCAAACAGTCTGTGTACTTCTTTGCCTTTCATCTCTATAATTCAAAAAACTAAATATGGTAAATAGTGTTGGTATTTCAAACTTAAATTAAATATTACACACGTGCATGTGCATCCTCATATACACATCTCCATTTCACTCAAAAAACATGCAGGAATTCAACCGAATCCCCCAGTGGCATAGCCAAGGAGGGGACTGGAGAGACTCCCCCCTCCCCATTCCCAATTGGTCACTAAAAATCATGTAATCTACAATCTACATGCAGCTTCAACTAATGAAATTACAGATGACATACCAAGATTGACATTTTTTTGAGCCTCAAAATTGTGCTGGGTCTCTCCAGGATATTTTTTAAAAAATATATCCATCTGGCCTCACCAATATGAGAAGGACAAGACCTTTCCAAGCTTGGATCTTTGTGATATACATATGACAAAAAAAATGCTTTGACCACACCCCCCACCCCTTCCCTCAAAGATCCATGTTCCCTCATAAAATAGATACCTGGCTATGCACCTGCAATCCCAACCCCCAAACATATTAACTTTAAATTTTTATACATTGAATAGATTTATACTTGCTTACTTTACTGGGTCCCTTGTTTATCTCATCCACATTCATCAAGGCTCATTTTTTTCATTTTTTGCCTCAAAACATAGCTTATGAGCCCTCATTGGAATTTAACTAATTGAGCTCATTCCAATGAGGGGTCATAAGCTATGTTTTTGATGCAAAAAATTTAGTTATTCACAAATTTTGTTTGCCAGTGTTGTCTGCTTTTTGTGATATGAAAAAGTGCTAATGAAAATAGCATGGCAATATCCCTAAAGGCAAGTCATAGTCTGTGCATACCCTGGGCTAAAATGGAACAACATTTCAAACGTCATCTTTTCTAAATTGCATGGTACAGTGGAACCCTGTAAATTGAACAGCCACTTTGCCAATGAAAATTATTCAATTAACAGAGGTTTTGTCACTTTCCTGTATTCTAGAGATAAATTTGGCATTTATGAGCTCCATGAGCTCTGTCAAACAAGATATAATAGATTAAATGCCTGTAGTGGATGTACTGAGGCCAAATAGGTCTATAAACAATGGAAAACTGGGGAGAGTCAGGGTAATTTCTAGACAGGTTGCAATTAACAGGAGTTTACTCTATAACCTATATTCAATTAAGAGGTCAAATTTGTACTGGAGGTATGGTAAATTATTTTGTGTTGGGAAATAATACAATACAATACAATATTTTATTCACAATATACATGTACATATAGTGTAGTTACAAATATAAATGTATTTAGATGTTTTCCAAAAAAAAAAAAATATTGTGTAACTAGAACAGTGACAAGTTGTAAAAAAACATGCATATTGTAAGGAGACGGCATAGCCCAATGGCTGTCTATTTGGAAGTGCGAGGATGGGGCAGTACAGGTGGTAAATAAGTTTCAATTTCTTTTCAAAAGATGCAATACATAACCAAGACCGGTATCCTTTATTAAATGTTTGGGGGAGATTCAGACAAGGAAAGCATTACAGATCTGGTCACGCCTTAAAGGCGGTCTACACCGTGTTCTTATCTTACTATGTTTATCTGAGCTGCTGTTATTAATGGCCTAGTCACGCAAGAGATCACCGACTCCAGTGTTACAATCAGGACACGGGGGTGTATTATAAGTTCCCAAGGCGTGTAACATTATGGAACGTTTGAATACAGAGCGACTCTGTTCAGATTTAATGTCACTGCTTAGGTCATTCCATAGTTTAGGGAATGAATGTTTTGGTAAATTTGCAGAGAAGCATATTCAAGGTGTATTTCTCTTTAATTGTCCTCTTTGTCTGGTTAGCATTCCGGTTGGGTAATTATAGATTTGGAGGAAATTTTCAAAACTTTTTGGCAAGTTTCCAGTGTGCCAATCACGAATGAACAGTAAAGTGTGTAGCCTGTAAAGATTATAAAACTTGAGAATTTCATCTTTGAGGAATAAGGGGTTCATGTGGGAATTATATTTTTTTATATTTATTACACGCAGAGCTCTCTTTTGTAATGTAAAGAGCTTTTTTGTGGCTGAAATAATATTCAGTTAACAGGGTTATTCAGTTAAGAGATCCAATTAAGTGTGCTACACTGTTCATGTAATTAATATTTGGTATAGAGCTTTGTTAGGAGGAGGATATAAGTCAATATCAACTTTGGTCAAAATTTGAGTTGACAATAAAATAAAAAAATAAATATAAAAATTAACTGAAACAAGAGGCCTGAGGTACTCGACTGATGAAGTTGTTTAAAGTAGGATTTAATTAGCATCTTCAGTTTAAACTAGAAGTCCTGTCACGAACTGTGCCCTTATCTAGGCTTAATTGCGCGCAGGAATTGCGTGCAGGAATTGCGCGCAATTGCCATATCGAATGGCATCCAAAGCACGGCAGGTTCTCCTAGTTACTCAGTGCAAACACAGGCGATGTTTCTGCCAATGGACCTCCGGGTTACCCGGAGGTCCATTGGCTGAAACATTGCTTGTGCACAGGCCACATGTACAGAATTTGATAGCCTTATTATGGTCATAACACATAGATTAACACGCATATCAACGTGCTATTTGTGCGCATTTCATGTCAGGACTTCTAGTTTTAACTGTATGACTAGCAAACACAACAGACAAATAGGTTATGTAACTATTCAAAACTCTTCTTGTCCAGAGAGATGATTTTTTCTGGTATTGAGATGCTACTACACAAATAATGCCCATATTGTCAATAATGCAAAATAGGGAGCCCAAAGATAAACCTAGGGATTTAACTTGATGAAGTTGTTTAAAGAAGGTTTTAATTAGCATCTATGACTAGCAAACACAACAGACGAAAACCATATTTCCAGTAATGGAAAATAGGGACCCCAAATATCAACCCAGGGGTGTAACTTGAACTGCACCCCCCCCCCCCCCCCCCCCTCTCCAACCATCAGGATTCTGACCACTGGATCTGGACAAACAGATTTTCAAAGATTATTACTCATATTGGACTAAGTTAGAGAACCCTCATATCTACTTGATTTTTTTAAACTTGTATCTATCTTCCCTAAGGATGGTGTATACTATATATCAAAAGATTTTGTCTCTGGGTTTGTGGAAAGATTTTTAAAGAAAATTCCTCATACTGAACAAAGTTAAAAATTGGGCTGTGATAGGAACATACTAATTGAGGGACTTGATTTGAACAAACTTTAATCTGCCCCCCATAAGGATGCTGTATCCTAAACGTCAAAAGATTCTGACTGGTAGATGTGAAGAACAAGATTTTTTAAAGATCATTCCCCATATTGCATAAAGCTAAAATTCTGGCTCCCACTGAGACCCAATTATGCACAAATGGGATTGATTTGGTCAAATGTGAATCAGAGCCCTGTAAGGATTCTGTATACCATATATTAAAAGATTCTGACTGGTGGTTCTGGAGACAAAGAGTTTTAAAGATTATTCCTCATACTGGACTACATGTAAGTTAAAATTCAGGCTCTAATAGGAAGCCCAAATATTAACACAGGGACATGGTTTGAACAAACTTAGATGTAGCCTCTCTAAGGGTGCTGTATACAAACTATCAAAACATTATAATTTGTGGATCTGAAGAAGATTATTGGATATTAAAAGATTCTGACTTGTGGTTCAGTAAAAGATGATTCTTTAAAGTGTATCAGTATGTTTCATATTGCACCAAGATAAAATTCAGGCTACCGTACTAAGCTAAAATGTAAACCAAGTGGCTTAATTTTAACGAACTGGTATCTGACCTCTCTATGGATGTTGTATACCAAATATCAAAAGATTCTGATCAATGGTTCTGTTGTTGTTGGAAGACTTTTTTCAATTCTCTCTACAGTACACTATGATAGAAGTGATGGAAATTTTTTCACCATTCCATTCTACAGGCCCTAAAGATGCTTCATTCCAAATAACAGATTTCTGTTCTGTGAAGTTTGGGAAATATAGGCGCTTAAAAATATTTGTGTTCTTAGTTCCTGGGGTTTGCATAAATCAAGTACTTATCACTCAAGAATACCACATACTAAATTTGGTTCACATCGGCTGATCAGTTCAGAAATAGAAATTTTGGATGGAGCAAAAAATCTTATCCATCCCTTTACAAAAGATAATATTGCCCCATGAACCTTTTTTGAACAAATTTGATTCGACACCTCAAAAGGAAGCTCAGTTCCAAATTTCAAGCCATTGTACCCACTGTTTCAGGAGAAGATTTTTCAAAATTTTGGGACCATTTTCCACCACCTCCTCTCTATGGGGATGGGAAAACTGATCTGAACAAAATGCGATGTCAGAACAAACAATCATCTCAAACTTAACTGAAATCGGTTTAGCAGTTTTGGAGAAGATGCAAAAACTATGTTCATGGATGAGTCAGGCTGACAGATAGACGATGGATGGGTGAGTGATCACAATAGCTCACACTGACTTTCAGTGAGATGAGCTTATAAAAACACAAGGGGAGGGGGAGGGTGTGGAGTTTAATGATCCTTTCATTCTCTTCATATGCCATCTTGAAGTATATTGCTCGAACAGAATGTCCAAAGTGTGAAGGAAGTGTTCACAAAAAAATTTGTTCACCCTTCATAGACTTAGAATCTAGCAAGTAAAATAATTCTTCTATGTAAAAATTAAATGTTTGGTCCTTGCCCAAAATTTGAAATTTATTGGCAAACCTGACTTTTTTTCCACGAGACATTGCAGTACACCTACATTTGTTCCAAAGGGAAATATTTCACTAGTAAGGTAGTGGTCAGTTCGATAAGATTTTCTGATTATGGCATGTTTAACTTTGGAACTGAATGTGATGAGTATTTAAAGCTCTCAGAATAATACAAGTGAGGTATATTCATTTACAAGCTATTCCTAGAGTGTTACAGTAGGGAAATGGCTTTTAGTTTAAACAATATTTATTCAACGAAATAATGTACACATATACAGTAAGTGGAGAGTGTATTATCACTAAATCACCCGCAGAGTGGAGACTCCACCCAAGCAATAACTGCATATCTGTCGCAAAGCCTGACCAGCACAAACAAAGTTTCAGCCAATGGACCTCCGGGTTAAACCCGGAGGTCCACTGGCTGAAACATTGCTTGTGTTTTTGTCGATATGTACAAAATTTGAGTTACAGCATGGGTGATAACTCCACTCCATGGGTGATTTAGTTGCAATCCACTCTCCACGTACTGTACATTACACAATGGTATAATATAACAGCAATAGTTTACATAAATTTCAGGGTTCTTACAGCTAAGGACAAAAAAAATTCAAGGACTTTTCATGGACTTTTCAAGGACATATCAGCATTTTCCAAGGATGTTTTTTTTTAAAATGTACATTTGCAATATAACCATTTCTAGAAGCCTTACCTACTTTAACCCTTTACCTTACATGAAAAACAGACGACACTTGCAAAAAAATTTGTGAATAACTAATTTTTTGTCTCAAAAACATAAGTTATGACCCCTCACTGGAACGAGGGGTCATAACCTATGTTTTTGAGACAAAAATGAAAAAAAAATTGAAATTAATTGGCCATTTTTTAGAATAGCGGTGGCCGGTTTTGGATGTTACACTGGGTAAAGTGTTAAAAATGTCTTCTACCTCATCCTTCTAAATTCCAGGAAAATGGTGCTTCTAAAATGCTCTGCAACATAATTATGGTACTGATAGAATGACACCCAGTTAAATAATGCCTGAAATTTAATTCCTTGTTTATTGATTATCCATTATTTATGTTCATTTTTTTTTTGTTTTTCAACAAAAAAAAGTGCAAAACAGATGTTTCAATTGCCCACTATTACACAGGTAAAAATGATATAGGGCAAAATTCAAGTACTTTCAAGGAATCTGATGGATTTTCAAGTACTTTTCAAGTACATTTTCTGAATTTTCAAAATTCAAGGAGTAAGATTGAAATTCAAGGACTTTTCAAGGATCTGCACACCCTGATAATTGTACATGGTAGTGATGGTACAACATTAATAGTAGCTGACGTATAAATAGACAAGAATTTGACAAAAAGCCTGAATGGCTTTTACATGGCGAGTACCATTTGGTTGAAGGTTAGAAAATGTTCAATATCTTGAAGCAAAATATGCCTTTTATGGGGAATCCAGTGGCTCAAAGGTTAGAGCATTGATTTTTAAATCTAAACTTTTACTGTGTGTCATTTTTTAGAGAAAAAATTATCCAGAGAAATTTCTTTATTGATCAAAAATAAACCTGATGGTGATTTAAACCACATCCTAGTCATGGCACCCACAGGAGGCCATGCACAGTGGTGTTGAAGGGGCTTCAAACTTTCAAGTTCAGATCACTGGAATGTGGAGCACTGTCTAGTGATATGTTTGACACAAACATCATAAAGAAACACTTGAACCAAAACCAAGCTTTTTTACTGAAACTGAATCTGAAAAATCAAACCTTCTCAGCTCTACTAATATGGTTGGGTACAGGAAAAGATTTTTGTAATATCCCACCCTATTACAAACCATGTTAGAATATGCTGTGTTGTTAGGGGATTATTAGGGATAATAGATGGGGGTGTTAAGATCTATAGCACCCTTGAAGTCTCCAATGTGCCTTAATTTCTATAAAGTTGTGACATCGCCACAATATAGCCTTGGCTGCTGATGTGGCATAAAGCACCAATAAATAAATACCCATGATAGGCCCTATGTGAAAAAACAATGTGTTTTGGAAGTAAAAGTGTTAGCTGGGCAATTTCTAAAACTAGATGTGTCAGTACGACACATATATGTGCCCCCCTCGAGCGAAAAAAATCTGGAAAACTGGTTCTTCACATCATAAACTAAATTAAAGGTCATTAACTCTGCGTAAAATCAATCAACCAGGACCAAACTGGAATTTGATTTGTAGGTGCTCATGACAAAGCCACATACAAGAAATCAGCAAATTATCTCAATGTATGGTGGAAAAAAAAGTGCAGAAAATCATTATTTTGAAATAAATTATGGGAAGGCGAAATGATGGACAGACAGGGGTAACACTACGAGCCAGAGCCATTTTGTGGTGGGGATCAGGGCATGGGGGGCAGGGGGAGGAGGGGGAGGGGAGGGAGTACATAGGGATTTGCAGTACACAATGCCGTTTTGTTGCATTCGACTGTTCAGGAGACTCACTCACCCCTAAACCACAATGTTTTTCTTATTTTTCGCATATTTTTTCCAGTCATTTTGATCACCCACCCCATATCCCACAATTTTTTTTTTGCCGACATATTTTGGACACCCACCCCTCTAAGCATCATAGCACTTTTCCAGCATTGTTGAGGACATTTTTCGACGTTTCTGGGCATTTCTTATATGATCCAGAGATTTAGAGATATTGTGACACAGGGAATGTCATGCGATTGATTTTTTAAAAAAACATTTTTTGACACAAGAACCTGTGTTGGCCCTTTAAGTTGTGACTGTTTTATCCAAATGTGACTTGAGAGCTTTGTTTTAATTTTTCGTTAATTTTATTTTTTTATTTTGACACTAGTTGGCACACTTGTTATAGGAACCATTTGATTTACTGTTAGCTGTATCTTGATTCTTGATGTATGTAAAAAATAATTTACATATACTTACTTAAAGACTATTTGTTAAGAGCAATTAGGGATTTGCAGTACAAAATGCCGTTTTGTTGCATTCGACTGTTCAGGAGACTTACTCACCCCTAAACCACAATGTTTTTCTTATTTTTCGCATATTTTTTTAAGTCATTTTGATCACCCACTCCATATCCCACAATTTTGGATTTGCAGTACACAATGCCGTTTTGTTGCATTCAACTGTTCAGGAGACTCACTCACCCCTAAACCGCAATGTTTTTCTTATTTTTCGCATATTTTTTCCAGTCATTTTGATCACCCACCCCATATCCTACAATTTTGGATTTGCAGTACACAATGCCGTTTTGTTGCATTCGACTGTTCAGGAGACTCACTCACCCCTAAACCGCAATGTTTTTTTTTATTTTTCGCATATTTTTTCCAGTCATTTTGATCACCCACCCCATATCCCACAATTTTTTTTTGCCGACATATTTTGGACACCCACCTCTCTAAGCATCATATATCAATTTTTTTAGCACTTTTCCAGCATTGTTGAGGACATTTTCTGACGTTTCTGGGCATTTCTTATATGATCCAGAGATTTAGAGATATTCTGACACAGGGAATGTCATGCGATTGATTTTTTAAAAAAACATTTTTTGACACAAGAACCTGTGTTGGCCCTTTAAGTTGTGACTGTTTTATCCAAATGTGACATGAGAGCTTTGTTTTAATTTTTCGTTAATTTTATTTTTTTTATTTTGACACTAGTTGGCGCAATTGTTATATGAACCATTTGATTTACTATTAGCTGTATCTTGATTCTTGATGTATGTTAAAAATAATTTACATATACTTACTTAAAGACTATTTGTTAAGAGTAAGGAGGAACCTAAAAGCCCTTTGATTATTTGTCATTATAAGAACTATTTAAATGTGTTTAAATCCACAAAAAGTATATGCAATTATAGAAATCGAGACACTCAAGGCCAAACAGACTGTTGGTTCAAACAAGCCAAGACCAATAACGGGTCTGGACCGGCGTCGCTGCATGCAATTGAATCGGCAAACAGGAAGTGGCCGCACGGCAGATCTGAAAATTCCATACACGATACAACTGATCATTATCAGACTCCAGATGAAATATAAAATCAATCCCTTGCATAGAAGCCGAGAAAAGTTTGACGAAAAATTTCAATGTTCAGTGGGTACAGTAAAATTTCAAAGTATCGGCAAACAGGAAGTGGCTGCACGGCAGATCTGAAAATTGCTTACACAATACAACTCATCATTATGAAGCAGCAGACCAAATAAAATATCAATCCCTTGCCGAGAAGCCGAGAAAACCTTGACGGAAAATTTCAATGTTCATTGGGTACAGTAAAATTTCAAAGTATCGGCAAACAGGAAGTGGCTGCATGGCAGATCTGAAAATTGCTTACACGATACAACTCATCATTATGAAGCAGCAGACCAAATATAAAATCAATCCCTTGCATAGAAGCCAAGAAAACCTTGACAGAAAATTTCAATGTTCAGTGGGTACAGTAAAATTTCAAAGTATCGGCAAACAGGAAGTGGCTGAACAGCAGATCTGAAAATTGCTTACACGATACAACTCATCATTATGAAGCAGCAGACCAAATATGACATCAATCCCTTGCATAGAAGCCAAGAAAACCTTGACAGAAAATTTCCATGTTCAGTGGGTACAGTAAAATTTCAAAGTATCGCCAAACAGGAAGTGGCTGCACGGCAGATCTGAAAATTGCTTACATGATACAAGTCATCATTATGAAGCAGCAGACCAAATATAACATCAATCCCTTGCATAGAAGCCAAGAAAACCTTGACAGAAAATTTCCATGTTCAGTGGGTACAGTAAAATTTCAAAGTATCGCCAAACAGGAAGTGACTGCACGGCAGATCTGAAAATTGCTTACACGATACAACTCATCATTATGAAGCAGCAGACCAAATATAAAATCAATCCCTTGCATAGAAGCCGAGAAAACCTTGACAGAAAATTTCAATGTTCAGTGGGTACAGTAAAATTTCAAAGTATCGGCAAACAGGAAGTGGCTGCACGGCAGATCTGAAAATTGCTTACACGATACAACTCATCATTATGAAGCAGCAGACCAAACATAAAATCAATCCCTTGCATAAAAGCCAAGAAAACATTGACAGAAAATTTCCATTTTCAGTGGGTACAGTAAAATTTCAAAGTATCGGCAAACAGGAAGTGGCTGCTCGGCAGATCTGAAAATTGCTTACACGATACAACTCATCATTATGAAGCAGCAGACCAAATATAAAATCAATCCCTTGCATAGAAGCCGAGAAAACCGTGACAGAAAATTTCAATGTTCAGTGGGTACAGTAAAATTTCAAAGTATCGGCAAACAGGAAGTGGCTGCACGGCAGATCTGAAAATTGCTTACACGATACAACTCATCATTATGAAGCAGCAGACCAAATATAAAATCATTCCCTTTCATAGAAGGCAAGGAAACTTTGACGGAAAAAGTGTTTCGGACGGACTGACGGACAGACTGATGGAATGACGGACTGACGGATGGAGTCGAGCGGTTACTAGACCTTCTCTGCCACTGGCGACGCAGGTAATAAAAATCATAGGCCCAGCACTAGGCCCAGATGGGCCAGATAGCTCAACATACCAATCAATACAACCCCTAACAGGGCTATAACGTGTGTGTATTAGTGTAAATCATCTTAAAGTCCGGAAAGCTGTTATTTCAGAATGAAGGGCGGACAAGGGTAACACTATATGCCCCAGACTATTTTATGGTGGGGGGGGGGGGGGGCATAAAAAAATCCATGTTGGCCTAAAGAATACTACGGCCGCGGAAAATGATTCAACTTTCAATCTTGAAATCATTGATAATTCAAAATGCAAGATATGTCATCTTAAAACTGGAGCAGCAGATGCTTTTTGTCATCTATGCTGTATGTCGATCCATCACAAGTTTCTTCAACTTGATGAATTAATGATAGAGATTGAATGATGACCTAGAAGGTGCATATATTTGTCAAAGCTGCTCAGTCCTTATTGCTGAATATAATGAAAGTTCCGACATAGCTAAAAGGAAAAATGAAAAAAACAATATACACTCTACTACTACTTCATCATCAACTGATACAAATGCTAGACCCCCCACATAATACACCATCCAATGAGACACCACAGCCACAAGATGAAGTTACATGTATCGTGTTGAAAACAATGCAAGATGATATTGAGGATGTGAAGAAATCAAAAAACTTGAACTTAGAGCAATCTCTCAAGCAGAAAGAGAAAAGACTTAACCCTTTACCCAATGTAACAGCCAAAACCGGCCATCGCTGTTCTAAAAAAATCGCCAATTAATTTTCTTTACATTTTCATTTTTGTCTCAAAAACATAGGTTATGACCCCTCTTTGGAAAGAGCTCACTGAGATCGTTCTAATGAGGGGTCATAACCTATGTTTTTGAGACAAAAATTTCTAAAAAAAAATAGTTATTCAAGAATTTTGTTTGCAAGTGTCATCTGCTTTTCATGTTTTCTATATCTTCACAGTGGGGAATACGATTTCTATCTTTCAGCACTTTTTTCAATAATCAATCATTTAGCATATAATGAATATTGTACATATATATATATGAATATTTATAAAAATTATAATAATTATAATAAATATTAATAATTCTAAAGCTAAAATCTATAAAAGTGTTCTTTGACTCTACCATTTGATAAAGCAGTGATGTGTTAAAAATGCTTAACCCTTTACCCAACATAATGGCCAAAACCGGCCAGCGCTATTCTCAATAATCGTCAATTAATTTTCATTTTTGTCTCAAAAACACAGGTTATGACCCCTCTTTGGAAAGAGCTCATTGAGATTGTTCCAATGAGGGGTCATAACCTATGTTTTTGAGACAAAAAATTTAAAAAAATTAGTTATTCAAGAATTTTGTTTGTAAGTGTCGTCTGCTTTTCATGTTAGGTAAAGGGTTAATGAAGGAGAACTAGAGCTGTCAGAGGAATCTAGGCAAATTGCACTACAGAAGACTGAGATATCAAGAATAGAAAACAAGACAGATGAGTTGAATAAAATAAACATTCTCAGAAATCAGGCTTCATCAGAACCACCAGAATTCCACTCTAGCCGCAATTACAATCATGGTTTGTCAACACCAGTTCCACCTGGATTTAAAGATGCTTTCCCGCTGTGTTCAGCATTATCATATAACAGTGACTTTCTAACATTAAAACATAAACAACTTCAAATTGACATTGAACAGCAAAAAATAAGAAGTAAACTGCAAGATCAACAAATCACAATGCTTCTACAGAATCAAAGCATGAACAATATGCAACAAAACAACTACCTGCTATACCCATGGGTTCATCCTCCTGATTGTAATCAACAACAGTTCATGAAAACAAAGTACCTGTCATCCAACCTGATGTACCCATATACTCATCAACCTGCATATCTCAAACGAAGGCAGTGCTCATATAAGCCTAAAAATACTCAAAAGAAAAAGAAGCAGCAGGGTTCTAAGAAAGACGATTTTGGATACAGTAGAGGTGGCTACTTTTGGAATAGGTTGGTTCTGTTTCTATCCTGAATGGCCTTCAGGTCAGTTTCTACCATTCCTTTGTAGTCTTCATCAAATTGATAGCTTTGAAGAGGAAGAATATTAATAAGCTTGCTCCCTTTGAGCAGTCTTTTACTTCTAGAAAGAGTCTCAACAGCAGAATACAGTCCTGGTATCAAGTGTATCCAGCCAGTCAGACTTCATTGACACAAGTCAAAAGAAATAGGGTATAGATGGCACGGTGGATCTTATGATCAGATTGCCCCAAAATGGTGTCAGCAAGGAAAATTTGAGATGCCACATTGCACCAAATCCTAACAGTTTGTAGTGAAGTATTCACCACTTCCAACGACGCATCGCAGAACTCTTCAAAAGCAAGTACTACAGATCCTCCAGTAAATCTAGGAAATAACCGATTGTGGGTGACGGATGCAAAACTTGTCATATCAATAGAAAGAAGCTCTACCCTAGCAACCAACCAGAATTTTTTGTGCGGAGGCTGGGTGGGCAACAGAAGTAGTATGGGTGTAGGCAGTCTCAACACATCACCTTCAGCAATTACCACATCATCATTCATTAATGTAACTTCATTCAACACCAAAAATATCAAAACAAATTGACTGTACCTGGAAATGCACTTAGGAAGAATGAAATCCTTTGCCTGCAAGAACATTGGCAGTTTAATATTGAACTCAAGGACATAGAGAAAGTAACTGATAGAGTCTACGTATTCTGCAAAGCGGTAGACGATGAAATACCTTTGGAGCCTACTCACATACCTCATACATACGGTGGGATCGGATCTCAACCTTCATCTCCAAAGAACGATTTCCTAATCCGAGGCTACTTCCAGATGGATCAGTGAATCTCCTTGCCATAGAAGTTAGGTAAAATAATCCAATATGTATCATAAACTGCTACATGGCCATAAGGGGATCAGCAGAAAATGAACAGCAATTTGCAGAAACCTTGAGAGAATTGGAGGAAAATGAGAAATACAAACATTCCCACCAGATAATCCTATGTGGCAATTGGAATGCATCACTTCAAATGAGAAAAGATGTCAGAAGACACTGTACATTTGATAAGGTTGTCACCTGCAAGAAACTTAAAACCATTTATCATCCCAAACCAATTTTTTTCACTGATAGCTGTCACTGAAGAAGAAAATTGCCTTATTGACATCATTGCTGTTGATTGAACCTACAGTAACACCTCAGACCATGTGCCTGTAAGTGCCATAATCCAACTAATACTATCTGCTCAACATCCAATGAGTAAAGAACCAACCTTTACAAATACTAAACTTAACTGGAAAAATTGTAATCAAGAGAAAATTTATGGAGCATGTGGACTCTCACTTGCAACAGAGTACCTGTCTGACTCAAATACTACTCTGGACAACAACCTTCAACATCTCAGGTGCAAGGTGCTGCAGATGCTAGTATTCCATTTCGAACATCAAAATCAAAGAGTAAAAAGAAACGTAAACCATTATGGTCAGCTGAGATAACAAAATTACTGAAAGTTGCAAAAAGAGACATTTTAGAAATAGAAGATTGCTGGTAGTCCAACCAACACATCCAAAACCTTCGTTTTTCTTTAACAACAAAAAATAATCCAAAGCTCTGAAGAAGGCACAGAGGATATTTGCTCACAAAAATGAGAAGAGAAGCTGACTATGATTATGAATGCTCAAGAAGATGATATGAAATTGTTCTGCCACCTTGTGAACAAACAAAGAAAGCAGAAATCTTTATCATTGGACAAACTGATAGTTAATGGAAATAAGCTGTCATCATCAGAGGAGATTATTTATTTATATTATTTATTGGTGTTTAAGGTCACATACTTATGCACAATGGCTAATCCGGGTTAAGTGCCTTGCCCAAGGACACAGCATGGGAGTCTTAATCGATCGGGCAGATGGTCACCCATCCGAGGATTAACCGGGCTCGGCGTTGCTTAACTTTGGTGATCTGATGAGAACCGGTTCCCGCAATGCCACCCCCCCTCCCCCCATCAGAGGAGATCAAAGAAGGATGGACTGAATATTTTCAAGATCTTCCTGTTCCTCTTCAAAGCTATCAATCTGATGAAGACTACAAAGGAATGGAAGAAACTGTCCTGAAGGTCATTCAGGATATACAGTACGATCGCCGTGGACTGGTCACTTTCCACGTGGTTCGCAGTATTTCCACAGACGCAATAATATTAGATTTCAAACACTAATTATAGGAATAATCATCAAAACTTTAATTAATGTCAGAAAACACTGTTCGTTAATTAAAATTTTGCTGATAATGATTTTTATTACCTGGTAAATGCATGCATGGACATCATTGCCCACGCGTGGATTACGACCAGTCCACGGTGACTGTACTGTATACTTGAAACAAAACCAACCTATTCTAAAAATATCCACCTCTACTGTATCCAAAATCATCAAATCTTTAAGAATGGGAAAGACCAAGATGCCCTTGGAATGCAAGCGGAACAATAGAAGATGAGTGGTCCAAAAACAATTCAATATTTATGCAGCCATCGTGGACTGGAAAACCACACTTGCAATGAGCAATGAATAAGAACTAATGTATGTGTTGTACTACACTGTAAATTACTAATGTAGATTTTATTGTTTGATATATGTATCATAAGTACAGTGTAGCCAATAAAGGAGTAGTAGAATAATTATAATGACTGCTCTTTGGGAAGTTTCATTTTGGAAAATGTTGCCTACGTTGTGGGCGGTATGAAAAAATGCACAAACAACCTAAACTGTTCTCATACCGAGTACACTTGACAAGCTATACCAGAGCAATGAATTTACAAAGATGTTGGTAGGAGAGGCGGATGGAATTTTGATTGGCAATTCACCACCTGACCAGTCATTTCGATGTAATTCACAGACTGACTGGTCACAAATACACAGCGAGAAATCAAGCACAAATGTCCGGAGTGTTGTCATAATTAACTCGTGCAAACCAACCCAATCTGAGATAACAGCGAGGTCATTAAAATAACTCAAGGATGACAAAAAGACAGATCTGTGGATAATTAACCCTAAAGTAACCATATAAATGTAATATGATTGCTACTTAAAAACTACCATAATTCTTCTGGTACTGTATACAGTGGAGCCCACTTAATTGGATATCTCTTAATTGTATATCCCTGTTAATTGAATATAATTTCCCAACACAAAACCATTTACCATACACCCAGTACAAATTTGCACTGTTAATTGAATATAGGTTATAGAGTAGACTCCTGTTAATTGAATAAAAAATATTGCAACCTGTCAAGAAGTTACCCCGACCCTCCCCAGTTCTCCTTTGTTTATAGACCTATTTGGCCTCAGTACATCCAATATAGGAATTTAATCAATTACATCTTGTTTGACAAAGCTCATGGAGTTCTGTCAAACAAGATATAATACAATAAATGCTAAGTTTATCTCTAGAATACAGGAAAGTGACAATCCCTGTTAATTGAATAATTTTCATTGGTGAAGTGGCTATTCAATTAACAGGGTTCCACTACTTTCAACAAATGCTTCAGAAATAAATGTATACCAGACTCACTGGAGCTCAGGATTATTGCTCAGATCCACAGGAAAGTTGAAGTTAACAAATCAACTAACTATCGTGGAATCACTGTTATGGTGATCATCCTCAAAGTAATAGATACATGTAAGATCCCTATGCAGAATTCAGACGTCATACTGCTGGAAACTCAGTCAAAATTACAGAAAGGATTTACTGCTGGGACGTTAACTGTAAATGCAGTGTTATTGATATCTGAAGCCATAAGTGAAGCCATTATATCTTGCAACCCTTGATGCGTAGAAAGCTTTTGATATCCTTCTGCACAATATACTCCTGCAAAAACTGTTCCTGGACAGCATATCTGGTGATGAATGGCTGATGATTTGTGATCTTTTTGCTGGTATGAAGTCACAGGCCACATGGAACGAACAGCTATCATCAGTCACTGACATAAAACTAGGTGTACGGCAAGGTGGAGTACTTTCGGCACAATATTGCAAAAGGTTCAAAAACCAACTACTTATAAAATTGGAGAAGTAGTTTACAAGAAATAAGATAGGCCACACAAATATACCCCATGTTATATGTGCAGATGATGTAGCCCTTTTAAGTCACAAAGCTACATAATTACAGTCAATGGTGATGGAGGTTGAATACTACACAAACAAAGAGAGGTATAAGATAAAGTCAAAGAAAAGTGCTGTTATTGTATTTCAAACTAGAAAGAAAGAAGAGTCTCATATCCCAATCTCTGTCAACTTTGAAGACAAGAAGATTCCAACAGTCAGCGCTGTGAAACATGTTGGGCTGTATAGGAGTAGTAACAACCAACTCGACCTACAAGAACGAATTATGAAAGGAAGAAGATCATTACATGCATTGATGGGTGCTGGTGTGTATAGGAGTGGACTCAACCCCCAGGCTTCTGTTCACATTTGGAGAATATTTGTACTACCACGGATGTTACATAGAATCGAAGTGACATATATCAACAAAGAAGAGCTTGCATCACTCGAGATTTATCAAGGGAAAATTCTTAAGCAGCTACAGACTCTCCCTACCGGGCCCCCTTCAGTAACTGTATATACATTAACGGGATAAGCTCCGATTGAGATGATTATTCATAAGTAAAGGTTCAATTTGTTTGGAAGAATTTACCTTCAAGAATCCTTGGTTGAGAGAGAGAATTGCATTCAGACAACTTGCAATAAAAGATTCCAACAGCTGGTTCACGTAAATCAGGAGATTAATGTGTGAAGTACAACCTGCCTTTCATTTTGACATAATCAAACCACCACAGGGAAGTCTGAATGGAAAATCCTTTTTGAGGAGAAAGTCAATGCATACTGGCAGGATGCTATTGCTAAGAAATCAAGTCCAAACATTCTCTGAGGTATCTCAATCCAAGTGTGAAATTCGGGAAGACTCATCATACATGGTCAACAGTACAAAATAACAAGCACGACATAATGGAAGTTGTAATTAAAGCATAACTACTGACTGGGCCATATGTACTACAGAGTAATACATCCATATTCTCAAGACCTGCTACTGTCAAATGCAACCAATCAACATTGTTTTACTGATGATGCAACCAGAGAACACTTTCTTGATCACTGTTCAACCTACTCAAAGATTAGAAGAAATGCCCTGGAAAATTTGCAGACTCTGATTCCAGCTGATCTATTTGCTTCCTGTGGGTCAGACTCTGCTTCACTGACTCAGCTCACTCTAGACTGCATTGCTGTTCTGTCCTCCTTTATCTCTTTATCTCAGTCCTCCATATCCAAAATAGAAGCTTGGAGTAGGAATTACATGTACATCCATCAACTCCATCAGTTTCGAACATTCAATTTGATGAAGTCACGGCAGGAGGCACTCTTTCATTAGTAACTTCTCTCATCAGTAACTTTTATCTAACTCTTTAACTTTTTATTTAGAAGGATCAGTGTACATATGGTGATTTTGACAATCAAGAATTACATCTATAGAGGTACTGCGAAAAAGTAACACAGGGAATTAATAATCAACAACAACAAAAATAGGCCCCTACCCATCTTCATATGACAAAATTCCAAAAGACAGAAGATGTCACAAGTTTCGGTTTATTGGCTTTGGCAAAGAGTCAAGAAAGCCTCCATTCTTTCTCCACTCCATAGGACTACCTCTAAATAATTAAAAAGTACAACTATAAAGTCTGAAAAAGACTGGTGAAGTCCGGCCCGTTTTTAAAACAAAACTAAATTAATGAATAAAGTAATTGGAAATGGTTTGTACTATACTACACCATGATGTGCACGTTTGGTCGATATAAAATTATTTTTACTTGGTCCAAATAGCACTTTCAATGCATAGCTTGATTGGGCGTTGGATGTCCTCCAAGGTAAATAATTCAACCATAACAAATAATTTAAAAGAAGAATACTTGATGATATGTTAACTTACTACTATCATTAACCCTTACCTTCATTAATGTCAGTGTCATTACCACTATCAGATTTGAACAATACTGAAGTAGTATGTTAGGGGCCAGAGCTGCCCAATTTACAGGGGTGTCACACTGGAGCTGGTGCAACGCCATGGCCATTAACATCATATTGATTGTACTGTAGCTTGTGTGAGCAGTCATGTTGGGTGCCATTGCCATGGTAATATGTGGTGGTCAAAGCACATGCACAGCATGTTCTGCCGTCTGCACTTTATCTCCCTTGTCTGATACGGCAGAGTTTGTGATTTCAATATGACTTGTCACAATAGCTAAATAGCAATAGTCCGAAAGAATTACTCTTGGTATGTCTCTTCTACTCATTGCGGAAAAAGTGCCCATAGCACCAGATATATCCCACAAAGAGATCCTGTGAAAAAAATTCTGAAAGCTGTATTCTCTTGACTCGCAGCTCCTGAATTCTTACTTCTTAGCCCTTGGTTGCTAGTGGAGCTGAAACAGTTAACTGATTAATCGATTAATCAATAATCAACATCTTGATCAATCCAAAAGGTAATTGTTCGATTAACCGTTACTTTTGAACTACTGTATTATATGGGTCAACAAAGGAACAAGCTTGCTCCAAAACAGGCAAACATTGTCACACTGACTCACATCAATTATATGAGACAGAGTAAAGCATGCAAGTTACTTGCTGACATACTTGTTTACTTGCATGATCATCATACTGTATCAGTAACTGGAAAAAGTAATTCTTAACCCTTTACCCATTGCAGGTAACAGACGATACTTGCAAAATTATTATTTATTTATTGGTATTTAAGGTCACATATTTATACACAATGGCTAATTGTGACTGTGACAGGTTTACGGGTGGAGGAAGGCAGAGTAACTTGCAAAATAAATTCATAAATAACTAAAAATTTTCAATTTTTGTCTCAAAAACATAGCTTATGATACCTCATTGAAACGAACTCAACGAGGTCATTCCAATGAGGGGTCATAAGCTATGTTTTTTAGCCAAAAATTGAAAACATAATAAATTTGAATTGAGATTTTTGTATATAGGCCTAGTCGGTTTTGTTTGTTACGTTGGGTAAATGGTTCATGCTGTAAATAATCAACGGTATGGCAATTATTCAGATATCTATTTGGACAAGTGATTAATCGGTTAATCCACATGATTAATCGATCAAGAAAACCCCTTAACCATTTCAGCTCTACTTGATTATAGTTTTCTGGCTAGCGGATGGGCTCGTGGTTTGTTTGAGTCGTTATACTGCTATCTCCTTACATGACCAACACCATCTGTTATATGGTCGGCTTCAATCTGCACTATTTTCAACTACTATATTATTTCATCACTTTTTTTATTCAATCTTATTTGTTTTACAAGGATTGGCGAAAAAGTTATGCAACTTATATTAACGTCTCTCCCTGGCCCAATGGCATTGGTGTGTGGGGTGACCTTCGGTACGCTGTGACAGCACTAATCCCATAACTGATGCTGATAGAGAGTGTTCGGACACCTCGAGAACTTTTCCCGACCGGGGATCGATCCCGGGACCTCTGGCATGAGAGACCAGCGCATTTATCCACTCGGCCACCACTCTCCCATCACTTCAACTTTGATCCAAAGCTAAAGCCTCCCACCGCTGCCACTGGCTTGTACCATGGTCACCAATATCTGGCCCATAATAGACTACTGTCATCATCCAATACTGCGATCTTCCGCTGCAGCACTATTACATTAAGGACTAAGCGCCTGGCCCCAGAACAAAAGTGGGTACCGTACACCTCATGGTAATAATCTTCTGTAGCTTTTTTGATGTTTTTAGGAAGAAAATGGCATGTCTATTTTCCAGATGACCCAGACAGAAGAGGACAAATAAGTACACAAACTTGTAACATAATTATGTACCTTTGTACATTCTCAGCTGTAATTTGCTTTTGTTGGTCACCAAACAACTAATTATAAATGGAAACTATATGACGACTCACCTAGAAGATTACCAATCACAGGATATGTCGACGGTCCGGGTGGAAGTTTGTATTTCCGATATTTCACCATTCGTAAAACAATCACCGTCAACACCAGACCAATTAAAGCTGATGTCACGACACCGATATCTAAAATGGAGCCAGATAAGAAACTTGCAAGCCCCATTGTTGTTCTTCACCTGCGAATAGATGAATAAAATACAATATTATTATGGGTATTCGAACCCGCACCTAGCATTTCTTTCAGTACCAACCACCTGTAGTGCAACTGTACAAAACCATGTTGTCTAGAGAAACTGTTCTAAACCACGGACAGCGGCACCGCCCGCCCGCCGAAACTATTACACCATGCACATCCGTACCGCCTACAGTGAAACTGGAGACCTACTAAACCGCATCAACCACATCGTTAAGCAGATGATGCCAAAGGAAACTCTTGTGTGGGTTCAAATCACTGCTATACCATTTGCAAAATGAAAGTGTCAATGACACTGTAGCTTAACTTGTTTAAGACATGTACGTGTATAGTATGTGACACAGCAATGACAAACATCTAGGTAATGACCTGATAACAAAGGTACATGTAAAGTATTGTAACGGTCTGTACATAAATGTTGACCGTAGCATATAACAAATATATAGGTAAAGTATTGTAAAGCTGGGGTGACAGTTAGATGCTAAACTAGAAAAGAAATCTTTGAGTCCCAGAGTGGGTATGACTGAACCCAAAAATATTTGTTCTCAAAGCACAGTGATAACAAAGGCACCCAAAAACACTCGTTCCTGTTACAAGGTGATAACAAAGGTACCCCAAGAAGTTTCGTGAAGATCAGTTCATAAATACAGACTCTAGCTCGAGCCGTATTCACATGTGCACTTACTGTGTATAAGTAGCACTGAATAAATCAAAGTTCATCCAATTTGCATAGTTTCTGCACGAGAAAAAAACCTGTATTATATGTGATGTATTCCATGTTACTAAACATTCATACAAAAATTTATTCAAATCAGAACTTCCAAACAGAAGTTCTGTACAAAAAACTGATTGCACTAACTGAAGTACAAAATGGTTGCTGGTGGCCATCTTAAATTTCAGATCGCACCTACAACCACTCGTTCTCGTCCCACAGTGATAACAAAGGTACCCAAGAAGTTTCGTAAAGATCGGTCCATAAATACACCCTCTAGTCTGAGCCATATTGGCATTTGCAGTTACAGTGCTGACAGTAACACTAAATAGATCAAAGTTAGTCTAATTGACATAATTTATGCACGAGAAAAAAACATAAAACATGTATTATATGTGATGTATCCCATGGTACTAGAGCGTGGTGGCTCAGTAGGTAGAGGTGCAGGCTGCAAGCCGAGAGGTCCTCGGTTCAAATCCCACCTGTGGCAACCGCGTTGTGTCCTTGGGCAAGACACTTCATCTCCATTGTCTGCGTGGGGGCACGATGACGCCGTGTACTAAGGCGTACTGACATCGATGGTACGCATGTCTTCAACCAATCTAACCCTGCCTGTGCAGCAGTGCGGAGTTACGATGTTGGGGAGCTGGCAGCTGCTCGTTGTTACTCGGTGGTTCTCTCCGGGTACTCTGGCTTCCTCCACCCGTAAAACTGTCACGGCCATGATTAGCCATTGTGTATAAATATGTGACCTTAAACATCAATAAATAATCTCATGGTACTAAACATTCACACAAAAAATTATTCAAATCAGCGCTTTCATATGGAAGTTCTGCGCAAAAATCTGATTGCACCTATTTTTGTACAAAATGGTTGCCAGACGCCATCTTGAAATTCAGACCGCACCCCAAAACACTCGTCCTATGGTGATAACAAAGGTACCCAAAAAGTTTCGTAAAGATCGGTTCATAAATACGGGCTCTAGCCAGAGCTGTATTGAATTGTTGACGGACAGACAGACAGCCAGACGGACGACTGGCCATGACATAAGCTCAAATTTGACTTATGTCAAAGTTGAGCTAAAAATCATCATGGTCGGCAAATGTTCACTGTCTATAGTGACCGGTCGCCGAACATACTCCTTCTGTCCGCTCAATGAAAACACAAGAAAATGTTTTGGGTTGGGAGGAGGGGGGTAAGAGACATGTTCCTCATGAGTACCCAGAGAGAAGCACTGAGCAATGGCAAGCAACTATCAGACTCCCCATCGTACTAACTCCACACAACCAGTGTTAGAATTGGATGAAGACAAGTGCACCACTAATGTGCAGTACCCCTTAGTACACAGCACCACCATGTCCCCATCTGGGCAATCAAGGTTAAGTGCCTAGCCCAAGGACACAATGCCCCTAGTGGGGATCGAATAGTGGACCTTTTGTAACCATTGAGGGAACTCTCTCACTCCCATTCTGCATATAAACAAGAGGCCCCAGGGGGCCTGAGGACGCTCACCTGACATGGTAACCTAAATATCAACCCAGAGAATTGATTTCCACAAGTTGCATCTGCTCCTCCTAAGAAAAGCTGAAACCAAATATCCAAATATTCTGACCAGTGGATCTAAAAAAAGATTTTTAAAGAATATTCCTCATACTGAACTAAGTCATAATTCGGGCTCCCACAGGAAGCCCATATATGAACCCAGGGACTTGGCTTTAACAAACCTGAATCTCACACCCCTAAGGATTCTGCACACCAAATATCAAAACATTCCGACTGCTGGATCTGAAGAAGAAGATTTTTAAAGAAAATTCCTCATTTTGAACCAAGTTACAATTCGAGCTTCCACAATCAGCCCAAATATGGACCTAGGGACATGGCTTGAAAAAACTTGAATCTTACCCCCTAAGGATGCTGCATAAAAAATATCAAAAGCATTCATCTGCTCGATCTGAAGATTTTTAAATAAAATTCCTCATTTTGAACTAAGTTGTCATTTAGGCTCCCATAGTGAGCCCAAATATGAACCAAGGGACTTGGCTTGAACAAACTTGAATCTCAGCCCCCTAAGGTTGCTCCATGCCAAATATCAAAACATTCCAACTGCTGAATCTGAAGAAGAAGATTTTTAAAGAAAAATTCCTCATATTGACTAAGTTAAAATTTGGGCTCCCACAGGGAGCCCAAATATGGACCCATGGACTTGGCTTTCACACACTTGAATCCCCCCTCCCCCCAAGGATGCTACTCACCACATATCAAACCATTCCGACTGCTGGATCTGAAGAAGAAGATTTTTTAAGAAAATTCCTCATTTAGAACAAAGTTACAATTCAAGCTCCCACATTGAGCCCAAATATGGACCTAGGGACATGGCTTGAACAAACTTGAATCTCACCCCCCTAAGGATGCTGCATACCAAATATCACAAGATTCTGCCTGCTGGATCTTGAGAAGAAGATTTTCAAAGAAATTTGCCTGAAATGCACTAAGTTCGAATTTGGGCTTCTATAGTGAGCCCAAATATGAATCCAGGTGGCCGATTTGAACAAACTGGAATCAGATCCACCCCACAATGTTGCATACTAAATATCAAAAGATTCTGCCTGCAGGATCTGGAGAAGAAGATTTTTGAAGAAATTTGCCTGAAATGCACTAAGTTCAAATTCGAGCTTCTATAGTGAGCCCAAATATGAATCTAGGGAGCCGATTTGAACAAAATAGAATCAGATCCACCCCACAATGTTGCATACCAAATATCGAAAGATTCTGTCTGCTGGATCTGGAGAAGAAGATTTTTTAAGAAATTTGCCTGAAATGCACTAAGTTCAAATTTGGGCTCCTATACTGAGCCCAAATATAAACCCAAGGGGCCGATTTGAACAAACTTGAATCAGATCCACCCCACAATGTTGCATACCCAATATCAAAAGATTCTGCCTGCTGGATCTTGAGAAGAAGATTTTCAAAGAAATTTGCCTGAAATGCACTAAGTTCAAATTTGGGGTCCTATACTGAGCCCAAATATAAACCCAAGGGGCCGATTTGAACAAACTTGAATCAGATCCACACCACAATGTTGCATACCAAATATCAAAAGATTCTGCCTGCTGGATCTGGAGAGGAAGATTTTCAAAGAAATTTGCCTGAAATGCAGTAAGTTCAAATTTGGGCTCCTATACTGAGCCCAAATATAAACCCCGGGGGCCGATTTGAACAAACTTGTATCAGATCCACCCCACAATGTTGCATACCAAATATCAAAAGATTCTGCCTGCTGGATCTGGAGAAGAAGATTTTTTAAGAAATTTGCCTGAAATGCACTAAGTTCGAAATCGGGCTCCTATACTGAGCCCAAATATGAACCCAGGGAGCCGATTTGAACAAACTTGAATCAGATCCACCCTCCAATGTTTCATACCAAATATCAAAAGATTCTGCCTGCTGGATCTGGAGAAGATTTTTTAATGTTTTTCCCATTGCCTACAGTGTTAAAAAGTGCTGACTCAGCACTTTTTCAATGTCCCGAAACTGTACCCTATGATAAAACCGATGGCAATTTTTTTTACCAATTCTTTCAGTTGGTCCTAAGGAAGCTTCACACCAAATAAAAATTCTCGGTGCCGTGCAGTTTTGGAGATATGGGCGTTTTAATTTTTTTCTATTTTTAGCTCCTGCGGTTCCCATGGGGCTATGGGAAAAAAAAATCAGCATAAATTAGGTACTTATGACCCAATAAGCCCTCACATAAAATTTGGTTCAAATCAGCCTCTCGGTTTGGAAAATAGAAATTTTGGGCGGGGCCAAAAATTTTGCCCCTCCCATAACGACGCCAAGTATAGCCCCACAAACTTCTCTTAAACAAATCTGAGTCTACACCTCAAAAGGAAGCTGCACACCAAATATCAAGTCTCTGCTACTGCTGGTTCATGAGAAGAAGATTTTTTAAGATTTCAGCACACTTTTTGGGTGTGGCCCTACCCACGGGCGGGGCAACTTGATTTGAACAAAATCAAATTGCGATGTCATAACAAACTATTATCTCAAATATCAATTAAATTGGTTCAGCGGTTTGGGAGGAGAAGACGCAAACACCATGTTCACGGACGACAGACGCACGACGGACGACGGACGGTGAGTGATCACTATAGCTCTCCTGACTGAAAGTCATGTGAGCTAAAAACCCTGTATTTTGAGGACATAGGATACGATTGTGACAAGTGTGATTAATTAAAAGTCTGTTTTATGTTTTTGTGATGTGGCACAATATTCGCAAAATATTGGAACATTGGTCAAGAGTTGTAATCTGCAATTTTGCAAATATCTTTTCCGATATTTTGTGAACCTCTATGACAAATATGGTTAAAAACAACAGCTTCTGTGTACAGTTAAAACTAGAAGTCCTGTCCTGAACTGTGCGCTTATCTAGGCTTATTTACGTGTAGGAATTGAGCGCAATTGCCATATCGAATGACATCCAAAGCACGGCAGGTTCTCCTGGTTACTCATAGCAAACACAGGCAATGTTTCTGCCAGTGGACCTCCGTGTTACCCGGAGGTCCATTGGCTGAAACATTGTTTGTACACAGGCCATATGTACAGAATTTGATAGTCTTACTATGGTCATAACACGTAGATTAATACCCAGATCGACGTGCTATTTGTGCGCATTTCATGACAGGACTTCTAGTTTTAACAGTAGGTTTACGGGTGTGTCAGTCCTGTGTGTGGGGTGGGAGCCAGGCTGGTGCAACAATTCCTCCCAAAAAAGTTATTTTGTCTCGTCAGGCTGAAGAGGACATACTTCATACTTCTGCTCAATATTTAGGAATATTTAGCATGTGAAATGTAAACTGACTCTAAAATCCGAGATATCTTGGGCCTTGGCTGGTTGTTATTCCCGGGGTTTGCCTACCAGTCTTGTAGGTGTTGTACTTCATTATAGGAAAAGATATTTTTTATGTGTTCCTGGTCTTTATAGTATACCAGCACCTTGGCAAATAACATGTGAATGGTAGATACGCTTCAATTCTACACACAGGTCCATCTCGGATGTCCGTTGCTATGGAATGCCACAGCTGCCCTATGTGGCGCACCCCTCATATATGCATATTGTTCATCAATATATGCCTATCATTCTTCAATATGTGCATATCACTTGTCTTTATATGCTTATAGTTTGGCTTTATATGCCTATCATATGTACAGATATGCATATCATTCGTTACTATATGCACATCATTTGCCTATGTATGCTTATAGAATTGTAAGTCAAACTATGTGCATCGTTCTTCAATATATGCATATCATTTATCTATATATTCTTATAGTTTGTCTTTATATGCTTATAGTTTGTCTTTATATGCTCATCATGTTTAGATATCCATATCATTTGTCAATATATGCATACTGTTTGTCAACATATGCATACCATGTCTTTATATGCTTATCAGAAATATATACATGTATATGCATACAATTTGTCAATATATGCATATAGTTCATAAATATATGCATATCATTTGTCTTTATATGCATATCGTTGTATATTATATGCATATCGGTTGTCTTTATATGCAAACCGTTTCTCTTTATATGGTTATAGTTTGTCTTTATATGTATATTATTTGTCAATATATACTTATCGTCTGTTGATATTTGCTTATAGTTTGTCTATATATGCGCATTATTCGACATTATGTGCATATCAGTTGTCTATGTATGCATTCCATTTGTCTTTATATGGTTATAGTTTGTCTTCATATGCATATCAATAATCATTTTTCAATATATACTTATCGTCTTGATATATACTTATAGTTTGTCTATCTATATATGTATATCATTTTACATTATATGCATATACTTCGACATTATATGATATTTCATTATAGTATGTTGCATTGAAATCGCGAAATTAAAATTGGAATTCTGTTCGCGGAATTATTTTTCACTGGTTGATATCATGCAGATACCATCGGGTCCAGGACTACTATGGCTAAATTACAAGCTCAACAACAGAACTAGGAGTGAAAACTTTGAGAAATATCGAAAGATTATGTTGGAATTACTATTTAAATTAGTGCTTTCTTTTTAATTTTCGTTCCACTTCCGATTTACAATCCCTGCCTCTGCACGCAAAATTATGTCAGACGACCAGGTCAAAGCTGTGTTAGCAGTGAATAACGTGGAAACTTTGTACCTGAGATTCGAAGCAGAACGGATCTTGGGTACAGTTGTGAGACAGCTTTCAGATGACCATCTGCAAAGATTAGGAATATCAATAATAGGAGATAGTATAAGATTTAGAGCCAAAGCATCAAGGTACGTATGATGTACAGTGACATTCGGGGTCATTGTAAACGGGTCAGGGAAAACCGAACAATGAAAAATTTATACCAACTTTAATATTTTTAATACTTACCAATGGCCCAGACTAGCTGGTGCAACCCAATTTATTACCAGGGCCAAACACAAATTTTGAATCACTCAAACCCCCAAAATTTGCCAAAAAAACTTAAAAAAGAGAAGACCAGTATGGTCCTCCATACTTTTGCACAATGCGCAACTTGTTGGCAAGGACAACAATAGGCTACCGCCATCTTGCCATTCTTTATTGTTGTGCCTGTTAAACTCAGCAGGGAGGAAGGAGTGTCTACTCTAGGGAGGGCCATCCCCATCTGGGCCATTGGTAAGTATTAAAAATATAAAAATTGGTATAAATTTTTCATATTTTTCCACTATACCAATAGCCCAGACAAGCTGAGAATAGTAAACAGGCAGGCGGGCCTAGTACTTGATATTCATTGCTCCTATTTCAGAAAAACAATGAAAATAAAGGTGGCACTCTATTTAAGGCCTAGCATAACCCATTATGCTAATTTGATAAAAGAAGTCCAGAGAAATGAGACTCTTCATAAATCATTAAAAGTGTCCAGAGTATTGTATAGTAAACCTCGTCTTGACACATGACATATACAATAACACTTCACATCGAAAAGTATATAATACATTGAATGTTGTTTCATATCAAGCTACACCTTAAAACTACCACAGCACTGACCCCAGGATACTATCACTGAAGGAGGTATGTCCATGCTTTTCACTATGAAGCCAGATGACCATTTGGAAATACCACCCCCTCCTTCCCCTTGTTTTGAAAGTAATTACACTTCAAAACAAAGAGGGTAGCAGACTGGTGACAGTGCTAGAGCAGACCAAACAGAAGGTTGAATGAAAATCCTAATTAGAATGGACGACATTCTGAGCTACCGATAACGGTCCTAAAGATCTGAGATCATCCGAAATTGATTCTAAATCTCAAAGATAAAATTTGGTAAAAGTCATCTGTTGTGTCCAGTAAGCTGCTTGCATCAAATCCTTCAAAGAAGTACTACTAGCATAAGCTCAAGAAGAAGCTAAAGCTCTAACTTCGTGAGCTGAAATCTTATAAGCTATTCTCGGATTCACAGACAAAGCATTATAAGCTGTCCGAACAGCTAACTGAATCCATCTAGATATGGAATGAACAGAAATATCATTTCTGTTAGGAAGAAGAAAAAGAAATAACCTCTTCCTACCTCTTCTACTAAAACTAGAACGCTGCTTATAAATCCTAAGCGCTCTTTCTGGACACAACAAAGGTCTCTGACCATCTAAAGATGGTAATGCTTTAATAAGAATAGGGCTAGGCCATTTGTCCAGAACCTGATTCTTAGCTAAGAATCCCACTTTCGTAGTGAGAGTAATAGAATTACCAACACTACGATAATGAGAGTATTCAACAGACAAAGCAGGAAGCTCACTAACTCTTCTAGCTGACGCAAACGCTAAAAGAAAAAACGTTTTACATGTATAAGTAAGAAATTTAAACTCAACAGTATTTAACGGCTCAAAAGGTGCTTCCTGAAGTTTCAGAAGAACCCAAGCTAAATTCCACTTAGGGACTAGTCTCAAGGTACGAGATCTATTCACAGAGAAATTCCTCATTACTTTATTTAAAAATATATCTGAACCCAATGTTTAATTTCCCTTGGTGTGCATAGGTGTCAGAAAGCATAGACCTATAGCCATTAATAGTGACTGGCTGTAGCTTAACTTCATCAAAAAGATAAATAAAAAAGTTAGCTAATTGAGAAATAGTGTTAAAAAATCAATCAATTTTTATTCACACCAACGAACAAAAACCTTCCACTTCGCTTCATAATTTAATGAAGAAGGGGTCCACCTACAGTTAGAAATTGCATCCATTGCTCGTCTGGAAAACTGTTCCCATGCAGGAAGGACCGCACAATGGAAAAACGTGAAGGTTGAGGCCTTCCGGATTGTGATGAAGCCGACGAAGTTTCCCCTGTGTCAGAATATCCCAGAGAGGTGGTAACTTCTGTGGAACGTCCCCAAGAAGTTCCTGGAGAAGATTTATCCACGGTCTGTGAGCCAACAGACTTGCAACCAGTAGAATCTGGCAAGAAGACTGTTTTATCTTTAGCAAGATCTGTTGAATGAGGGGAGCTGGAGGGTAAGCATACCCTATTATCCCGTTCCATGAAAATGACAGAGCATCTACTGCATAAGCCTGAGGGTCCGGGCATGGAGACACAAAAGTCTGTAACTGATTGTTCAGACTTGTGGCAAAAAGATCGATCATTGGATGTTCCCACTGGAAGGAAATCTGATTGAAGACAGATTTTTTCAACATCTATTCTGAAGGTAGAAGGTGATCCTTTCTCGATAGAGAGTTTGCTATTACATTGAGATGACCTGGAATATGATGAATCGATATCAGACTCTGATTCTCTTGAGAGAAAAGAAGAATCTTTTCGGTGAGATTCAACAGCTGGACGGAATGAGTACCTCCCTGATTCAGAATATAGGCTACTACTGTTGAAGTGTCCGACAAAATTTGAACATGTGAGTTTATTACTCGACTGAGCCAATGATTTAGAGCTAACCAAATTGCCCTCATTTCTTTGTAGTTTATATGGGACACAAGAAACTGACTCTCCCATAAACAATGACACACACACCGGAATCAGAGAAGCACCCCAACCCTCCTGACTGGCGTCCGTCATGATTATGAATGACGGCTCCCGAATCTGAAGCGCCATTCCCTGGGATAACCACTGAATATCCGCCCAAATTTGAAGATGATGTTTTACTGACTGTGTTAAAACAATCAGACTGTCCAACAACTGATGTTTTACGCTCCAATTTTGAAGTGGACAAGTGCGCAAATGACCTAACGGAATTAACTCCGCGGCGGCGCCACGAAGTCTTAACAGCCGCATAAACTCTCTTGCAGTAATGACTTGTGAATTTATGCAGTATTTTGCATAAGGAGAAACTAATTTTGCTCTTGCTACCGGCAAACAGACCCAACTGTTGAGCGCATCGAAACTCATTCCCAGGTGAACAAACGACCTCGTCAGCATTAAGTCCGACTTGTTGACATTGATTATAAAACCTAGGCATCGTAGCGGCGATAGCAGACTCTGAACGTCGCTTTAAAGAGCATGAAAGTTAAAAAATTTATAGTAATTTATATATTTTTTATACTTACCAATGACCCAGACTTAGCTGGTGCTAACTCCACAAAAACCAGGGCCAAACACAAATTTTGCCCCCCAATCCCCAAAATTTGCATCCAAAACAAAAAGAAATCATGTCCTAAAGGACCTCCATAGTACGACTCTACTGCGCATGCGCAGTGACGCAGTCGTCCCGAAATTGGCGCCAAATATCATTCTTACTGGCAGTGCCTGGTCAGCGCTATGTACTCAGCGGGGAGGCAAGAGTTCCCAACTCAGGGAGGGCCATCCCCGTCTGGGTCATTGGTAAGTATAAAAAATATATAAATTACTATAAATTTTTTAACATTTTTATACTGTACCAATGATCCAGACTTAGCTGAATAGTAAACAGGCTGGAGGGCCTAGGACATAGAGGAAAATCCAATAAGCTCAATTATAAAATAAAGAGGTAACCCCTTAAGGAGAAAAGGAGTATTAGGCTTTACATGTATCTTTCTTATTTAATATTTAAATTAGAAAGATACACTACCCTTAATAATTGAGCACAATAACATTCATGTTCTCTATTAACATCCAGTATAACCCTTATACTAATTATTTTTAAAGCAAGCCAATAAATAAAGTAGTCCAGAGAAATGAGACTCTTTATAATCATTTAAAAGTGTCCGAGTATTGTATATTAAAGCCCGTTTGACACTTGACATATACAAATGCTTCACACCGAGCTACACTTTAAAAATAAGACATGAATGAAATTAAACATTAATATTACACTTTAAAACCATCCCGGAAGCGACTCAGAAATACTGTCTTGGAGGAGGCATTCCCTTGCTTTTCACTATAAAGCAGGTGACCTAAGGGAACACCCGCCCCCCCCCCCCCCCTTCCCCTTGCCCTGGGTCAAATAGCCCAGAGCGAAGAGGGCAGTCGGACGGAGTCACTGCCGGAACAGAAAGCCTGCATAACTATAGTTGCAACTGTTTAGTGGACGACATTCTGAGCAACAGATAACGGACCTAAACAATGCAGGTCTCCAGAAATGGACTCAATATTTCTGAGATAAAAATTCGTAAATGTGGATGGCTGAGACCAATAAGCAGCCTTCATTAAATCTGTAATAGCAACACTATTAGCATAAGCCCAGGAAGTAGAAAGAGCTCTTACTTCATGAGCAGAAATCTTAAGCACAGACTGCTGAGAAGAAGATAAATCTTCATACGCAGTACGGATAGTTAACTGAATCCATCTAGCAATAGAATGGACTGAAATGTCCTTTCTATTAGGCATCAAAGACAGAAAGAAACGTTTCCGTCCCTTTCTGATGAACTGAGATCTCTGTTTATAGATACGTAGTGCTCTAACAGGACAGAGTAAAGGCCTACGCCCGTCTGAAGACGGATTTTTTTATTAGGAGCCTGATTCTTAGCTAAAAAACCGACATTAGTAGTGAAGGTGATAGTGTTCCCAACACTACGATAATGAGAATCATCCACCAATAGTGCATGAAGCTCACTGACTCTTCTGGCAGAAGAGAAAGCTAAGAGAAAAGCTGTCTTATAAGATAAGAATTTGAAATCTACTGTCCCAAGAGGTTCAAATGGCTTTTCCTTCAATTTAAGGAGAACCCAAGCTAAATTCCACTTAGGAATTAATCTAAGAGTTCTGGGTCTATTTATCGAAAAGTTTCTAACCAATTTCGATAAAGAGACATTAGATCCAATTTGTAAACTATCATGATGTGCATAGGTATCAGATAATATAGATCTATAACCCTTTATAGTAACAGGCTGCAGTTTGATTTCGTCAAACAAGTATACTAGAAAGTTAGCAATGTCTGGTATAGAGGGATCAAATATATCTACAGAATGATCCCTACACCAACGACGGAAAACCTTCCACTTAGCCGCATAGTTTAGCGAAGAGGAGGTCCTCCTACAGTTAGAAATCGCGTCCACTGCTCGTCCTGTAAAGTGCTTGCCATGCAAGAAGGACCGCACAACGGAAAAACGTGAAGGTTGAGACCTTGCGGGTTGTGATGTAGTTGGCGCGATTTCCCCTGCCAAAGAAGATCCTCTCGTGGAGGGAGCTTCCGCGGTAGGTCCCACAACAGACACCTGAGTAGATTTATCCACGGTCTCTGTGGCGACAGAGATGCTACCAACAGAATCTTGCATTGAGATTGTTTTATCTTTAGCAATACTTGTTGAATTAACGGCGCTGGAGGATACGCATATCCTATCATTCCGTCCCAAGGGATCGACAGAGCGTCTACTGCAAATGCTCTTGGATCCGGACACGGGGACACATACGTTTGCAACTGATTGTTGAGATGTGTCGCAAATAAGTCTATCATTGGCCGTTCCCATTGGTAGCAAATCTGATTGAATACTTGTTTGTTGAGAGTCCACTCCGACGGCAACAAGCGACCCTTTCGTGAAAGGGAGTCTGCTAGCACATTCAGACGACCCGGTATGTGACGGACCGAAAGAAGAACGTGATGTTCCAACGCAAACAGAAGGATTCTTTCCGTTAGATTGAACAACGGAACTGAATGAGTGCCTCCCTGATTCCGTATATACGCCACTACTGTCGTATTGTCGGATAGTATTTGGACATGAGCATCGTGAATAATGTCCATCCAGTGACGTAACGCAAGCCAAATTGACATCATTTCCTTGATGTTTATGTGCTTGCACAGGAATTGCGGATCCCAAAGACCCTGGCATCTCGAATCCGTTGGGATTAATGATGCACCCCAACCTGTTTGACTGGCATCCGTCATAATGGTAAAACTCGGATCCGGAAACTGCAGCGGAACTCCTTGAGTTAACCACTGAATGTTTGCCCAAGTCTGAATCTCTTGTTTCACTTGATCTGACAAGAGAACGTCTACATCGAGCGAATGAATTTTCACACTCCAATTCTGAGTCAGGAAAATTTGAAGAGGCCGTGTGCGTAGCCGTCCCATCGGAATGAGATCCGCGGGGGCTCCGCACAGACCTATCAGTCTCATAAATTCTCTCGCCGTGACTTTGTCTGTATTCAGACAATAGCGAGCGTAACAACTAACTAATTTCGCTCTGGTTAACGGCAGACGAACGAGATTGTTGTGCGTCTCGAAGCTCATTCCCAGATGAGTGAATGACTTGGACGGCACCAGATCCGACTTCTCCTCGTTTACTATGAAACCGAGACGTCGGAGCAATAGAAGAAGATTCTGAACATCGTTCTGAAGCGTTAACTCGTTGCCGTACCTCTGAAGAATGTCGTCCAGGTAGGCCGACGTTACCGCAGACGAATGAGCTCGGAAGTAGATCATTACCGAGTTCATTACCCGAGTGAAAGCCCAGGGTGCTAGATTCAATCCGAAGCACATGGCCCGGAACTGATACACCACTCCTAGGACTGCGAAGCGTAGATACTTTCGGAATGTCGGATGTACCATGACGTGAAAGTACGCATCTTTGAGATCTATGCTCGTTGCATAATCGTTCACCCGAATACTCGCTCTGACCGATCGAATCGTCTCCATATAAAACTTCGGAGCGACGATCAGCTTGTTTATCCAGCTCAAATCTATAACTGGACGGAACGAGCTGTCTGGTTTCGGAACCAGAAACAGATGGCTGTAGAATCCCAGCGATTCCTGGTTTTCTACGACCTCTACCGCGTTCTTCATTAAAAGAGACTGCACCTCTGATAGCAGAGCGTCTCTTTTCTGAGGATTTGACGGAAGATGAGTCCATTTTGGACTTCGAGTTAATGGAGGCTTTCGTTTGAAGGATATCTTTAGACCTTCCGAAGTCACTCCTCTCACCCACGGGTCGTCCGTAATCGACGCCCACTCTTGAGAAAAACTCGACAACCTTCCGCCAACCGGAACGCGATAGAGGTTTAAGCCATCACCTCCTGGATCTGCGAGGCCTGCGGTAGGAGAAACCACGTCTTCCACGACCCGCACCTCGCCTCGTCGACCTCGGGGCGTCCGACCGATTGTCCCGGCCTGAAGGACGTCCCGAACGAGAGTCACTATCCTGACGGTCTCTCGAATAAGAGCTAGAGGACGCACCGGAACCTCTATAGGAACCTCTCTTGGGCGGATAAGACCCAGAAGTGCCCGCCTTATTCGTGTCTGCTGTATCCGACCTTTTAGGAGCGGATCTAAACAACAGAGAATCACTAGCTTTCTTTTTAATATTATCATAAATAGCGGAAAGCTTGCCGTCAAAGAGAAGATCTCCTGAGACCGAAGCGACTCTAAGAGAGTTCTTCACCTTAGAATCCACTAGTGTGGATGTAGCTAGGGCTGCGTCACGTCTAACCAACTCCAGATTTGCCACTGAAAGGGCGGAGTTACACGTGGAATAAGCTACTGCCCTTGAAAGAAGTCTTAAGGAGGATTGTATATCCTGAAACTCTTCCCCTTGAAGACGCAGTGATAACGCCTTAGTAAGGTGATCTGCGTAAGATAAGGCATCTAAATTGGCTCTGTTAGACGCAATAGCTGTTTCCAACACTGCGGTTGGAATAGAAGCTGACGACGGTAATGATAGCTCTAAGTCTTCCGCCTCGTCGTCCATACGCAGAGGAACTCTCGGTATACCCTGACCTGCCGTGTCGAATTTATTCCTTGCATTAATGAAAGGCAGGTTGAGAGTATTTGCGGACAAGAAACTTGCTTTCCCCGTCCTGGAAGCAAGTTTAAAAATAGCGTCGTTCAATAATTCAAATGTTCTTGCAACATTATTGGACTGCGACGGAAACTCGGGAGCGATGTCCCTGAACCGCTCGAAAAAATCAGAGTCCAATGACGCTATAATTCTCCTGTCCGGAAGCGCAGCAGTCTGGCCCGACGGAACAACTTGAGGAAGAAAGTGCCGGATGAAGTCCACGGCAGCTTTGTGTTGTTCCGAAAGGGATAGCTCCAATTCATCCGTATCCCTTTCACCATCCGGTCGGACCTCCCGATGTTCCCGGTCGTCCGCCCCCGATGCTTCGGCGGAGCGTACCGACCCAGCGCCGTCGGATAATTCTCGATCCGACACCGTTTCTGTCGGCTGCTGGGATGCTGCGATAAGCTGTGCTATCTGCACTAGAATGTCCGACGTCGAGACCTGCGGAGGAGCGGTCTTTCGCTGCTTCGCCGAGGGCAGCTCCGCATCAGATGGCTCCCGCATACTTTTCCTATGCGAACGTCCGGAATCCATCGGTCTCGAATCCCTGGCTGCCGGATGGTGTGACCTGGTCGCCGAAGAATCCTTCATCGGTGAAGCTGGCAAAATATCGGAGGTCACGCAGCCAAGGTGCGGTCGTGTGCGCCGACGAGAAGAGGAAGCCTTAACAGTCTCTGCGGACTGCTTATACAACGGAGCGTCCCGAGCGACGGACGTATGCTCCGCTAAAGACACATTTTGTACCACAACATCTGGTCCCAGATGTTGTTGTACGAGAGAGGGGCCTCTCTCGCTCGCGGCCCGGCTGGACCTGGACGAGCTAGGAACCGGACTAAAAGGCTTCCTCCGTTCTCGTTCACTATCCGCCGTCACTGGGTGTGCATCTATTATTTTTATAGTGCTCGCATCACCCAAAATTTCCTCTTGGACCGCATCGGACGAACCCGGCTGCCGAACCATTCGGTGAATGGACGCTACACCGGGCGAGCTAGCGGACGACATTTGTCTAATCTCCATGAGCACTTTTGCCGCTAGCTCTGTATTTATTTGTGACGACGGACGCACACTTGAAGAAGATAACATGGAAACATCACCCTGTTCTGGTTCCTCTGAAATAGAAACTGAGAGAGTAGAGTGACCTTGTGGAGAAAGAGCCGGCATCGCTCTTTCTCCAGAAACAACATATCGTGACACACGTTTCCAATGTTTCTCATCCCAATGTTCACATACAGGACAGGGATTAATGCGAGAACACTGACTACAATTAATACAATAATCATGAAAGTCAGAGGAAGATTTCTTCCTATTACAATTTGAACAAAGTCCCTTCATTGTGAAAGAACAACAATAAGTCCTAGTTACTCGCAAAAACCCCTGACACAAAGATACATAATAACATGATCCATTAATAAATGAAAAAACAATTGCAAAACAAAATAATTTTGAAAAAATATTTTTTCAGAGAAGCCCAAGTTGCTGAAAAGTAACGTTGAGCCCCGATGGATCCGATGGCAAAGTGTGGTCAAAAATTTTAAAATTATATAAAATAATTAATGAGACACTTTCGGATAATATAAATGTATCTTATAATGAGATAAACTACCACAAAGGCAAACAGCCCCCCTCAAAAAAGGCTGTTGCCAATGAAAACAAACAGTGTAAACACAGTAGAAAACATGACTCCAGGCACTGAAAAAACTGGCCCGGAATCAGTCATCAATTACACTCTATCTGATGCAAAACAGAGACTCCCAGGGGAGAATCTGCAGAACATCAGATGGAAGATGCAGAACACAAACGTTATACACCCATGGGTGAAAACGTAACTATGGGGAAAATAACAGAAAACATTCTGTAACCAAGCAACTCTCCCAGGGAATTTTAGAAATGAAACTTCTCAAAAATATGCCAAAAGCATGGGAGAATTGCAAGGGGGGACTTTAGAAGGCTAGGGGAGAGGAAACACTGAATAAGCAGTGCAACAATTAGCAAGAATGACAACAAGAGGCCCATGCCTCGAAAATAGGCAACTTAACATAATTTCAACAAAAAATTTTAAGTACAGCCCTGATTATTTTTTGCCACTTCTTTTTTCCTCTCCTCCTTCTATCCTCCTTAGAATCACATTTTCTCCAAGAATTACGTGTCTGGCATCCTTTAAACTGAGATTTACAAGCACAAAGATCAGTGAGATGTTGACTGATGAAGGGCCAAACAGAGAATGATATTTGGCGCCAATTTCGGGACGACTGCGTCACTGCGCATGCGCAGTAGAGTCGTACTATGGAGGTCCTTTAGGACATGATTTCTTTTTGTTTTGGATGCAAATTTTGGGGATTGGGGGGCAAAATTTGTGTTTGGCCCTGGTTTTTGTGGAGTTAGCACCAGCTAAGTCTGGGTCATTGGTACAGTATAAAAATATTTCCGTATCTTTGAAGAATGTTGTCCAGATATGCCGTCCTCAAAGCCGAGTGTGCCCTGAAGTGGCTCATCACTGCATTCATCACCCGAGTGAACGCCCACGGAGCAAGGTTCGGGCCAAAACATATTGCTCTGAACTGGTATACTTTTCCTTGCTTGTGGTGCAATTATTCATTCAGATGCTGCCTCTCACCGATCGAATTGTCTCCATATCATCTGGCTTCGGCACAAGAAAAAGATGACTGTAGAATCCCTTTGAATTGGGATTCTCTACGACCTCTACTGCCTCCTTTTGTAGAAGAGAGTCTACTGTTGAAATCAAAGCCTCTCTCTTTGTTATATTTTGTGGAAGGTTCACAAAACACGGAATCTGCGTTAAAGGAGGTTTTCTCCGGAACGAAAGATGTAGACCATTTTTTACAATGTCTCGAACCCAAAGATCCTGAGTTATTTTGTTCCAGTTGCTTGCGAATTTTGAAAGCCTTCCGCCAACCGGAGAACAGTAGAGGTCGAAATTTTCATTTGTAGGACTTACGAGGCTTATACGAGGAGAAACCTCGTGAAGCTATCGCACCCCTCTGTGACATCGGTGTGGGGTTACCCGTTTCGTTATTTTCCGACTGCGTTGTCCCCTTTTTGAAATCGCTCCTGTGTCGAGCCACCACACCCACGATTAGCTTTAGAAGTAGCACAGGCTGAGCCTCTCTTGGAGAAAAATTGACCTCTCCGAGAAGTACCACTTGTGGAAGGCTGAGGTTGCGAAGCTGAGCGCAACAAAAGCTGACTTGTAGCTTTTTTAGAAGCATCTTCAAATACAGCTTTTAACTTATCATTGAATAATGAAGAGCCCAAAATGGGAGCGGCCCTTAGAGGGCTCTTAACACTGTCATCAATAAATGACGTAGATTTAAGGGCAGCATCACACGTGACCAACTCTAAATTCGCTACTGAAAGAGCAGAGTGGGATGTTGTATACATGACGGCGCGAGAGAGCACTCTCAAAGGAGATAACTCCTGTAAGCTCTCAGATTCCAAATTGCCGGCCAGTGCCCTGCAAATATGATCTGCATATGACATAGCGTCCAAAATACTTCTGCTAGATTCAATGCAAGTATCTATAACAAAAGAACAGACACTACACAAAGACGGGAGAAACATACCTAAGTCCCTTGCTCCGTCATCCAATCGCAGAGGAGCTCTTGGAATCCTATTCTCGCCTACTGTATTTAAGAAGGTATTGCCTCTAAACGGTAGGTCAAGCTTCCTTTCCAAAAGGAAAGAATTTTTTCTAGCCTGAGTCAGGTCAGCAATAGCTTCGTCATAACAATCAAACACATCTAACGCTTGGACTGATTGAGATGAATACAGGATACTTTCCTTCGACTTAATGACCTCCCTGTCTAAAGAAGACAGGCGCTTGGCTCTAGAAGGCGCAGAACTCTGACCAGAAGGAATTAATTCAGGTGAAAAATCCTGCAGGAACCTCATAGTTTTCATATGTTGCTCAGCCTTATTGGCTCCAGGAGGTGATCTGACACAGAGCCCTGTGTCCATCTTTTAGAAAAAGACGTTTGCTTCGAAATGCTAGCCTTAGAGAGAGCCAGATCCTGGCTCTGACTCTCTAACTCTGAATCTTGCAAGCATGCAGTCTACTGTGCTGAGTCCTGGAAATGGACGAAGAAGAGGCTCTTATATCAAGATTACTGCCAGCTGAACTGGCAGAGAAAGGTACATCAGAAACAACTGGCTCCGAAGCAATATCTACCAGACTACCAGTGGAACTGGCAATAAAAGTCGAATCTTTATGCTTTGACCCCAAAACAGAAGAATGTTTCGCTACTGATGCACCTTTCAGCTTGACTGGCCTCTTCCCCTTACGTGCCATCGTCTGAACAGAGGACTGTCTTCCATCCTCCGTATCCTGGACTGCTATGGATTTTCCCAGTACTGAAGCACTAATTAAAGGCTCTGTTACACAGGTCGAGCTAGCTGACCATCTGCTTGCCCAAGGTAACGAGTATTCTGCGATACCTCGTAAGTCAACATGCTCTGTATCTGAAGATGACGGCTGCACAGAACTTGATGTTATATCATGACCAATACCATGTTTTTGTTCCTCTGAAATGGAAACTAAATTTTGATTAGTTACCTTAGGCAAAAGCACCGAAATCGGTGCTTCGCTGACACATACATAAGTTGAGAGGGAATTCCCTTGCTTGGAATCCCAAGAACAGAAAGTTGCACCGGTAACATCTTTCGAGCAACGAGTGCAAGTCAAACATGATGAATGAGAATCAAGAGAGGACTTCTTCCTCTTACATTTCGAACATGAGGACTTCATAATACACACACGCCTGAGGCAAAAATTTTAAACTAAATAGGAGCCGGTAACCAAGTCCAAAAACACGCACAACAAGGGCCCAGGTCAGACAACCGGTATCCCAAGAAAACCCCTAACAATAGAGAAACTTCCCCAGAAGATTCCCCATAAAGAAGGGTACTGGCAAATAGACACGCCCGACTATGTCAAAAATAATCGGTACAAGACAAAGGGGGTACGAATAATCCACATTCCGTAAATTATCTAAGATTTTTAAGAAGAATTTTTAATAAATAACAAATTCACAAACGGCAAATAGTTCTTAAAAATCTAATGAGAGGATTCAAGGGAAAAAAGGTGAGCATTGAACACACACATAATGATAAACAAAGAATGAACGAATCAGGTGCATAACCCGAAAACGGGAAGAAGAAAAAATATTACTTAATTTCAATAAAGTTATAGCCCTGAATGTTCAAAAACTCAATGTCTATATTCAGCTAGATTCTGCTGCAATTATTCCACCATTCCACTTCAAAATCATGTCTGGCTACAGTATACTTTAGGATTTTATAGCACAAAAGTCAGGATACGTGTTGATCTGACATGGGCCAAACAACAGAATGACAAGATGGCGGTAGCCTATTGTTGTCCTTGACAACAAGTTGCACATTGCACAAAAGTATGGAGGACCATACTGGTCTTCTCTTTTTTAAGTTTTCTGGCAAATTTTGGGGGTTTGGGGGATTCAAAATTTGTGTTTGGCCCTGGTAATAGATTGGGTTGCACCAGCTAGTCTCGGCCATTGGTATAGTGTAAAGATATATACAGAACTGGTGTAAACAATGATCCTGTAGACCGACTGGTGTTTCTGAGATTGATTTATGTTCCCGAAATAAAGAAACTAACACACATTGCAGTGATCACAATTCACAAGGAATGAAAGGTTTTGGGCGCGTATCGCCCCAGAACCAATTCGTCCAGTATCACTATCAGGATGGGATCCACTAAACACCCTAAATCACCCAAATACACCCAAATGCCCATACAATATTACCCAGGGTTTGTGAACTTTAGGCCCAGGAAGTTTCAGTCCAAATGTTTGGGACGTTTTGGCCACCACTTGAGGAAAGTTTCAGTCTGGAAATTGAATTTTGAGTCACATTTTCTTAAATTCAAATTTAAATCAGCTTTCAATATCATATCAAAGTATGTTGACCACTTTGGGTTCAATTTGGGAACCAACCATTTGTTCATGCTGCTTTTAGAATCTTAGAAATTCTGGGAAAATTGAATCACTAAAGGCCTAGAATAAAGCATTTTTGAGTCAGGAAAAAAGAGCTTTACTCAGTGATATGTCCTTTCACACTCCTATCCATTTTGCTGATCAAAGCATCATGAATTACTTCAGAACATGCTTTTGGGTAAAAAAAAACAAGAGGCCCCATGGGGCCTGAAGTGCTCATCTTGAACAGAACACAATATAAACAGAGTCCCAGAATGAGTCCACATTAAGCAATCCAATTCCATAGGATACACTGTCAAACCTTGAGCCCGCAGGAATGACAAAAATAATTTGGGCATCATGCCTTTTCTTCAGTTGATCTTGATGTAAAATGTAGGGCTCCGCTATGAAGCCCCTTGATACGACATATGTGGATTAAACTTAGTTACACATCTCTAGAGGGTAATTAATACAAAATTTCTAATTCTTCAGCTACATGGACAATTCCGGCTCCCATTGGGACCCCAAATATTAACCCAGGCTCTTGGTTTGAACATAGTTGAATCTGACTTCCCTAGAGATGTTGTGTACCAAATATGAAAGCATTCTCACTGTTAGATCTGAAGAAGAGAAATTTTAAAGAAATTTCTTCATATTGCACTAAATTAAAGTTTGGGCTATCACAACGAGCCCAAATATCAACCTACGAATCCAATTTGAACTAACTTAAATCTGACCCCCCTAAAGATGTTGTATACCAGATACGAAAACGTTCTGACTAGTGGGTCTGAAGATGAAGATTTTTAAGAAATTCCCTCATATTGCACCAAGTTAAATTTCTGGTTCCCATATGGAGCCCAAATATTAACCCGGCTGTTCGAATTGAACAAACTTGAATCAGACCCACCATCCCCCCCCCCCCCCCCCCCCCCCCCCCCACTCCCCAGAGATGTTGTATACCAAATATGAAAGCATTCCGACTAGTGGATCAGAAGAAGAAGAATTTTAAACAAATTTCCTCATATTGCACTAAGTTAAAATTTGGGCTACCATAGCGAGCCCATATATGTACCTAGGGATCCGACTTGAACAAATTTGAATCTGACCCCCCTTGACATGGTGCATACCAAATATGAAAGCATTCTGACCGGTGGACGTGAAGAAGATTTTAAAAAATTATCCCCCATACTGAACTAGGTTAAAATTTGGGCCTCCGTACGAAGCCCAAATATTATTCTAGGGACTTGGTTTGAACAATCTTGAATTTGACCCTCATAATAATGATGTACAATAAACATTAAAAGATTCTGACTGGTGGTTCTGAAGAAGAAGATTTTTAAAGAATATTCCCCATGCATGTATTACCCTAAAATTCAGGCTCCTGTATTGAGTGCAAATAAGAACCAATGAGCTTTATTTTAACAAACTTGTATCTGACCCCCTATGAATGCTGTATACTGAATTTTAAAAGATTCTGACAATTGGTACTGGAGAAAAGTTTTTTTTTAATTTTTGCAAATATGCTGACTCAGCATTTTTTTGATGCCCTCTACACTCTACAGAACACCCTAACATAACCGATGGCAAGTTTTTTTACCATTCAGTTCTACTGGTCCTAAGGATGCTTCATACCAAATAACAGTTCTCTATTCTGAGTTATTTATTTATTTATTTATTTATTTATTTATTTATTTATGTTTAAGGACTCTATTCTGAGTGGTTTGGGAAATATGGGCGTTTGAAAATATTTCTGTTTTTGGCTCCTGGGGTTCACATGGGGATGCCGGATTCTTTTTTTCATGAGTAACGAGTCAAATATTTTTGACCCAATAATACTACATATCATAGATATCAAATTTGGGCCAAATCGGACCATCGGTTCAGAAAATAGAAATTTGGGACAGGGCCAAAAACTTGTTACTCGTGAAAAAAAAGAATCCTGCATCCCCCTACCATTACAGAGCCAAATATTGCTTCACAAACTTCTTTTGAACAAACTTGATTCTACATCTCAAAAGGAAGCGTCATAACAATATCTATATCAAGTCATTGTACACATGAGAAGAAGATTTAAAAAATATTTTGGAGCATTTTCTCCCACCCTCTCCCTATGGGGCCGGGCATGTTGAGTTGAACAAAACTGCAATGCCCCTTTGGGACCATCATTCACAAAAACTTTCACTAGAACTGGCCCAGTGGTTTTGGAGAAGACCAAAACATGGTGTTACTGGACGCCGGACAGAGAGTGGTGAGAATAGCTCAGCTTGACTTTGTTAAGATGAGCTAAAACTCACAGTGACATTAATCACCCACGATCTCTACCCAATTTGATCAGTGAAATGCCAGGACTAGTTGGTAATTTCTTCCATAACAAACCCCCCCCACCCCCACAAAAAAAAAAAAAACAAAAAAAAAAAACAAATTACCAATTATTAAACCCAACAAATACCAGTCTTGCACTCATCTGGCTGCCGATATAAAATACAGCAGTTGTATCATATGTATTTGTACATTTTCAACCCCACCCAAGTTATCATTCCAAATGTTGTTAAAAACAATTTTGAAAGTGAGATTTTATTAATCAGCGACTGGTATGAGCACAACAGTCAATTTTATTTTAGTTTTAAAATATTTTTTTAGAAGATGATTTTTGTGATGTTATGCAAAAAAAGCAAAATATTACCCAAACGACCTAGGGAATAAGGGTGGATAGGGAAATGAGTCATGATTTGTCTGAAAAGGGTTTATTATTTTGGAGAAAATTTTCGGTTTGGAGAGTATAAAAATCTTGCTAATTTCCATGGAAAAAGGATCGGGATTTATTTCATACTGGTAACAGTCAATGTCTTCACTTTTCTGTTCAATTTGCATAATAAAGTTAACAAGAGGCCCCATGGGGCCTGAAGCACTCATCTTTAACAGAACACAATATAAACAGAGTCCAAGAATGAGTCTGCATTAAGCAATTCCATACGATACACTATCAATCATTGACCTTGAGCCCTGCAAGAGTGACAAAAATAATCTAGGCATCATGCTTTTTCTTCAGTTGATCATAATGTAAAATATAGAGCTCCCTTGATACAACCTATGTGAATTAATCTTAGTTACACACCTCTGGAGGGTATTAAATACAAGATTTTTAATTCTTTAGCAACAATTCCAATTCCGGCTCCCATAGGGAGCCCAAATATTAACTCAGGCTCTCGATTTCAACACAGTTGAATCTGACTTCCCTAGAGATGTTGTGTACCAAATATGAAGGCATTCTGACTGTTGGATCTGAAGAAGAAAAATTTTAAAGAAATTTCTTCATATTGCACTGAATTAAAATTTGGGCTACCACAGCGAGCCCAAATATAAATCTATGGATCCGATTTGAACAAACTTGAATCTGACTCCCCCCCACCCCCACCTCTCCCCTAGAGATATTGTATACCAAATATGAAATTTTCTCATAGCGCACTAAGTGAAACTTTGAGCTACCATTGCGAGCCCAAATATATGCCTAGGAATCAGATTTGAACAAACTTGAATATGACACCCCTAGAGATGTTGCATACCAAATATGAAAGCATTCTGACTGGTGGATCTGAAGAAGATTTTTTAAAATTTCTCCCCATATTGAACAAAGTTCCCCTCATATTGTACAAAGTCAAAATTTGGGCTGCAGGAAGCCCAAATATTAACCTAGGGATTTGGTTTGAACAATCTTGAATCTGACCCTCATAATAATGATATATACCAAACATTAAAAGATTCTGACTGGTGGTTCTGAAGAAGAAAATTTTTTAAAGAATATTCCCCATATTACACTACGTTGAAAATTTGGGCTCCTGTATTGAGCCCAAATATGGACGAATGGGCTTTATTTTAACAAACTTGTATCTGACCCCCAATTCCCCCCCCCCCCCCCCCACCCACTCTCCCCTATGAATGCTGTACACTGAATGTCAAAAGATTTTGATGATTGGTTCTGGAGAAAAGATTGTTTTTAATTTTTGCAAATATGCTGACTCAGCATTTTTTCAATGCCTATTACTGAACACCCTAACATAACCAATCGTATTTTTAACCATTGAATTCTACTGGTCCTAAGGATACTTCATACCAAATAACAGCTCTGTTTCGTGTGGTTTGGGAAATATGGGCATTTGAAAATATTTCTATTTTTAGCTCCCAGGGTTCCCATGGGGATGCGGGAATTTTTTTTTTTTTGCAAGAGTCAAGTACTTATGACCCAATAATACCACATACCAATTTGGTTCAAACCAGACCATGGGTTCAGAAAATAGATATTTTGGGCAGGGCCAAAAATCTTACCCCTCCCATTACAAAGCCAAATATTGCTTCACGAACTTCGTTTGAACAAATTTGATTCTACACCTCAAAAGGAAGCTCCATAGCAAATATCAAGTCATTGTACACACTGGTTCATGAGAAGAAGATTTTAAAAATATTTTGGAGCATTTTTCCCCACTCCCTCCCTATGGGGCTGGACATACTGAGTTGAACAAAAATGCAATGCCCCTTTGGGACCAACACTCACACAAACTTTCACTTGAATTGGACTGGTGGCTTTGGAGAAGACCAAAACATGGTGTTGATGGATGATGGACAGACGGATGACGGACGGAGAGCATTGGGATTAGCTCAGCTTGACTTTGTCATGACGAGCTAAAAAAATTTCAATTATCCTTTGTGGTGTGACAAAAGCAGACTTTCCAAACCTGAAATTTTTAGCATGACCCACTCGACCCTAACAAAATTAGAAAATGAGTTTCCTTCAGAAAAAATGGATAGGGTTGCTACTATTTCTTCTAATACAGCAATAACCCCAATACTGCATTGCATTTTGAGTCTGTTTATTCTTTACCCCAACCCTCATTCCCTAATCCTCCTCCAGCCTCCCCAACACAGTTATTTTTTTAAACTTTGTATTGTGTTTGCTGAGACTGAATGAAATACCGGTATTGAAATCTTTTTGGGGCATTTTTCGTCATTTGAGATTTTTCATGAAATGTCGCATTTTCTATCGAAATGTATAGCCCGATTGGACTATAATAGCTCGATTGGACTACACTCCCTGATCGGACTATAGTCCAATCGCTCCAACTCCCTGACCTGTTTAGGGGGCTATGCCACACTCTGGCTGCCGGTATGTCATTGATACTAGTGATAGGGACTAAATTCCTGAGGCTGAAAATTCCAACAAGTGGTGAACGAAACTTCCCAAGGCCGAAACTTTTCGGGGTCAAAACTTCCCAGTGGCCTAAAGTTCCCAAATTCTAGGTAATATTGTATGGGCATTTGAGTGATTTAGGGTGTTTAGTGGGACTTGCCCTGATAATGATACTGGACAAACTGATTTATAGGGCGATACATCCCCCAAACCTTTCATTCCTGCTGAATTGTAATCACTGCAATGTGTGTCAGTTTCTTTAATTCGGGAACATCAATCTTTCTCAGAAACACTGATCGCCCTACAGGATCAATGTATACACCAGATCTGCAGTTTTTGGTATTCCCTGACCTGTTCACAATGAACCCGCATGTCACTGTACGTACTTTGATGCTTCAGCTCTATATCTTATTCAATAGCCTATTGTTGATATTCCTAATCTTTGCAGATGGTCATCTGAAAGCTGTCTTACAACTTTACCAGAGATCCATTTTTCTTCGAATCTCGGGTTCAGTTTCCATGTTAATTGTTGCTAATGCAGCTGTGACCTGGTCATCTGACATAATTTCGGGTGCAGAGGCAGGGATTGCAGAAAAAATGTAAATACTACATGGGAAAGTGGAACGAAAATTAAAAAGAAAGTACTAATTTAAATAGTTATTCCAACATTATCTTTCGATATTTCTCAAAGTTTTCACTCCAAGTTCTGTTGTTGAGCTTGTAATTCAGCTATAGTAGGCCTGTAGTCGATAGTATCTGCATGATATCAACCGGTGAAAAATAATTCTGCGAATAGAATTCCAATTTTAATTCTGCAATTTCAACACAACATACTGTAATGAAATACCAAATAATGTTGAAGTATATGCATATTACGTCAAACTATAAGCATATATCAATAGATGATAAGCATATATTGACATATCATATGCATATAGACATACTGTAACCATATAAAGACAAATGGTATGCATATATTGACAAACTTTATGCATATATAGACAACTGATATGCATATAATATACAATATGCATATAAAGACAAATGATATGCATATACTGACAAACAATATGCATATCTAGACATGTGATAGGCATACAAAGACAAACTACAAGCATATGAAGACAAACTATAACCATATAAAGACGAATGGAATGCATATATTGCCAACTGATATGCATAATATAATATACAATTATCTGCATATAAAGACAAATGATATGCATATATTGTCTAATATTGACAAACGATATGCATATATAAATTTCTGATAAGCATACAGACAAATGATATGCATATATAGACAAATGATATGCATATACTGACAAATGATATGCATATCTAGACATATGATAAGCATATGAAGACAAACTATAAGCGTATAAAGACAAACTATAAGAATATATAGATAAATGATATGCATATATTGAAAAACGATGTGCATAGTTTGAATTACAATCCTATAAGCATACATAGACAAATGATAGGTATATATTGATGAGCAGATATGCATATATATACATATGATAGGCATATAAAGACAAGCTATAAGCAAAAGACAAACTAAAATCATATAAAGACAAGTGATATGCACATACATGTACTGAAGAAGTATAATCATATATTGACGAATGATGAGCATATATTAGGAGAGCACCACAGAAGGCAGCTGTGGTGTTCCATATTGTATGGATATTACAGTCACACCCAGATGCACTCAACACACAAGGGTGAGGAGGGGTGGCAGACATGGGGTCAAATACTTTGGAAAGTATTTAAATGCAAATGCAAATACTTTTCAAATTTTCAAATGCAAATGCAAATGCAGATGAAATTGTTCAAATGCAAATGCATTTGAAAATCAATTCAAATACTTTTCAAATACTTTCAAATACATTCTGCTATACTAAACAGTCGCTCTACAGGAGCTGAAGAAGCTGGCACACTGAGATATTTTGGAGCTATATGAGCAAGTGCAGGGAATTTCACTGCATGGCTTTTCCCAAATGCAAGGGGATCACTGTCTTCCGGTAGGCATGGCTGAGAAAGATAATCTGACATTTAACTTTCAGTGCCACAGTGGGACAAAGAATTATGAATTTTTGTATAATAATTTAGTTGAATAAATTAATCAATAAGTTTTTATCTTGAGTAATAACAAGGGTCCTAATCTATAATCCCCACTAAAAAAAACCCCAAAAAAAACCTTAGAATGGTCTTTTGATGACTGATCAAAAAATTCAGTTTGTTCAGTTACAGAAAATAATATTCAATTTCTTCTGCTTAGCATATAATTTCTCTTGTAGCTGTGCTGTATAATTTTTCACCCAGTGTTGAATGAGTGTTCCTTAATCCACTTTCCACCTGTGTTATGCCCTAGGCTGTATTCTGATAAAAAAAATATGCTACTTCAGTTGATTCAAAAAACTAAGTGGATGGTCATTTATTACACCATGCTGTGCCTCTTGTCACAGTTTGTATGAACACACTTTATCAGCAAAGTAATCTTCCAAGTTCAAGATTTCTTTAGACTGGACAAACAAATTAACTAACAAGAAGGAATTCCCTTTCCAGACAACTGTGTAAAACTAGATATAATTAATCTGTTGAGTAACAAATGCAAAGTTCAATTTATGGAGTTAAGACAAAAGTATTTGAAATGTATTTGGAAAGTATTTGAAATTTCAAATACTTTTTCTTTCAAATGCAAATACTTGCTTCTAAAATATTCAAATGCAAATGCAAATACTTGAAATCACGCATTTAAATGCATTTAAATGCAAATGCATTTGCATTTGATCCCCAAGTCTGAGGGGGGGTATCTAAATTATGAGAAAAATACTTGAAACTCTCATAATTTAATCTTAAAATTTATCAAAATTGTTTTTTTCAGAGAATAAGGGGATATTTAGTTAAAATATAACTTGATAAACACCCTTATTTCTATAAATCTACATGAAAATTCCCCAGACGTGCATTTTCATGTAGATTTATAGAAAACTAGTGGTGTCACCCATCTCAGAATGGAAGACCTGCTCGCGTGATGGAAAATTTCTATTTGGTTTGTATAACAAGGGCAATAATCAAAACTTGAATTTATAGTTGGACGGAATGACATACTCCTAATTTATACAACTAGAGGGTCGACCTGTCCCAGGACAGCATAGCCACACACGCTCGACATAAAATTTCCAGTTGCGTTGTATATCAAGATAGATAAGGCCTAAAAAAGTAAAAAATATGTTTTTCAGGCCCTCCCGCATGGCCCTTTTAACTGCCGCATGCTCTCTCTTTATAACCAATCCAAACTTGAAAAATAAAAATTAAATTGTTTATGTTTGATATTTTACCCATGTTATAAAAATTGATAAATTTGTCCCTTGAGTGCAGCAAGGCTTTGCAATGCAAATATGTATTAATAAAATTTCAACATTTTGATAATAAATTAGCTGAAATCAGCTAATAAACTGAATTCTCCCATCCTCTAATACGACAGACCAGCGTCGTCAAGTGAGACTATTGACCTTTAAACTCAGGACACTACAACCATTCGACCTCAACTTGTAGGACTTTTAAAGTCAGTCATTTCATTGCAATAATAAGCATGTTCAGGCTCAGCATAATCATCAAGTTCTCACAAGTGGTTGCTAGTTTGTTGATCTTTGAGTCTGATCATCCTAGAAAATAACAATGGGATTGTAGATTGCCATGGGTGATGTCAGTGACTATAGACTCCCAGGGTCCTGGTTTGGGGGTGGACCCTTCTGAATTTTTAACTCCCCCCCCCCCCCAACACACCTGACCCAACTGGGTAAAAATTTTACAGCTCTCATTTGTGAATTTCCAACTGCTGAAGATATCCCAATGTATTCCAGCGGAAAATATCATGAAATGGGTTTCAAAAATTGCTAAATGTGAAATCTACTACCATATGCCATGAAATTTCCACCTGTTTGTGGTTTGAGGTTTAAAATTTCTAACGAATGAACTTTTGACCCCTGTCGATATGTGTAGTCCCCTTGTCTGAGTAGAACGTCGAGAAACGTAAGTATGTGTTCTCAAGAACAGTCGAGCACATCAACTCATATCCATGTCGTGATTGGGCAAATAAGGGCCTCAACTTTCCACTCTCTGAAGATAGTTAGAGACCTGTTGGCCTTCTATAATGAATGGTTGTGGTGAGGAAAGAGGCGGAACTTACCAAATTCTAGCTTAGGTGCTGCGACGCCCAACCACCCTCCCCCCCCCCCCCCCCCCCCCCAGTTGGTCCAAGGATTTTGGGCTCTTTCAGAATTTTCCTACTTAATAACAACCTTGTGCATTCCCGCTACTTTGGAATGCAGAAACATGATTGCTAATGGTTAGACTCAAGAAAATTGTGGCCCTTCCGACACCACAGCTCTAAGACAAACTGTTATATGATTTGATTCGTGAGACACCCAGTGGCATAGCCATAGGGGGGGGACTGAGAGGTGTCATATCCCCTCCCCCCTGTGGCCTAATTATTGATGCCTTTAATAACTTATAAATTATGGACACAAACAGACTCAGAGTCAAGGAAACTGCGGGTTTTTTGTCTCAAATTTCAAAATGTTTCCTGGAGGAGGCCCCCTTAGCAAGAGGTGGCATCCCCTTCTTGTACTCACCTGTATCTTGCTGCTATGTGGCTGGGATGATGCAGCACATCCTATTCTGTATGCCCCCCTCCTCCAGCAGTTCAGTGACTTGAATGTAGCGGCTACCGCACTATGTTCAGATGGCAGAACTAGCCCCCTAGATGGTTCTGTGACAACTTGGCCTTGGGACAACTTGGCCTGAGCCAATTTTTCGGGATAACTTGGCTCTGTCTTGGGCCGAATTGGGGGCTGACTTGTCCCGATTTACTGCAACATTTTTAAGATTTTTTGTTTAATTTCAAGAATTTTAAAATTAATTTAGTTGTATTATTAATATGTTTGTGATATATTTTAAACACATTTTAAAATATTTATTATAAATTTTAACAAAATATGAAGTACTTATATGTTTGTTTGAATTAAATTCCACAGTGAAAAATATCCTTTATAATCCTCCGCGTTATTTGAAAATTATTCAGAATTATATCCACATAAGCAAGAATACGTCCACCCATCACTACAAACTGATGAACTGACTGGAAAATATGTGTTCAATTCCAGGATTGTTTTTTAGCTTCTTGCTTATTAGAACATGTCTTTGTATACTTGTTTGTTTTATAATTGCATCGAAATGATCATTATTAACAATTATTTGAGTGTTGTTTATGTTCGTTTAAGATTGATATGACTTCACTAATTATTTGTGTTTTTTAACTGAAATGATTTTTAAATATGTTCTTTTATACCTACTGTGGTTTACTGATGTTTCGGCCATGAGACGTTTCGGCCTCCAATCGGGCCAAAATGTCCTGCCTATTGGGCCAAAACGTCCCAGGTTTTAGTGAATTTTTTTCACTTTTTTACATATTTTGGAACTTAATTTCCTCCGTGTTGATGGTCACAAAAAGTTGTCTTTGAATAAAAAAACGAAATTACCTTTATCGAGGATTAATTTATAAATAAATAAAGCAGGAATTGATTATATTTTATATTGTTTGTAAGCACAAATAAAGTATGTTCACTAATGTTGAAGGCGCACCGAAAAAAATGAAATACAAGATTTTCCCAGCAAGTGTTGTTTTGACAAAACTCTGTCGCTGTTGCTACAAGTCTTTTGATACTTTGTTTGACACTTCTGACTAAAAGTTACTGATGAACTTTTTGACTTTGTTTATACAAGCTTTTTAGAATAAAAGTGACTGATGAACTGTTTGTTTGTGTTGATACAGCGGGGTACAGACAAAATCCCCCCGACATAATCCCTCCAGACAAAATCCCCCCCCCCCAACAAAATGCCCCCTCAAATTGAATGAAGGGCGACAACCCCCCCCCCCCCCCCCCCCCCCGCAAGATGTTTTTAAATTTTTATTGGTATATTTTATCTATAACTGTGTGACCTTTTATTTAAGTGTATTTAAGTACATGGATGTTCTCCCCAGCACTCTCCATATGGTATCTTTGGTGACTTCTGATCTACCGACGACAATGGATTCAGATATTTTTGTGTTTTCTGAGATGCCCCCTCTGGCTCTCCTACCCTTTTGATATTATAAATAAATAATAAAATAATTAATATTAATATTTTATGATTTGCAAGTATTTATTTATTTATTGGTGTTTAAGGTCACATATTTCTGCATAATGGCTAATCATGACCTCGACAGTTTTACAGGTGGAGGAAGCCGGAGTACCCGGAGAGAACCACCGAGCAATGGCGAGCAACTGTCAGCTCCCCAACATACTAACTCCACACAAGCAGGGTTAGCACTGGTTGAAGACAGGTGCACCATCGACGTACAGTATGCCTTACTACACAGCGTCACCGTGCCCCCACGTGGGCAATGGGGTGAAGTGTCTTGCCCAAGGACACAACGCGATTGCTGCAAGTGGGATTCAAACCGAGGACCTCTCGGCTTGCAGCCTGCACCTCTACCTACTGAGCCACCGCGCCCCCATGATTTGCAAGAGCATGGCAAGCGTTCCGTTATAACTGGATACAGAGATAAGTTCTATAAAACCTAGCTATGTCGAAAGATGCTTTGGATATCCTTAACTTGTCTGATATCCTAGCCTTGTACTTGTGTATCCCTAGCTGCTAAGTATCTTAAGCCATAGCTAGTTTTTATATAATTTATCTTTGCATACAGTTATAATGGAACTGCGGTCATTTTGGTGCGAAATGTAAATATTTCAGTTTGTTGTAAATAATTTTGGGTGCGAGATGTAAATATTTCCATTTGTTGTAAATTATGACATTTTGGGTGCGAGATGTAAATTTTCCATTTTTTATTTGCTGCTTAAGTTGTATTAATTATGCTTGGAGACAGTAATAAAGAAATCTTTCTATTCTATTCGAATTGTGTGTTGTCAATCAATTAATTCCCTAATCAATATAAACAGTCAATAGTGATGAAAATTATTTCATTTGGCAGGTTAGATCATAGAGGTTATTAGGTTGTTAAATTGAAAAATACTGATCAATTAACATCTTTTAATATCCTCTATTATCTATCCTGGCAGAATAGATAATCCCATTCACTATTGACTGTTAATATAGGAGGCCAAAACGTCCAGGGCTGAAATGTCCTGAGGCCGAAACGTCCCAATACCCCTACTTTTTTTATCTGAAATATAAAAATACATTGTAATATTTTATGTTTATCTTTCAAATGCTATAATTTTTTGTTCAAAGTATATATTATAATGTAATTCTGTATCTTGATGTGTTGTAAATAATATAAATGTACTGTAAACAATATAACAAGGAATAGGCTGATTGAATCGTCAGATGTGTACCCATACGTGCAACTAGTAGAAAGCTGTATGACGGAGGGCCACCCCGGATGCCCTTATTATGTAAACCATACATGGTATGGGTACATATAGAAATGGATTGGAGGTGTGCCGAATTTGATGGATAAAAGGTTAATATCTCCGGATCAAATTATTAGCTTTACATAAAAAACTATATAGCACAACACATCAGTAACCTGAATACATATTTTAAGTAACCTGATAATCGGATTAATAATTTTTTAGTTATCGCATGCTGAAGAAATGGATTGGAGGAGTTCTCAATTTGAAAGATAAAGGGTTAACATCATAAGATCAAATTATCAGATTTACACCAAAAACTATACAGCTCAGCACATCAGTAACCTGAACACATATATGAAGTAACATGACAATCAGATTAATATTTTTTGAGTTATCTCATGCCAAAGGGATTGGAAGAATTCTCAATTTGAAGGATAAAGGGTTAATATCCCAGGATCAAATTATCAGATTTACACCAAAAACTATACAGCTTGGCGCATCAGTAACCTGAACTGATATATGAAGTAACATGACAATCGGATTGATATTTTTTTAGTCATCTCATGCCAAATGGATTGGAGGAATTTCCAGTCTGAAGGATAAAGGGTTAATATCTCAGGATCAAATTAACAGATTTACACCAAAAACTAGACAGCTTGGAACATCAGTAACCTGAAGATATATATAAAGTAACATGACAATTGCAGTGGCGTAGCCATCCCAAAGCAAGTGTGTGTGTGGAGCCTGGCTTAGCTCCATTTTAATGGGGGTGGGTATCCCTTATAAAAAAGTACCATGGTAAATCCCAAAATACCCTGGTATTGACATGGTGTTACCATGGTAATACCAGGGTATTTTGGGATTTACCATGGTTTACCATGGTACTTTTTTATAAGGGATGGGGGGGAGGGGGTATGGGGGGGGGGGGAGGGGGTATGTGCGGGGAAAAGCTTTCCAAGCCTTCACGTCACAGGAATTTGCTTCATTGAAGTCTGAGCTAGGTAACCAAGGTAACAGTAATCAGGGTTTCCTCTAGAGGGAAATAAATGTGTCTGACATGGGACAGCTAAGGGTTGTCGATACAAGGTAGAAAAATTTTGAATTCCAGGGTTCAAAAACCCCCATCTCCTTGCATCTGAGCGGATATTTTGAGGTTTTTCGTGAACTGACGACTGTCTACCTTTTCACCGACACAGATATTAGGACAAGCAATCTACAAATATACAACCTACCCCCCCCCCCCCCCCCCCCCCCCTACGATTTTGATGCCATTTTTGTACATAATTCATGGACCAACTTTGAGGAAAAGTGGAGGGATGCATCCCTCCCCCAATCCCCACCCAACCACCCCCCCCCCTCCACCCCCGTGGCCTCGCCACTGGGTCACAATTGGATTGATATTTTTTTAGTTATCTCAAGCCATACATAGTATGGGTACACATAAAAATGGTTTAGACGTTTAAACGGTTAATACTTTCATTGTTCACTTCTCCTTAAGGGCCTATAGGCTATATAAGTAAGGAATTTTGTTTATTTTGAAATTCTCACCTCTCATATTCCTTAAATTCTGATTAAATATACACAAATTATACATCAAAATGAAGGTTGGGATGTATAGAACACGAAACACATATGTAATCAACTCATAGAGTCGACTGTAGTGTAGGCACCACTGGTTCCTGGAAGTCTGCTACCGTATTCACACCAGAACTGATAATAAAATAATAATTCATCATAACAACTTGTGGCCAAATGTGCTTCATATATCCAAGAACAAAGCTAGGCATTCAAAACACTTTCGAAACCAGCGATAGGACTGCATTTTGGAAAAGGACAACACTGTCTGCATTTTTTATTAAAGATGGTTTCCATGCTCGACAGGCATGCGCAAATCACTAGTTACCACGAATTTCCATCGAAAAACGAAATCGTAATTCTAAGAAATTTCAACAAGTGTCATGATATCTTTAATTGAATATGGCAACTGTGCAATCTCAATCTAATAACGGTATACTGTATGAAGGCGATCTTTTTCATTATTTGCTTTTAGACGGCATTTTTACATGCTTTTTCTGACAGATGACGTCGACCGGAAATCGAAAGTATACTCATACGTAAACAAAAGCAAAGGCTTTGGAATTTTCCCCAATGCAGCTCCGTCGCCGTGTTTTGAAGAATTTTTATCCGCTAGCTTTGTTCTTGGATATGTAATGCACATTTGGCCACAAGTTGTTTTCATGAAATATTATTAAATTATCAGCTCTGGTGCTAATATGGCAGCAGACTTCCAGGAACCAGTGGTGCCTACAGTCTACTCTATGAGTTGATTACACATGTGTTTCGTGTTCTATACATCCAAACCTTCATTTTGATGTACATTTAATTTGAATTGAAGGAATCAGAGGTGAGAATTTTCAAAATAAACAAAATTTCATTACTTATATAGGCCCTTAAATCACAAGGGTTTGTGTTGAAATGAAGATTGAATATCCTACACATGTCGTGTACATGTAGACAGTACACGAACACATCATGAAAATCAAGGGGTACATGCTTTCCATGACTGCCACGAAAAGTCTGCCTGTTAAGAGAGCTAATGTAAACACTGGGGACCATCTCAATACATTTCTCAATCATATCCACCAAAAATATCGCAAATAAAAATGAAATATGTCACAAGAAAATTTCACAATGATGTGTAAAATATTTGGTGCTTAGCAAACTTTGAGTAGTATATTTCATCTAGCCGTTATTGTTATATACAGGGATGTAGCGAGGTGAGACCCTCCAATATTTGTCCAAAAATCAAGATAGTTGGAAATTTTTCAGGCAAAAATTCCAACAGTTGGAAATTCGAAGCATTGTTGTAACGGATGCTTTTTCCGAATATGGTGTTACATTTCCTGAAATTCCAAGAGCAGACTCCCACAGGCAGAATTCTGATCGAACAACGCAAGATTTTACAACTACTCGGCTCCCACAGACAGAATTTTGATCGAACAACACAAGATTTTACGGTAAAGGCCAAGAATAGAGGACCGCGCGTTTTTTAAGAAAATAAAACATATTTCACAACTTTTTTGAGTTACTTATGATTCTAAGACATGTTTTACACAAGATTAGCCCAAAACACCGATACCCACTCACAAAAATAATCACTTTTAACCCTTTTCTCTGTGACAGGTTTTTGAAACAAAATGAATTTCTGAATGCGTTCTGAAATGGAGCTGTGGATGTTTCGATGTGACGTCACAGGGGAGCAATCATTACCTTTTTGCATGCTAGGATCAGTTTAGGATGGGTACGGATTAGCTAACCCGTACCCATCCTAAACTGACCCTAATGCATTGGTCGCCGTATTCTAATCATTGCCTTCTTTGCGTACTAGGGTCAGTTTAGGTTGGGTACGGGTTAGCTAACCCGTATCCACCCCAAACTGACCCTAATTCGTTCTCCCATTGTAATTACACCCTTGTATACTCCGATCAAATGGAGTATACACGATAGCGGAAAAAAACAAAGAATCGCGTACCTGTTTACCGCAGGTTTTGTTGTTGAAATTGTTTGGAGAATAAAGTTAACGGAATGTAAAAAGGGTTAAAAGTGATGATATTTGTCAGTAGGTATCGCCGTTTTTGGCTAATTTTGTGTAAAACATGTCTTAGAATGATAAGAAACTTCAAAAGAGTTGTAAAAAATGTTTTAATATCTTAAAAAACGCGCGGTCCTCTATTCTTGGCCTTTACCGATTTTACAACTACTCAGCAAACCGTTTCTTGAGTTATATCAAAAATTACGGAAGTACAAACAAGTTGGGCAATTTGGTGCCCTCAGTAGTCATAAGCTGGTGATTTATGAGGCCAGTGTAGGTGAAGTGTTCTTGGGTAAGACACTTCGCCCCTGTAATGGATCATAATTCCCAAGTGTATGATTTGTATTTTACCTTTCAAAATTATTGTTGATTATTTTGGGTTGTCACTAAAAAGTGTACTCCGACCCCGACCCCGAAATTACCGACTCCAAAAATATTTCTTTTTATAACTCTTTTATTAATGGATCAGTTACACTGAAATTCAACATAAATGTACAGAATTGTGTGTAGTATACATATAATCATATAAATGTTACAAAAAAATTATGATTTTCATTAAATTGACTTTTATTGAGTTTTGACTCACTAAAAAGTGTACTCGGCGATTTCAACGAAATTTCATTCTCTCATTCATATAATACATTCTTCCAGCTAATTTGTTGCAGTATTAAGAATATATTGGTATTTTACGATGTCTAAAACAAGTTTTTTAATCAATTTTGAAATTAATCGTGCTTAAAATGAAAATTTACTCGAAGATGAGAATCACCGACTCCGGCTTCATTTGAGGTTGCATGTAAAATTCAAACTTGCAATTGGCGGATCAATAGTCAGAGGTTTTCCCGGATTGTGGTAAGTGACGCAGTTAACATGCAAGAGAAGGCATTGAAAGTGATTTTTTCATAGGTAGTTTGTTGGGTCCTTCTTTTTCTCAGTGAAATTTATGTCTTGTGTGTGCAAGGCTGTAGCAACAACATTTTAATGCTCAATATTCTGCTCGTCTTTGATAATTTTATTCAATAAACATAAGTGACAGGTGCTATAGACTCTATCGTTATAATATAATTCCCGATGTTATATGCCTTCAGAGATATATAGAACTGGAAATTATTTTACAACCTTAGGGTCCAACTTCATATCGAAAAAATTACTACTACTGACAGGTGGTATAGACTCTATCGTTATAATATAATTCCCAATGCTATATGCCTTCAGAGATATATAGCACTGGAAATTATTTTACAACCTTTGGGTCCAACTTCATATCGAAAAATTACTACAACTGACAGGTGCTATATAGACTCTATCGTTATAATATAATTCCCGATGCTATATGCCTTCAGAGATATATAGCACTGGAAATTATTTAACAACCTTTGGGTCCAACTTCATATCGAAAAAATTACTACTACTGACAGGTGCTATAGATTCTATCGTTATAATATAATTCCCGATGCTATATGCCTTCAGACATATATAGCACTGGAAATTATTTTACAAAATGAGGGTCCAACTTCTTGTCGAAAAAATGACGCTCTTCCCTGCTACTGAACTTGATTGCCGTAAAACAATTTCCTTATCTACGTCACTTACCACAATCTGGGAAAATCTCTTACTATTGATCCGCCAATTGCAAGTTTGAATTTTACATACAACCTCAAATGAAGCCGGAGTCGGCGATTCTTATCTTCGAATAAATGTCCATTTTAAGCACGATTAATTTCAAAATTGATTATAAAACTTGCTTTAGACATCGTAAAATACGAATGTATTCTTAATACTGCAACAAATTATCTGCAAGAATGTATTATATGAATGGAAGAATGAAATTTCGTTGAAATCGCCGAGTACACTTTTTAGTGAGTCAACACTATATAAAAGTCAATTTAATGAAAATTATAATTTTTTTGTAACATTTATATGATTGTATGTATACTACACATAATTATGTACATTTATGTTGAATTTCAATGTAATTGATCCATTAATAAACGAGTTGTAAAAAGAAATATTTTTGGAGTCGGTAATTTCGGAGTCGGGGTCGGGGTCGGAGTACACTTTTTAGTGACAACCATTATTTTGGTATTCCAACTTCCGTGTCTGGTTAATCCATTCTAGATTAAGGGCAGTTAGGCTTACCAAGAGTCCCTCTCCCCCTTTTTGATGAACTCATTGGGAATTTCGTCCACACATCCCGCTTTTCCTTTCCTTAATTTTTAGATCACCTTTCGCGCCTCCTCCGTTTTAATTTCGCTGCACACGAAGTTCGGTAGATTTTCCTCCACCTGGTTCGGACTCTCCGGTGGGCTCCCCATGCGCCATAGTCCAATCGAAGGCTAATATTATTGGACTACATGCGCCATCGCTTATCGTTTACCTTTTTCCAGTGCTTTACTAGTTCTGATGCGACTTGATCCATCTCCTCTGCGCCTCTGCAGTCTATTTTAATACTCCATGGGTTACTTCCTTTGTTTCGTTTATTCACCCATTTCTAAAATACGTTCGAACTCGACCCCCTGTCGTTCTTATCGTCCTAATAAGACTGCTATTTCGCACTCTCCGATTATCGTCTTTAATCTTATTTACTTTATTTCATGCTTGTTGGTATAATTTCTTTGCTACTGTGACCTCGTTGCTTTCCGCCCCTTAAGTTTTCTACTTCTCCTGTATGCAGCACATTTAGCTTTTCTACCCTTTATGGCACTTTTCAGTTCTTCGTTCACTCTGTACCCAAGTTCCCGTGTTGGCACACTGATCTTTCCTACACTTTCCTTCCCTGCCTCCACTAGGCTCGCAAGTATGGCGTCGGCTATCTTCTGGACACTGCTCCCTTGTGTACGGTTGCAAGCTTTGGTTTCAATTTTTCTCGAACTTCGTCCAGACAGCATCCTTTTTGAGTTCCCAAATCTCCTTGAAGCTTCCTTTGCTTTTCTCTAGGTTTTGGCCCTGATCGTCACTGTAATCAAGCTGTGATCACTATCCACTTCTACCCCTATCACCTCCCTCCATAAATTAATATATGTGAGAATGTAATCGATTATTGATTTTCTGTCCACTTCCCCTTGCACCTCGCGTCCCTGTTCAGAATCTTCAGACTGAGCTCATTTGTGAAGTTCAACAGCTTCCTTCCATTCCTGCTGACTTTCTTGTCCCCACCCTCTATGTCTTCTTCCTTATCACCTATGTGTCCATTAAAGTCACCCATCAGAATTATACCGAGCCTCCTGCTTTCTCGTTTTGTGATGCTGGACCTCAGTGTTGAGTATATCGAGTCATTCCACTCGAGTTTTCTTCCCTCCACCGCACAGTACACAATCCCAAGGGCAATACTTTTGTTTCTCAGATTGATCTTTACCCATCCAATTTCTTTCGATACCCCAGCCGAGGTGCTGACATCTTCCAGGTCTGCGAACAGCGACGGTTTCAAATCCTCTTTAATGGACATGCCTACCCACCCACCCCACCCCCCCCCCCTTTCTGTCCTTCCGTTCGCCCTACACCTATCCACACGCACCCTCTTACTTGGTCTACCCGTTCCTCGTGTCTTACCCACGTCTTGCTTAAGCCCGTGACATCAAACTCTTCCGCCTCGATCAATATAGCAATTCACTTACTTTCCGGTGGAGACCCTGGATGTTGCTATAACCCACTTTCCGGGTACCGAGATTCATTGACTTCCGCCTATTGGTCCCATTTTTATCTACTCCCTGTATGTTTGTATATCCTATTTTGTATACCTGGGCTTTCCTTGGGATGCTATTCCTATTGAAGTGAATTTTTGGTCCCTTTTCCTTATCCAATTTTTTACAGCAATGGTTCATAATACATTTCCTGTGTTCATTCCCCCTTCTCTGTTCCCCCTCCCCTTCCTATACCAAAAAAGGCTCTACCACCTGCAACATATTTCTTCAAAAAACCTTTGTACCCCTTGGGCTGAGATGGAGACCATCCCTTCCATATAGGTCCTTTCTCCCCCAATATGATCCCCAGTTATCTACAAAAGGTATCCCAATTTCCTTACAATACTCCCTCAATTCCTCGTTGACCCCAATGATCCGTGAATTACGCTCGCCCACCACCTAGTACTGGGAGAAGTCCCGAAACCACTACCCGTGCATTCTTATCATTCGGTTGAGTTATTAAGTCCTTGTAAGTCTCAATAAGCTGAACTGATTTCTTCTCCAGGATGTTGTTGGTCCCCAAGTGTACAACAACCATTGGGTCTGGGCCTGACCCCTTTACTAATCCACCCACTCTGTCCCATAGGTCCTCTACCCTAGACCCCGGAAAGCACAAATTGGTCTTGTTGACACTGTCGGGTCCACACACCACCCTATCTAGCACCCGCACTATACTACTCCCTGCAACCACCAACTGCCTCTTTCCTGTCCTACGATCCCTGCTACCAACTCTGTTTCCACTGGACCGGCTCGCAGTCTTGCACTCCGCCACACTAACCTCCATGCCTACCTCAACCTCTTCAGACCCCACCTGCTCCTCAGAATTCTCGAACCTACCTAACACACTAAATCTATTTTGGACACTGCACTCCGCTTTTGGCCCACTCCCACCACAAGCCTCCTCGTCTTCGTTTACCACCTTCCTAACCCTAACCTTCCCTCTGACTCTTGCCCTGTCAGACGCCACATGGTCCTCGCCACCCCCTCACAATCTGACTCTAGACGAATACGTCTTTTACCCCCCCCCCCCCCCCGACTCACACTACTAGCCTGGGGATTTGTGTGTGTGGAGGGTGGGGATAGTAACCCCATGGCCCGAAACTTTTGGGAGCCTGGACCTAACAGGGAGTTTATGGCTACTGGGTTAAGTTCGGGTACCCCAAAGTTCCGCGTCTGATAGTACTAAAATGTTAAGAAGGAGCTCTATCAAATGGCATCAAATGGTTCTCTGCATTTGACCAACGATTGTAGCTTTGGGCTACACGATTGTTGGGTGCTCTGTGTGACTAGATGACCCCTGATCAATGTGTAAATTTGAAACATTCTGCTAAAAACGTCATTTGACGGCTAAAAGATAACGTGAACTTTCATCCTAGAAGCCGTAAGAATGCTCTATTTAATAGCAGATTTCAACTTTTCTTGAAGGGAGCCCCAATCCCCACCACTATTCGTGTCTTCCACCCGCGTAGAAACACCCCCCCCCCCCCCGTGCCTCCACCTTCCACACACACACACACACACACACACACACACACACACACACACATACACACACACACACACACAACACACACACACACACACACACACACACACACACACACACACACACACACACACACACACACACACACACTTCGAAAGGGTCCTGTAAGTTGGCGTAACAGAATAAACCCTCCCTAACCCTGACTGTGCCACTCTAATAGCTTGCTTATCCAACATTTTACGTTCGAAATTCTATTTTAATGACATATTTTAGTGTTTATGTAAATGATAAAAAAGAGTAATATTTTTTGTTTAAAAGTTACTCCCGAATGTCTTCAAATATTTAGAAATACAAGGCTTGGTTATTTTCAGCGCATGAAAACAAAAAATGTCACAAATGTCGGGTATTCTCCAGTTTGTATGTTTTGTTTTGCGAGAAAAAGCAAGGGGTTCGTTGATAATAATTACCTTTTAGGCATGAAATGCACGGTGCTCAGCAGTAATTTTGTTCAGAATTGTAGAAGGGATGACGAGCTTCAAACTGGAATCGAAACTGCATTGCCAAAGCAGGTATTTAGTGCTATTAACACGTCCAAACCATTCATACCGAAAATCTGTTACGAACGACTGCAAAGGAACTTCCAGCGGAGAATAGCACATAAATATCAAAATCATAAAATTAGCTATTCTCAGCTGGAATTCCAGCTAAAGTGGGATGTTTCGGCCTTTTATAGGACCGAAACGTCCCAGGCCGAAACGGCACGAACCCGTGTAAGCTTGTGCAACTTATTATTTATTTAGGCAACTGGGCTTTAACAAGCTGGAATTCCAGCGGACTGAGCGGAGAATAGCTAATTTTATGATTTCGATATTTAATATTAGCTGGAATTCCAGCGGAAAATAGCTAAATTTATGATTTCGATATTTTTAGCTGGAATTCCAGCGGAGAAGAGCTAATTTTATGATTTTGATATTTATATGCCAGTAGCCTATTCTCCGGCTTGAAACATCAACTGCAAACAAAGCTCAAAATGAAATGGTGAGCCAGGGTTTAACGGCACTTTCCACAGCAAGGCTCACCTATCGTCGACGAGTTTTACCGGTACATCGATTTTGCCGACGTTTCAAATGATAACTTGCCAAAAGCCTATATCGGCCTATTTGATTAACGCGGATTACAAGAAAATATTTTTTTTGGTGATGTGTCACGATTTGTCTTGCATTTCTTTTACGCTGGAAACCCTGTGCTGAATTCCTTCCCCGGTGCACGCAGGGGTCTTTTTCGTTATATCCAGCTAATACGTCTGCAGTTTATTATATATGCAAACAGAAAAAATCCCCATTGAGAGGACTGACTATATATTCATTTGAGTACCAGACATCGAATCCGAAGACACACCCCCTCCTTCCCTTCGGATTGATCAGGTTCCACTGTTCCATTTTTGAAATGTAGAAAATTATTTACTCACCCGATATAAACAGTTTAAATGTCCTCGGAGGTTCTTTTTGTTGACGAAGAAGATAAGCGTCTTGCGTTCTCAGTTTATTATCGATGTAAACAGTAAATAGTGAAGTTTGCATGTCGACACCATTATTCGATACTTACATTATTACCACGTTAGTGGGCGTTCTCTTGTCATTAACAAAGTTTAATAGGACATTACAAGAACGTAACGCTCTACTTCAAAAAGTCACTTGACGTGGTTAATGGATTAAAAATGTCATTAACAGCCCGACACGTCACGTGACTTCTGTTCCTCACTGTCGAATACTCGGACATGGAAACGGTTTCTGGAAATGGCTTCAACTAATAAACAATGTGCTTTTTTTTTAAATTATTCAATATGAAAAAATGTCCAGCAAAGCTAACCGCATAAGAACAAGAAGTTTTATACAGTAAGTAAGTCTGTATACATTTTAACCTTTATTCCTGACTTAAAAGCGGTAAATATCTGGTCTGTTTTTAAGGTTTCGAACATATACTACTCAAAGTTTGCTTGCTAAACGCCGAGTGTATCCAACTACCTGTTTTACGCTTTTGTTGAACTATTGTTATGAAATGTGTATATATTTAATTATATCTTTAATGATTTAAGCACAGAAATTGAGATTTTGTTAGTGTTTGACATTATTTTTAAGCTTTTGAATACGATAATCATGGGAAATGGAAATTATTGGTAAAAGAGGAAATTTTTCAAATTTCCAGAAAGTTAACGGAGCGAACTGATATGGGTTCAATATCGAGTATGAGACCCATTATTGTTCATTTCAACTTGACAACGCCTTCTCATGCCCCCAATCAGGTTCCAGATTTCCTTTGTGGGATGTTGTTCCATTCATGGACCAGCATGGCACCAAGATCCTGAACACTTCTTGGTTGGACTGGACGGACTGAAATTGCAAGCTGCAACTCATTCCAGACATGTTCGATTGGATTGAGGTCAGGGGATCTTGCTGGCTAGTCCGTACGCTCAGTCTCCTTCTGTCGGTAATCCCGGACAGCATGGGCAACATGAGGACGGGCGTTATCATCCATCAGAATGAATCTATCACCCACTGCACCTGCGTACAATCTGACGTAGGCATCCAAGATCTCATCAATATACCGCTGTGCAGTCAATGAACCACGGTCAAGGGCAGAGCTCTGAACGTCCATCCCAGCTGATGCCACCACAGACCATTATTGACCCTCCACCATAGCGGTCATTCTCAGCAATGTTGGCCAGCATGGAATCGCTCTCCTGGTCTTTTCCATATCCTAGAACGCCTGTGTTTGTCTAGGCAGTACCTTGATTCATCTGTAAAAAGGAGGACAGGTCGTCAGTCTTCTCTGGTCCATCCAACGTGATCCATGGCCAATTCATATCGTCTCTGGTGGTGGTTCTGGGACAGCTGAATGCGAATACATGGTCTTCTCGATCGGAGACCATCTTCGTACAACCTTGCCCAGATAGTGTGCGTCGATACATTTACCCCGGATGCATTCTGAAGGTCACTCCGAAGCTGGGTTGCTGTGTCAAAGCGGTTCCCACGAGCCCAAATGATCAAACACCGGTATTCAGCTGAAGATGTTGCCCTGTCTCTGCCACCACCCTGTCGCCTGACGGTGGGTACCCCCTTGATCCACAATCCCTACATCCCACCTCATTTCTGCTTCAGACAAATGCCTTCTTACATTTGCATTCGCCATATTCAATCATTAAATCACAAGGGTTTGAGTTGAAATGAAGACTGAATACCCTACACATCTCATGTACCTGTAGACAGTATAGGGAAACATCATGGAAATCAAGGGGTACATGCGTTCCATAACTGTCACGAAAAGTCTGCCTGTCAAGGGAGCTAATGTAAACACTGGGTACCATCTCAATACATTCCTCAATCATATCCACCAAAAATATTGCAAATGTGTCACAAGCAAATTTCACAATGATGTGTCAAATATTTTGTGCTTAGCAAACTTTGAGTAGTGTATTATTGGGGAATACCTATTGTAGAAACCTTACATCCGGGTTCTTCTGTTGGGAAAGGTATGAAAGACTCGATAGACATTCAGATGCACTGTGAATCCTATCTTATGCGGATCGACATGAAGTCAAGACTATGATCAAGACGGCCAGTGATGATTTGATACAGTGTATATGTGATTGTGCCCCGAATATCTTGAAGGGGCAGCACCTATAACCAAATCTGGGAAAGCTAAGCTGATCCCATACAAACACCAGATCAGGAAAATTGCCTTACCAAAGAGAAAACTATCTTTTCGGAAAAGAAGACGGATCATACAGAAAGGAGGATTTTTAGGAAAGTTGATCAAACCCATCACCAATGCTCTGTCCGATATCCTATAAAAGTGTCGTGCTCGTAAGAAACTTGTCATTTGTAATCTGACCTTGGAAGAGAGCAGTCGCAATGCAATCCAGTTGTGCACCAACAAATTGGTCAAGAGATTCGGATTCCGATGAGTCGTCGGAACTATCAGAAGATATGGAAGAAGAAAAAGAAGAAGAAGAAGAAGAAGAAGAAGAAGACGTTTCTGGGAACTATCGTTCAAAGTGCCTATGCTAAATACCAAGACGATTTTGACAACCTCATGAACAAATATATCGAGGGTGGAACGGACAGAGAAGAAACGGTCATGATTAGCCATTGTGCATAAATATGTGACCTTAAACATCAATAAATAATAAATAAATATGACAGAGAAGAAGCAGTTGAAACAGCATATAGACAACTTCAAAATAGTGTCAGAGAAGCCATTAGTGCGAAATACATTAATAGCCTAGTGTACATTAGAAATTTCTGCAACGACTCCATACACAAGAAAATTCAAGAAACAGCCAAGCGTCTTCGTGAAGAAAAGGACATTGACTTTGAAGAATCCCAGAAACATGCCTTGGAAAAGCAAAGATTCTGTTCGACAACCTTATGACAAACTACTCATTCAGAGTAAAAGGAGTGTTACTATGAAAATAAGCTCATTTCCGTTTTGAACGACGTCTAGGAGTGAAGATGTCTGTGTCAACAACAGTGCTCAGATTCAAAGATGACTTACACATACAGATCTTCAAGAATGACGCTGGATTAAAGCTGACTTCACAAGAACTGGCCCAAGTGAATCGGGTGGTAAATGAGCCAAGAAAAAAAATCTAGACATGGTTGCTGGTGGATAGAAACAAAGATGTGTGGATACTGGCCGATCATTAACCACCGAAGTTGCCATAACATCCAAGAGAATAAAGCCAGAAGAACTGACTGATGCTTCCACTACAAACAAGAATGAAGTTACTACTCAAATTATGAATCAATCTAAAGACAAGAGAATGATGCCAGCTCCCATAAAGAACGAAGTTACCACCACAAAGAAACCTCTGTTTCTACCGAAACTAAGAATGAAGTAACTACTCAAACCACGAATCAGCCTGAAGTTTCTATTGAAACTAAGAACGATGTTTCACTCAAACCACAAATGAAGTGTCTAATGAAACTGAGAATGATGTTCAAATGACTGCAGTTACCACTATGAAACAGCTAAAAGACAAGAAAGAGGAACCCAAAACGAAGAAAGATGCCAGACAGGAAATTAAAGCAATCAACAAAGCTAAGTTACCAGCGATCAATCGTAGAACGTGTTTTATCGAGAAACTAGCCAGACAATGGGAAGAAGCTCCCACCCACAAGAATATGAGATGGTTAGCTCATGAGAGAAGAACTACAAAGACAAAAATGATGCCTTGATAAACTGAATTGCATACTCGAATAAAAATGAATGAAATGTTATATACTGTTGTTTGTTTTTATCTACCATCCCCACCGAAGTACTTGGATGTAGCATGAAGTATCCGGATGTAAGATTTCTACATCAGGTATCCTCCAATAATACAATACCAGACCCATAGGTATCCTCAAATACCCGCATGTGCCTATGTGCAATGGCACAATGTGTCACATAGTGCATTTTAACATAAGCACATATTGGCACATCCAGCATGTGCCAATGTGCTGGTGCACATTGTGTCACATTGTACATTTTCATATACGCACATGCAAGAATGCAAGAAAAAAAGGATTCTCCAGAAGGTATCCTCGATAGGATAGGTATCCTCAAATAATACAATACCAGGCCATAATTATCCTCAAATATCCGCATGTGCCTATGTGCTATTCCACAATGTGTCACATTGTGTAGTTCCACACGAGCACATATCGGCACATCCAGCATGTGCCTATGTACTACCTGTAATGTGTACAATAGAACATAAACATGTTTAGGGGAGTCAGAATAAATAGAACGAAGAAGTCTCAACAGAGCTTGTAGATACATAAGTAGAAGGAGAGGATTCTGGGTAATGACCAAAGGAACGTGCATTTTACTGAGAAAACGTCATGGTATTTTCTAAATGAAAGTGTCAATGACACTGTAGCTTAACTTGTCTGTGTGTTGTGTTTGATGAAAAGGATAATATTCAATGTTTATGAAAGGATTATGAAATAAGACAAGAATTGTGATAATTGGGAATATGTTAATTTCTGTTCCCTGTGTGCTATGTTTTTGATAAAAATAATATGTGGTGTAGACTATAATAAAGAATTGGGGGTGGGTTAATGTGGCCTTCACAGGTAATGTATGTGTCCCTCACAGTTAATGTATGTCGACGAAAGTTACAGTGAAATTATTCCAAAACGAGCCATCTTATCAAGTTACAATGAAATCCCTTCATAAATATGGCCTGTAGACTGTGCTAAAGGTTTTCGGGCTTCAGGCCTGTGTAGCCATCACAGTTGACCGATTGCAACTAAAAGGGGACGTCCTCATCTCGACATTATACTGAGTCATTTTACCAAGTTACAATGAAATCCCTTCACAAATACAACCTGTAGTCTGTACTAAAGTTTTTCGGGTTTTGAGCTAGGGCAGCCATCATGGTTGAATGGTCGCGACCAAAAAGGGACGTTCTCATTTGGGCATTATCTGGTGTGATCCTACGAGGTTACAATGAAATCCCTTCATAAATATGACCTGTAGACTGTGCTAAAGGTTTTCGGGCTTCGGGCCCCTGTAGCTGTCACAGTTGACCAATCGCGTCAAAAAGGGGACGTTCTCATCTAGAAATTATATAAAGTTAACCTACCAAGTTACAATGAAATCCCTCTATAAATATGACCTGTAGGCTGTGCTAAAAGTTTTCGGGTTTGGGGCTCAGGCAGTCGTCACGGTTGACAGATCGCGACCAAATGGGGGAGTTCTCATCTAGACATCATACGGAGTCATCCTACCAAGTTACAATGAAATTCCTCCATATTAAATATGACCTGCAGACTGTGCTAAACGTTTTTGGGTTTCGGGCCTGGGCAGCCATCACGGTTGACAGATCATGACCAAAAGGGGACGGTCTCATCTAGACATTATACAGAGGCATCCTACCAAATTACAATGAAATCCCTTCATCAATACGACCTGCAGACTGTGCGAATAGTTTTTGGGTCATGGGCTCGGGAAGCTATACCGGTTGACCGATCGCGACCAAAAGGGGACGTTCTCATCTAGACAGGACCCCAAACCTGCATATAAAATTATGGGACGATCAGACAAGAACTATGAGGTGTAGCCTGTACTAAAGGAAAATATGAAGAGACTCACAGACTAACAGACTTTCACACGCGTGATGGCAATCCGAACCAAAAAATACTTCTATTCAATCGAACACACCACCAGTACCCCCTCTGTAATATAGCACTACATGCTGCTATTAAAATCTGCGGTATGGCGGTCCTAAAAAGGATTCGTGAATCCGTAGTAAATAATGTCAATTTCGGTGATTCAGAGAGATTGTCGGATTGTTTGTGGTAATTAGATTTACTCCTATTCAGTCGAACACACCCTCCGAACATACTCCTGTCTTGTAAGCTTTTGGGTAACATAGCAACCACGTGCTACCATAGAAACCAAAATGCCGCCCCCAGTATACAAAATGGACGACGAAACACGTATCACCCTAACAAGACGCGCTGTGCATGCGCACTAACACCCCGTATCACTATGGGGATAACGTCACAACATGGCCGTCCACGCGGGCTACCCTGACAATACAACATGGCGTCACTGGGTCACGTGACTATGACGTTACATGAGATCATCCATGAGATCATCGAACCTATGGCTCAAAAGCCCGAGACATACTAGTAACTTATGTTGGTTACACAATATCGAGTTTGGTCTTCGGTCGTACATTCTGAAAGGAATGTCTATATAATAGCTTCGTACATATAGTATAGACATGTACACATAGTACATAGTATCCGATGAGTTTAGTTTTTGAGATTCAGCTAAAATGTTGGTGAAGTAATTCCTGTTCAATACCAAATGCTCTGTGATAATGAACGACCGAGATGGATGGCGATATGACCTAGATAAGATGCTCAGAGCGTGTTTCGGTTATTGCAAAATGAAAACCAGTTTGGTCATCATAAACCCTTTGAACCTGGTGGTATCTTCCATGTCAGTTCAATGGCAGCAATTGGAAGAGTCCATATTTATTATTTGGGGTTAGATCAATTAATATTTTCAACGTGCAGCACCATATTGATTGGTCTACACTACGCATTTACCTTGTAGCCATCGCCCATACGGGAGGTCATGAAAGGGCATTTACCCCCGAACACAGTCTTTGCTCGCAGCTCTCTCTCTCATTTGCCTCTCTCCAAAACTGTCTCACCCAGCCACCCTCTCTTACACACACAGTGACTCTTTTCTTTATTTACATACAAACTCAGCTTCTGAACATAAATCCACTGGAATTATGCAAGTTTGGATGCAGATACTCATGAGTTATGTACGTTCATAAACCTTGTCTCTAAAATGTGGGTCATCCAAAAATATGTCGATTTACCCTAAAAGCCACCAGAAAACTTGATTTAAATGCACAGTGTTTTTTTTTTGTCTGGGAGGAGACCCCCCCCCCCCCCCCCCTTCTCGGGGAGGGCATGTCGGCTTCTCCACTGAGGATACCCCTCCGAAGCATGTCCCCTACTTGCAGCCACCCCCCCCCCCCCCACACACCCGCAGATATTTTTCTGGCTCTACCACTGCCAGGTCACACAAATGGGAGAGGGTGACTCTTCTACACCCTTTCCTCCCTGTCTGCGGCCTTTGGGATATACCCACTTGATATCGCACCCACCCTCCATTGGAATTCTCCCCCTATAAAGGATTCTGGTTCCGCCACTGAACAGGATTCCCATGCATGGCGTGGTAAGTATATATAGCAGGTCTGTCTTTTGGGACAGCATGGGTGGGGGTCCTGACACCTTATGTTTTAATCCGTGCGCACAAAATAATAATCCGAGCACACGAATTAATAATCCGTGCGCACGAAATAATAATCGGTGCACACGAAATAATAATCCGCGTAGGCGAATTAATCTGTACATACAAAATAATAATCCGGGCACAAGGATTATTAGTTCGTGTGCACGGATTATTATTTCGTGTGCGCGTATTATCATTTCGCCGCACGTTATGTTTACTCTGAGCGTATTATCATTTCGCCGCACGTTATGTTTACTCTGAGTAGTATGAAAAACGGGCTAAATGGGCCCCAACTGGAGGACTTCAAATGGTGTGTGGGGGGGGGGGGGGGTAGCATACCGCAGAAGTGACAGCATACCGCGGTGTATTGTGGGTGTCACGTGGGTTGTAATAGAAGGGCAGGAGAGCGGATATGTTGTGACCTCATCCCGACAGTGCTACGTGATTTTAGTGAGCATGTACAGCGTGTGTAGTTAGGGTGACGCGTGTTTCCGTTGTTCGTTTTCAGTAGAGAGAGAGACTATATTGGAGACTACCATCTTGGTTTCTATGTTAGCTTGTTGTTGCCATGTGACCCAATGACTTCTAAACGGACGGGGTCTGTTCTGAGGGTGTGTTCGATTCAACGGAAGTCTTGCGAATTACCAAAATAAGCTCGACACTTACCCCAAATCACCGACACCGACTTTATGTTACCGAAACAGAGTCGCGCGAAGTGTTATATGACCCCTAAAGGTATTTTCGATTGATGAGGGATGTACTCCGGTAGAACAAAAGAGCCCCATACTTGGAGTAAGATCGGTGTTTTATTTACCTGTGGCGTGTTCTGACTACTCTCTGACCCAAGTATTCACCTGCAGGAGTTAGTACGCAAGGCATAGCAGACGGGCATCAGGTAGGCCCCTGGGAAGAATACGCTGTTAGCGTGCATAATAAGTAGACAACAGAATGGGAAAGTGGGAGGGTATGGGAAGTGTTAGTATGGATGGCGTAGCAAGCAGACTTCAGGTAAGGTCTCGGGCATGTCAGGGTTTAGGAAGAATAGGGAAGTTGGAGGGAATGGTAGTGCTGGTATGCAAGACGCAGCAAGCAGACACCAACAGACCCGTTGTTATGCCAGAGCTTAGAAAGAATAGGAAAGTGGAAGGGAAATGGGTTGTATTGGTATGCTTGGAGAAGCAAGCAAACGTCAGACAGGGCCTTGGGCATGCCAATACTTAGAGATAGGGAGGAGAGGAAGTAAGGGTGAGGTGAGTAAATTATGAAGTGGAAGTTGGGCCCCGGTTTCGGATATTTAAAGACCATGTTGCATAGAGATACACTTGTTGAATCTCTTTCTATTACTTGGTTGGACTTCAGGATGCCCTTTTCATTATATGAAAACCCGACGTCATTGAGGCACAACTTGCCATTCCACATATCCTCATGGTCATAAGGGCCACGAGAAAATTCTTAGTTAGCCACAATTTGTCATTCCTCATATCCTCGTATTTGGGGAGGGCGTTCCATAGAATCTTCTCTATTCTTCTCGTGTCGCACACCAACATCAAAATATCTGGCGATGTTTGTGTCCTTAGGTAATATTTTCCAACTGGACCTTTTCGGGGCCTAAGGAGGCCCTAAATGAGGTCCGATTGGAGCGGTTGAGGTGTCAATCTTCTTTATTCCTCGGGGGGCACCCATCAACACCAAAATATCCCGTGGTTTTAACCTGCTTTGGTGATATTTTGTAACCGGCCCTTTTTGAACCTTAGTATGACCCCTAAATGTGCTACGATTGAGGCAGTTGAGGTGTCAATCTTCTTTATTCTTCGGGGGCCTCCCATCAACACCAAAATATCCCGTGATTTTAACCACCTGCTTTGGTGTATATTTTGTAACTGGCCCTTTTTGGGGCCTTAGTAGGGCTCCTAAATGTGTCCAGTTGGAGCGGTTGAGATGTCAATCTTCTTTATTCCTCGGGTGCCACCCAACAACACCAAAATATCCCATGATTTTAACATGCTTTGGTGATATTTTGTAACTGACCCTTTTTGGGGGCCTTAGTAGGGCCCCTAAATGTGGCCCGATTGTGGCGGTTGAGGCGTCAATCTTTTTTATTCCCCGGGGACCACCCAAAAACACCAAAATATCCCGTGCTTTTAACCTGCTTTGGTCATATTTTGTAATTGGCCCTTTTTGAGCCTTAGTAGGGCCCCTAAATGTGGTCCCATTGGAGCGGTTGAGGTGTCAATCTTCTTTATTCCTCGGGGGTCACCCATCAACACCAAAATATATCCCGTGATTTTAACCTACTTTGGTGATATTTGTAACTGGACTTTTGGGGGCCTTAGTAGGGCCCCTAAATGTGGTTCGGTTGGGGTGGTTGAGGCGCCAATCTTCTTTATTCCTCAGGGGCCACCCATCAACACCAAAATATCCAGTGATTTTAACCTGCTTTGTGATATTTTGTAACTGACCCTTTTGGGGGCCTTAGTAGATGTGGTCCGATTGGGGCGGTTGAGGCATCAATCCTTTTTATTCCTCGGGGGCCGCCAATCAACACCAAAATATCCCGTTATTTTAACTGCTTTGGCAATATTTTGTAACTTGCCCTTTTTGGTGCCTTAGTAGACCCCCTAAATGTGGTCCGATTTGGGCGGTTAGTACACGGAGTCATCGTGCCCCCATGTGGACAATCAGGTTAAGTGCCTTGCCCAAGGACACAACGCGGGATTCCGAATTGATCGCTCAGACGGTCACCCATCCAATGATTAACCGGGCTCGACGTTGCTTAACTTTGGTGATCTGACGAGAACCGGTTTCCACAACGCCACCGCAAATTGTGAAAGCATCAGAAATAAATTATACATTAAGAGAATTTATGGAGACTTAATATCTTTAATTATAAATCAGAAACAGTTTTTCGTAATTTCAAGAAACCAGCACGCATTCAAGGTGTGCTATAAAAAAAAATCAGTAATAGATATTTTACGGCGCCTACATTTTTGAGTGATGGAATGCATATATGAGCTTCAGAAATGCATCAGGGAGTTATAAAATGCAATTTCCAGCAATTCCGAAGAATGCACTTAATGACCCCTTGGTGACACCAGTGACATGGACCCATATTTTAAACCTCCAACGAGTTTAGACTCATTTGGCGTTGGTTCTTTTTCAAGAGTCATACCATGCTTGACTTATGAGCGCGACCCACTTTCAAAATGTTTGGCGCCCCCAATTTTCTTGTGATGAAATACATCTATGAACTTTGGGGGTGCAGTTGGTCATTTTTTTCCCCCAGGAATCCTGAAAAATGCACTCGATAATCTTTGGGTGACCTCAGTGACTGTAGCCCTTGTATTAAATCTTTTGGGTTTCGATTCATTTAGGGATGGTAGAAATGCATGAATGAACTTCGGGAATGCATTAGGTGGGTCATAAAATGCGATTTCCAGCAATTCTGAAAAATGCACTCCGTGGCCCCATTGGGCGAGCTAAGTGACCTTGACCCATATACTGAATCTCCATTGAGTTTCTACTCATTTTGGTGATGATCTCAGGTCCATAGCTCATATCATGCTCGAGATATGATCCTGACTCACTTTCAAAACACACCGTAGCGTAAAAATACATGTATGGGGAGTGTATTACGACATCATAAAATCATGAAAAATGCACTCAATGACCCATGGGTGACATCAGTGACCCTGGCCCACATTTTGAACATCCATCGACTTTCAACTTGTTTGATGTTTGTCCCAGGTCAACAATATATAGTGACTGTCTATCCGTAAGCCAAAAAAAAAAAAACAGCGGTGAAAGGAGGATTCGCATTCGCTGCGGAAAACGAAGAGCAAGAAATTACCGTGCAAAGACAATGGCCTGTGTGTTTCACACAGACGAAAGAGTAGGACGCTTTTTCTAAACAGTATTAATCAATTTTCGACAGACGTAACTTTTCATGAAAGGTATACGCTACTTGTCTGTACAAACAAGGACACTGAAATATGCTAAAATCAATAATAGGCATGAACAGACTGATCTCAGACCGATGGTCATACAGATGTGTCATATACTGTGGGTCTTTCGAAGAAGACTTCCAGTGGCTGGTCCAGTGGCTGGGTGTCCAAGGGTGTCTCCCCCACACCTGGACCTACTAATGTTTGACCCGCCTAGACCTACTTTTTCCTTCAGTTTCTCATACCGGACCAATGAAAAAACCTAACAATTCAGAGTGAAAACTCGCAAAAAAGTCCTCGACCCTTGAGAGTCTAAGACCCATAAGAACTTCTAGTTGATAGTTGAATCAGTTTTACGTCATGTTCAAACTTATTTGTCACAATATTTGAGCATCAGCAATGATGCAGAGCCCAGAATGGTTTGTGAGTAGGAGGCAACAGTATTATACATGTTAATGCTTAGTTACTTCATACCGAATAACTTTGCTCGTAGGTTAACGGGTAGACCCTGTATAAAATGTCGAAGTGTTTAGTCCTATGAGCTAATGCCATCGACTTTCGAATCGAATCGAATCGAATCGAATGGTTTTATCGCGCCAAAGGCGCGCTGGGACGTTGTAGAGCAAGTCCCTTTCGACTCTCGTTTACAGTATAATATTATTGCATTAATTTGAGACATCGTCATCAGCATCATGTCAGAGCGGTGTAAAGATGGAAGAGGATGGGTGTTGATGTTCCTTGTTGTTCTTCAGGCAAGTTTAGTCTACCGCTTGTAATGTTTGTAGATTAGATAGGCCTTCATCGACAAGTAAAGTTTGTTTTGGGCTCTGTTGCTGGCGTGTACTGTTATTGGGCGACATTGAAAACCCACAGAAAACGGAACTTAACAAGGTACCACCAACCTGAACATTCCCGGTTCAGGTAACAGGCCCACTATTTCTTGTTGGACCGACAGTGCGCTAAAGAAGCGCTTTACAAAAATTGGCCAAGAAAGAGGGGCGCAGGACCAACGCCCCCCCCCCCCCCCGGAAGTGGGTGCCCACCTCTGGGGATGGAATGAAGGATGTGATGAAGCCATAACGGTTATTGAGTTGCCATGACGGTTACTGAAGTCCATATCGGTTATTGAGAAAGAAGGTAGAGATGGAAAGATAGTTAAAACAACTTAAAGTTAAAGCAGTAAAAGATAGAGTAGAAGAAGAATAAATGTGCGGGCGGAACGTTGGCTGTCTTTCTGAAGGTGTCTTTGTCATGTGTGTTTTTCAGGCAAGTATAGTCTGCCGCTAAATCAGTGTAGGAGCTATCACTGGCAAATATAGTCTGCCTCAAACTCTTTTGTTGTCGGTTGTTTGTTTGTTGCGATGTTGCTTTTATGGACGGTCTGTGCGTGGGGTGGTCTGGGAGTCTTTCTTCTGTTGTGTCTGGTCTGGTTCGTTTGTTATGTTCTGTTCTTTGTATCTGCTGTGGCTGAAAATAAAAAAAGAATAGAATGATTAATGTTCTCCCCCCTCCCTTGTCTGTGCGGTGTCTGCTTTTGTCTTGCATGTTTCAGGCTGTGTGGCTGTACAGTCGGGTGTTTTCTTGTTCTGGTGCATTTTTCAGGCAAGTTTAGTCTGCCACTAGTTAAGAGTTGGAGCTATCACTGGCAAGTATAGACTGCCTCAAGCTCTTCTGTTGGTGGCCAATAGTTAGTCTTCAGCGTTGTTAGTTGTCAAAAGTGATGTAGGGTGGTCGGTCGCCTGATTCTGTTGGTCTGCTTGGTTCTCCTGTGGTCGTCTGTGCTGTGTGTCATGGTTTAACCGAAAGTAGATATGTTGAGAGATGATTAGCATGCACCCCCCCCCCCCCCCCTTCCCCGCTTGTCTTTCTCGTTTTCGTACTACAGCTCTTTTTCAGTGCGGCCCGCGGCTGAGCTTACGAGACTGAAGGTAAGATTGTCTTAGGTTTTTGAGCTGGATCGCTGTAGCCGGGGGAGGGGGGGGGGGGGGGGGTAACAGGTTTACACATAAAACCACACCGAGGGTGTTACTTTCCTGTTTAACCCACCGCTATTATTTGTGCTGGTTTTCTTTGTTATCTTTTGGGTTATTTTGAGGAAGCGAAGAACAGGCTCACACACAATACACACACCGGGAGTGTTACTTTCCTGTCTTGCCCTCCGTTATTAGTACAACTTGGGTCGACCTTATTTGGTTTAATTTCGAAGGTTTGGAAAAGCGGAGAACAGGCTTACACATAAGAACACATCCGAGGGTGTTACTTTCCTGTTTTGGCCTCCGCTTAGTATTTAGCCTTTCTTAGTTATTATTTGGTCTTATTGGGAGAGCGAAGAACAGGCTTACACACAAAACCACACCCAATGGGGTTACTTTCCTGTTTAGCTCTCCATCATTAGTCTTACTTTGGTTTACCCTTTTGGGGGGTTATTATAGGTTATTTTATGAGAGCAGGGAACAAGCTTACACACAATACCACATCCGAGAGTGTTACTTTCCTGTGTTTACCTCTGCTTAATATTTGGCCTATTTTAGTTGTTTTGGGGATCGTTCAGGAAGGAGGAGAGGAGTCTATGTAATTTTTGGGGGAGATCGAGTTTAATGAGTTTGTATCTAATGCCGTTGTACCAGACCGAATCGAAAGTTTTCTCAACGTCAAGCAAATTGGCGGCACCAAAAGGTTGTTGTTACCGATTGCGTTTTTCATGAGTTCTACTATGCGATATATGTGCTCCGTGCCTTCCTTGTGGTAGGCTCTTTAGCACTCAATGAAGAAGTTAGTTTTCTCAGCTCGAGGTGACCCCAAGCCGATCGGCAAGGATTCTTTCAAATACTTAGCCGATGCAGCTAAGGAGGCTAATTGGGCGGTAGTTGGCTGGTTTGGTGAGATATATGTCGGGTTTGGGTATCATGACCCCTATGGCCATTTTCCAGCACTTTGGAAAACAGCCATGGGTGAGGCACGCGTTGAATGGGGTTTCTAGCCTAGATGTGCAGGAATAGGGGTTTGTTTGAGGATTTTATAGCTGATTTCGTCCTCTCCCGGGGAGGAAGAGCTTTATTTTTTTATCACGTTGATTATTTCGTCGACCGTGATGGGGGTAATCAGTTCGTGATCGTCACCTTCCTCTTCTTAGGAACCGAAATAGGGATCGCGGTATACCTGGGGGTGGGAGTTTACAAAGTTGTCGATCGCGTTCTTGACTGAGTCGTCGTTGCTTGCCCCCATATGGAGTCGGTGTGTATTACTTAAAAGTTTTTCAGATGTGTCGACTTTTTCTTTGACGCTGGCGGCAGGAGTGTCATCGGCTTTTTCGAAGAGCTTGCTTGATCTGGGGTTACTTTTTTGGCCTGTGAGCACCTTGAATGTGTTCCAGAATTTTTGGCGTCTTTTGTCAGGTTTAGGTTGGATGTGGCCCGCTCCCAGTTGTTTTGCTGTTCGGCCTTCAGTGCTTCTTTCACCTCGCCATGAAGACGGTTGTAGACTTTCTTGAGTCCCATTCGCTTAGTGGGGTCCTTTTCTGATTTGACCTTGCGGAGGGCTAGTCGCTTTGCTTTTTATTAGAGTGAGTGTGCTCTCTGAGATGGTTCGTCTCCAGGGGCGCACTTCCTCTTTGGGGCAGATTTCGTCTAGGGTGAAGGTGATTAATTTGTCGAAGTCGGCGCACTGGTCCATCGACATCGACTTTCGAGGTCTGACCAGTTAAATGTATATAGAGTCTTCTCTGCTTTCTCTCTTTTCGCTTCAGTGGATCCTGTGGCCAGGGGCAACAGCCCAGCCCTGTCCCTATGGCCTGACCGATACCGAAGGTCTTGCACGGAATGAATAATAACTTACCGAAAAGCATCACACAAGGTGAAATGCCCTAAGAATGGATCAGGGAAGATTCGACCCTGCGGCCGAGAAGATTCGGCCCTGGTGGTGGGCCGAATCTTCTCACTTTGAGTTTATTTTTTTTTTAAATTTATACTTTATTCAGTTCTTTAGAAAAGTTATTGTTTGAATATGTTTTAATGATTTTTGATCAGAGGTTTATATATTTTGTGGAAAATATCTTTTAATGGGTTTTGATAAGAATTTTGTCTATTTTGTGAAAAGAAACCCCATTTCTTACCTCATTGCTTGAATGTAATCCATTAATTAAAAATCCAACATTTCAATCCAAAACATTAGAAACCGAAACATGTCAGTCACTACCAGAACTATTCCATCAATTGACTTGACACACATTGTTCAATGTCTATCGAAATTGTTTTTTTTAACTTCGACGGTGACTTCTCTAAATGAGAGATATTCTTTGTTATTGTCACTTGGAAGTTTCCGCCGAGTTTGTCTAAGTCTGGCGGTACTTCGCAAGTTGTTTCTCCCATTGTCAATGTGCATTTGTTTTTATGATGATATTATTGTTGTTGACTGACTCTTGGAAGTTACCTCCGAGCTTGTTTGTTTCTTTACTACATTAACTATTATTGCCCCTCTCACTCTATGATCCCTCCCTATGATATACCTGGCGTGACATAGCCTGAAGATGAGTTAATAAGCAAATAACGTTATTTGGGTCGCAAGGGATTCCAAATCCCACATCGTCCCTGTACGCATTCGGCTCGCTGAAACTTTTCGTTCATCATTCACCCTGAATATGAAAGGAAATAAACTGTAACTGACAAGGAAACAGATTTACCATGGACCAACTACAGAAACGTAAATGGAATGTTTCCATCTTTACAAACAAAATTTACCGACTTGGAAAAACTAAAAAATAACTTTCGAAATTACATCTATATATCTTTAAAAGAATATTCTTGAACCCCCACCAGTGTTTTGTGTGACATTTTGAATATATGAGTAAAACATGTAAAATTGTAGAGTTCGAGTTTTTGTGTTGTTAAGTTGTGAAATAATGCTATCTAATGCTTTTAGAATTAATAAATACTTACTTTAAACCGCTTGTCCATAAGATTGTCACTTGTCAGTTATGTCAATTGACACCCCCCCCCCCCCCCCCTCCCCAGACAGCACGTGAATAGACTAATTAGCAGTCAGTCATTTCGGTTTATTCGCACCTCTAACCTCAGAGTGTGAACATCCTAATTACGGTAATGGAAACGCTGGAACTACCAGCGAGATTGAAGAAGACCATATCATCTCTGGGCGTCTCTTGCCCTATCACCTGGACTATCCAGGAGATAGGCAAGAATATCCATCTGACTCTGGAGTTTAAGGTTGAAGACGACATCAAAACACCACCCTCCTGGAGGAGAGGTAGTACCTTTGATGGGAGTATCCCCTCTCACGGGAGCGCGGTGGCTCAGTAGGTAGAGATGCAGGCTGCAAGCCGAGAGGTCCTCGGTTCGAATCCCATCTGCGGCAACCGCGTTGTGTCCTTGGGCAAGACACTTCATCTCCATTGCCCGCGTGGGGGCACGATGACGCTGTGTACTAAGGCGTACTGCACGTCGATGGTACGCATGTCTTCAACCAATCTAACCCTGCCTGTGCTGCGGTGCGGAGTTACGATGTTGGGGAGCTGGCAGCTGCTCGTCGTTGCTCGGTGGTTCTCTCCGGGTACTCCGGCTTCCTCCACCCGTACACGGTCATGATTAGCCATTGTGCATAAATATGTGACCTTAAACATCAATAAATAAATAAATAAATAAATCTCCCCTCTCACACTGGTCCTCACCGGAGGAGGCAAGGAGGCCCTGAACAGATTAAGAAGAAAAAAAAGAGTTCATCAACCACGGCAAGCGGAGGGATTCCCGGCGCCTGGAGAAGAGAGAAAGGTGAGGGAAGGAAAGAGCCAGAAGCAGCCACCACTTCCACTCCTACTCCCACAGACACACCCACCCTACCTCCAGCCCCACATGATGGAAGTACCGGTTGTGGATAGTCCCGTGGAGACTGAGATGGAAATGGAAGCTATATTCTCGCCACTTCCTGATCCCCACTCGCCTCTCCCTTCAATACCAGAGAGCCAAGAATAGAGCACAGAATCCACTCCACCAACACAGACTCAAGAAAAGGAGATATAACAGTCATCCTTGGAAAACACCAGAAAAAGCCCTGCTGAAGCAATCACAAGAGCAGATGAACTCATGCAGAGATTTGAAAATCCAGAAGTCCAGCAGATCTTAGCAAAACAAAAGCAAACAACATCCCTCCACTACCGACTACTCCACTGCTACCGTGACAACTTTATCAACCACTCCAACTACTACGCCATCACCATTACAGCCTTCCCCTCCCACGAACAGAAGCAAACAACACAAGCCTCCCCCATTCAACACGCTCGTACATGGTGCAGAAAAGTAAAATGCAAAAGTAATACTACTATACAGTACTAAGAGAGGGTCTAAAGATCCGCCCACAACGTCCCTGCGCGCCTTTGGCGCCCTAAAAACATTTCGTTTCATTTCAGTCAGTCAGTGAGTCCACAGGCCGAATCTTCCCGATCCCATAAGGTATCAGGGAACTAAATATCTGAATTAGAATTTCCCGCCTTGAAATGTTGCACCTCGGAAGTGATGCAATCTCTAAAAATGAACAACCTTGGGAAAATAAATTGTTTCAATAAACGTTTGAAGCATTGTATTGACATCTTGCGTTATTGATGACTATTCCAGATAATAAAGAGAAGAGGGTGATTTGATTATTTTTGGACCTAAAAAATACAATTTAAATTTGGTGTGTTTTTGTAGGGAATTCCCTGAAAAATATGTGCACGTGACTGGTACTTGCCTTGCTGTCAGTTTTTCTCTCTTATTTGTTGCATGCCCCACCCCCCCCCTGTTTTGGGGTCAGAAAAAGTTGTCTGAAGGGCTGTTTTTGACTAAGATATTTGAATGCCAAAATTAAAGTGATGCAATCATATTTTGTTTTTTTTTGCCTGAACGTTATAATGGTCGCCTATGGGAAAATATTTAGTTCTGAGGTACCCATAGGAAATATGTTTTTTGCTTCCAAAGCAGATTCACTTATTATTTTGGGTGATTATTTCAACATTAAATGTTCATTGAGGGTCCACACACCCTAGAGAAATGTTTTATTGTTTGGAAAAGTTGCATTTTTGTCACAGTCAGATATAAAGGCTATATATTGCCAAAATTAAGGCTGTTAATGCAAGCAAATTCACATCTTGAGCAAGTATTCTGCAGGAGTACACTATAACCTCTGGCAGCTGCAAACTAACAGCCTACCTTACCCTATTAACACATTTATTTAAACCATGGTTCCCCTTCACAGTACTAGGGGCAGGGTGATTTCAATGTCCGCCTCCCCCCCCCCCAAAAAAAACCCCAAAAAACCCCTGAAACACCATTCAAACACACAGCCAAACAACCTATACTGCACTTATATTGACTGGCATTTAGAAGTTTTCTCTTCTATATTATGTTCTTTAAAATGTCAGAAAGCAAGTCCTTCATCGAAATAGTATTTTGGAACACAAAGTTGGGGAGGGGAGGGGGCTACAGTGGGAGAATAACATAATAAAATGCCAAATGTGAATGAATAACATTTGTGCATATCTTCAAATATAGTAGTCAGATACTAGTGCTGTCATAGTTCCCATGATACAGCACCAATTTACAGTGACAGTTGTAAAATATTGCTCTCTCCTTGAACCAAGCCCCCCTCCCATACACACTAACTCTTCTACTGGTGATAAACATTTGGAAAGAGTGTACAACATGTTTTTAAAGGCTGAAGTTAATATCATAACTTTCATTTTCTTATAATTTACTTTGAAACTGCAGCACTCATGGTCCACTGAGTTATTTTTCTATTGGACTATCTTGTCTTGGATCCTCCACTATATTTTTCATTGTATGTCATTCAGTACTCTAAGGTAGACTTCCTAAATGTGTGACTGAAATTATATTTGTCTGTTAGTCTCCTGTCTGTCTGTCTATCTGTCTGTCTCTTCACAAGACACGTTGTTTCTCTGTTTTTCATTTACCTGTGTCTGTCTGCATTTTCAATAACTGGCAACTGACTATCTTTCACTCCCCCTCCACCAACCCACCCACACACACAAATACATTGGTCATCAAAGACCACTATATTCTTGTTGCAAATCCCAGATTCATTCTCTTTGGAAACATATTTCTACAATTTCATTCTTTTTGTCAGAATGGGTGTCTGTGGGAATTGAAGCAAAAGTTGTGAAAGTACACTGATGGGTACTTGCAGCACAAGCATAGCACTATAGAATAAATATTTGATGGTTTTAGGCATTTAACATTGTTATGAGTTACCACAGTAGCAGGTACTGGTCTTTGCTTTGGAAAAAAACACTGTTTCATGTTTTGTCAGTGCCATACCAATGACTCTAGGTGCCTTAACTGAGAAAACTGATACTTTCTTTCACAAACATTGCCAAATATTCATCAAATAATAATAATAACACTTCGGCCGGCCGCTGATTTGTCGCAGTTCTCGTATGAGAAGGCCTTGGTTACCCATGTTCTACCAACTGCCTCCCTATTCCCGCGCTTCTTCTCTCCTCCCAACACTCGGAGACGAACTGCTTGATGACATCCCTTGCCCCATTCTTCCCAATCTCTCCGATTAGTATAATAACCCTCTCCCTTGAGTCGCCCCCCAACCACATGTCCTTCATTCTCCCATCCCACTTCTCCATTATACTCCCCGTGAATCTTGTTCTTTTAGACTGGTATTTTGGGCACTCTATAAGAAAGTGTTCCAGGGTCTCCACCATGCCCACGTTACACATCTGGCACTCCTTTTCACTGTTTTTCCCAATTTTTCCCCTCAGCTCCAGGGACCGCGACCTCAGCTTGAACAACAGTGACCCCCCAAAGGTGCCATCAAGGTACTCTTCAAAACCAGGCTTCTCTTTATCATGCAGGCCACCCAAAGATCTCTTTGATTTGACCCCCTCTTGCCAATTACGGTTACAATCCTCCATCACCCTTTCTCTGACGATCTTTTTGCCCTGGTTTGCCCCAACGTCAAGGTCTGAGATCTCCAATGAATAGTTTTCTACTAGCTCCTTCACTGGGACCATCCACCCCGTCTTGATATTTGAGTTGAAAGTTCTCAGGAACATTACTTTACACCATCGGCTATCGGGGAGATTTACCAAATAATTAAGATAACCGAGTTTCAACAGGTCTATCCTGTCCTTGATCCTCATCCACCCAAGCTCACCCCTGATTGCTTCTAGCGCTGCGGCATTACTCGAGCCTGTTATCCATCGGCCTGCATCGTTCACAAGGTGAAATGTTTCAGAAGCCAGAATGTGATATAACATCTATCACAAATGGGAATTTAATATCACAGGGGGTTTGTTTTGGGTCAATATCAATTAATTTCAGGATTATGTCATAGATTTTGGTGAAAAGAGGCATACCGTGGGAGGGGGTGGGGTGGGGGGTTCTATATTTTACCACATGAGTTGGTAGAAGAAAATTTTACATCAGCTCTTAGGATAAAATGGCAGAGTCCTTTTATATTGGTGAAATATATAGCTGCAGCCTCAATTTTTGAAACAAAATTGACATTCATATTGTTTCGTGGGCACTGCTTTGCTTGCGGTATGGTAAAATGAGACAGATTTTTCCCAAAATATTGTGTGCTGATGCAGATTTGAGTTTTATTTTGGGATCAGGGTAGTTTTTAAAGAAAGCTATAAATTCTCATCCCTCTCAGCTAATTGATTAGGTAATGGGATTGAACAATCGTTTGGAGGCAACACCAGTTTTTAAGCTCATTTGACACAGTTTGGACACTTTTCCTTGAAAGAGCAAATTTCCCATGTTTTTGACTCAGTAGAAGCCAAAATTTGGATTCTAATGCAGAAATGATTCTTTTATCTCATTAATGTGGTAAAATGTCTCTTTGGTAGGGATGGGGATGATTATAGGTATCGGGGAACTAAATATTTGAATTAGAATTTCCTGCCTTGAAATGTTGCACCTCAGAAGTGATGCAATCTCTAAAAATAAACAGCCTTGGGAAAATAAATTGTTTCAATCAACATTTGAAGCATTCTATTGACGTTATTGGCATTATTGATGAATTTTCCAGATAAAAAAGATAAAAAAGAGGGTGATTTGATTACTTTTGGACCTAACAAATACAAATACAATTTATCTTTGGTGTGTTTTTGTAGGGAATTCCCAGAAAAATATATGCCTGAGACCGGTACTTCCCTTGCTGTCAATTTTTCTCTCTTATTTGTTGCACGACCCCTGTTTTGGGGTTAGAAAAAGTTGTCTGAAGGGATATACTTAACATTATAATGGTCGCTTATGGAAAAATATTTTGTTCCGTGATACCATAAGAATGTGGTGTATCAGAGTAAAAAAAAAAGAGATTCTGATGAGCTGTTCAAAATGGGCAGACTGTATCCCCAAAAGTTACTGGGGAAAGGCACAAAAGGGGTGCCAGGCCCTGAGAAAAACTTGATTTTTTCAACTGAAAGAACGCTGCTTCCTTGCATCTAAGCGATCAATGACTGTGTATACCAACGGCATTTTTGTATCATCTCTGCCGTTCATTCGACAAAAATGGTTGGCATTGAGCAAGTCTTGGTAGTAGATGGTCACGATGTTGAGAGCTGTTATAAGGTGATTCCATGCACCCACTTTCTGACCAAAAAATTTACATAATTACAGAGGAAACAAAATAAATTTTATAAAATACAAGGTAACCCATCTTGTCACAAAAAAACAAACAAAAAACCCAGGGTAACTGGGGAAATTCATTCCACGTTGCAACATCTAAAGGGGCCCATCGCCTCAGTTATTCACGTCTGATATACTGACAATCTATGTAATTAAGAACCATTTTATTGTTGGTCATTGTCACAAAATTTCAGACAGCATCATGTGTTGGACTGCATCAGTTTTTGGGCCAATAAGGAGGATGGGCACCGGGAAATTTCCCATTGGACATTATGGCTAGTCTGCCTCTGGCTCAAAGTATGTCATGTTCTCCCACACTTAATCAATGCATCATGCAAGCACAAAATACTTGTTTTCGCACAATGCCAAATGAACAAAAATCTGTCAACAGTGATGAAGAAATTGGGATACCATAATCCTCCTTTTGTGTGACTAAATGTGTTGAAATAATGTGTGTGCGTGGTGGGGGGGGGGGGGGGGGGGAGGGTCTCACCTTGGAAACAGTCATGTCAGCGTTTCCTGAAATCTACCAAAGTAGGCTATCGTTTCCTGACCACCAACAATATCATTATTTATTTATTTATTTATTTATTTATTTATTTATTTATTTATTTATTTATTGGTGTTTTATGGTCACGTTCATCATATGTGGCTATATCACGACCACAATACAGGTACATGTACAGAGTTAAGTTTAATCACTCGCCCGATACAGCCCACTTTAGAGGACTGGTTACTGGTATCTTATTTTACCAGTAAGTCAGTTTGATAACTTGTTTACAAATTAAACAAAAAATTCTCGATTTCCGGGGATGAGAGGACTCCAAAATAATTGAGAAATGTGCCAAAGAGAGAAAACAAGAGGCCCCAGGTTGCTTGAGGGCGCTCACCTGACATGGTAGTATAAATATCAAACCAGGGACTTGATTTGAAAAAGCTGCATATGCCTCTCCTAAAAAAAGCATATACCAACTAGATGAAGCAGTTGTGCCCACACAATACACAGGATTTTCCTTCTATTTTCAGTTCCTGCACTTTTACGTTCCAAAATTGAGATAAACGCATAAAAAACAGAGAGCCCAAATATGGACCCAGGGAATTGATTTCAATAAACATGTGAAACAATCGTCCAAAGTCCCAAAAAGTACCCCATGATAAAACCGATAGCAATTTTTTTTATCATTCCATTCTGTTGATCCAAAGGAAGCTTCACACCAAATAAGAATTCTCAGTGCCGTGTAGTTTTGGAGATATGGGCATTTTAATTTTTTTCTATTTTTAGCTCCTGCAGTTCCCATGGGGCGACAGGAATTTTTCTGCATAAATTAAGTTCTTCTGACCCAATAAGCCCTCATATCAAGTTTGGTCCAAATCTGCCTCTTGGTTTTGAAAATAAAATTTTGGGAGGGGCAAATATTCTTGCCCCTCCAATGACGACGGCAAATATAGCCCCACAAACTTCTCTTGAACAAATCTGAGTCTACACCTCAAAAGGAAGCTGCACACCAAATATCAAGTCTCTGCTACTGCTGAGTTATGAGAAGAAGATTTTTTAAGATTTCAGCACACTTTTTAGGTGTGGCCCACCAAGAGGCGAGGCAACTTGATTTGAACAAAATCAAATTGCGATATCATAACAAACTATTATCTCAAATATCAATTAAATTGGTGCAGTGGTTTGAGAGGAGAGGGGAGCGCGGTGGCTCAGTGGGTAGAGGTGCAGGCTGCAAGCCGAGAGGTCCTCGGTTCGAATCCCACCTGCCCGCGTGGGGGCACGATGACGCCGTGTACTAAGGCGTACTGCACGTCGATACGCATGTCTTCAACCAATCTAACCCTGCCTGTGCTGCAGTGCGCAGTTACGATGTTGGGGAGCTGGCAGCTGTTCGTCGTTACTCGGTGGTTCTCTCCGGGTACTCCGGCTTCCTCCACCCGTAAAACTGTCACGGTCATGATTAGCCATTGTGCATAAATATGTGACCTTAAACATAAATAAATAAATAAATTGGGAGGAGAAGATGCAAACACCATGTTCACGGACAACGGACGGTGAGTGATCACTATAGCTCTCCTGACTGAAAGTCAGGTGAGCTAAAAAAAAAGTGGTAATGCACTGCAGTCATTGACAATCATTTGTCGCAATTGCTTCCAGGAGCCAATACTGTAAAACTTTTACAATTGCATTTTCCAGATAACTGATTATTAATGCTGCAAAAGATATAGCAATTTACTGATAGGTAAATTACTACCTCTTTTGAAAAGCTAATGATTTATCTCAGTCATTTATATTGACAGTGAGAAAATACAATTCTGAAAAATACACTTGTAAAAGTTTTATAGTATTGGCTCCAGGTGATCAGAAAATGGAATGAAAGTGTCAATGACACTGTAGGCAGAGACCAGGTGAGCAGGGCAAAAAAGTCGCCTTGGTTGTCCTATGGATGCTGTATACCAAATATCAAAAGATTCTGATCAGCGGTTCTGAAGAAAATTTTTTTTCTATTTTTGAAAATTTTTGAAAATATGCTGACTCAGCATTTTTTCAAACACCCCTACAGAACACCCTAACACAACCGATGCCATTTGTTTTTTATTCCATTCTTCCGGTCAAAAGGATGCTTCATGCCAAATAACAGTTCTCTGTTCCGTGTAGTTTGGAAAATATGGGCATTTGAATTTCATTATTTTTTCAGCCCCTGAGGTACCCATGAGGCAACAAAAAATGTAAGTGTCAATGACACTGTAGCTCAACTTGTTTAAGACATGTACATGTGTAGTACGTGACACAACAATGACAAATATCTAGGTAATGACCTGATAACAAAGGTGAAATGAGCATATGTAGCTTGTTGCACTGAGATTGCTACAAATATGGATGTGTCATGGTACATATACTTATATGCACCATGCAGTTGAGAAATATTTATCCTAGGAGGAATTTCATAAAAAATACAGATAGCCATACAATATTTTAGAAATGCATTCAAGATTCAATATTTAAGAGGGAATCATCAAAGACTGTTGGGAAAACAAGCTGGTATCAGGAATTATAAATCCAACTGATGAAACCATCCATGGGATGTGTTGACGTGAGAAAAAAAAGATTTTGATGAAACAAATTGTTGAACAGTTAACATTTCCCCAACTTTATCCATTAGGCTCTGAAGATTATTGTTTGGAATTCAGAAGTGTATTATCAAGCTGAAAGATTGAATACTCACATGTATAAGTTTATTTTCTTTCAGAATAATCTCTTTCCCCAAACAAGCATACTAAGTTTCAAACCGATCTGATCATAAATTTATCCTGTAGGGTGTGCCAAAGGAATATATTGATGCCTGACTAAACTAAGTTCAAAGGTTGTTGCCAGTGACATTTTTTGCCGGAAATGGAAGAAAATCAATAGATCCTATATAGAGGTCACCCCAAATAAGCATACCAGGTTTCAAAGAAATCTGATTGTAAATGTGCCCTGTAGGGTGTGCCAAAGGGAAATATTGAGGTCTGACTAAACTAAGTTCAAAGGCTGTTGCCTCTGGCAACATATTTTGATGGAAATGGAAGAAAATTGATAGCTACCATCTAGAGGTCACTCCAAACAAGCATACCAAGTGTCAAATTGATCCGATTATAAATGTGCCCTGCAGGGTGTGCCAAAGGGAAATATTGATGCATTAGTGCACTTAGTTCATCAAAGGTTGTTGCCAGCTGCAACATTTTTTGATGGAAATGGAAGATATTCAATAGCTCCCATCTATAGGTAACCCCAAACAAGCATACCAAGTTTCAAACTGATCTGATCATATGTGTATCCAGTATGGTGTGCCAAAGGAATATATTGATGCCTAACTAAGTGTATTATCAAGCTGAAAGATTGAATACTCACGCATATAACTTTATTTTCTTTCAGAATAGTCTCATCCCCAAACAAGCATACCAAGTTTCAAACCGATCTGATCATAAATGTATCCTGTAGGGTGTGCCAAAGGAATATATTGATGCCTGACTAAACTAGTTCAAAAGTTGTTGCCAGCGGCAACATTTTTTGCCGTAAATGGAAGAAAATCGATAGCTCCCATCTAGAGTCACCCCCAAATAAGCATACCAGGTTTCACAAAAATCCAATTATAAATGTGCCCTGTAGGGTGTGCCAAAGGGAAATATTGAGGTCTGACTAAACCAAGTTTAAAGGCTGCTGTCAGCGGCAACATTTATTGACAGAAATGAAACATATGGCAGCGGACAAGAAGTGACGGCAATAGCTCAGCTTGAGCTAAAAATTACAAAAACTCAAAGAGGGCTGCCATGGTGGCCATATTGGATGCGGTAAAAATGATTATCGAAAGGAGCTTTCCTCTAGTCACCACAAATCCACCACAAAATGAAAGTGTCAGTGACACTGTAGCTTAACTTGTGTGTTGTGTCTGATAAATATGATAATGTTTATGAAAGGATTATGAAATAAGAAAAGAATTGTGATAATTGGGAATATGTTCATTTCTGTTCCCTGTATGCTATGTTTTTAATAAAAATAATATGAGGTGTACACTGTACTAAAGAGCTGAGGGGTGGGTTAATATGACCTCACAGTTAATGTATGTGGCCCTCACAGTTAACGTATATCAACGAAAGTTACCAAGTTACAGTGAAATTATTCCAAAACGAGTCATCCTATCAAGTTACATTGAAATCCCTTCATAAATATGGCCTGTAGACTGTGCTAAACGTTTTTGGGCCCCTGTATCCATCAGTTTCCCGATTGGGTGCAAAGGGAACATTCTCATCTAGACATTATATGAAGTCAACCTACCAAGTTACAATGAAATCCCTTCATAAATATGACCTGTAGACTGTGCTAAAGGTTTTTGGGCTTTGGGCTCAGGCAGCCATCATGGTTGAATGATCGTAACCAAAAGGGGACATTCTCATCTGGCATCATCAGGAGTGATCCTACAAAGTTACAATGAAATCCCTTCATAAATATGACCTGTTGACTGTGCTCAACTCAAGGTTTACGGTCTTCGGGCCCCTGAAGCCGTCACAGTTGACAATCACGACCAAAAGGGGATGTCATCATCTAGGCATTATATGGAGTCAAACTAACAGGTTACAATGAAATCCTTCCATAAATATGACCTATAGACTAGGCTAAAGGTTTTGGGGTTTTGGGCTCGGGCAGCCATCAAGGCTGAATGATTGTGACCAAAAGAGGACGTTCTCATCTAGACATTATTTGGAGTCATCCTACCAAGGTAAATGAAATCCCTTCATAAATATCACCAGTAGACTGTGCTAAAGGTTTTCAGGCTTCAGGCCCCTGTAGTCGTGAGGCTTGTCTAATGGTGTCCAAAAGGGGCCGTTCTCATCTAGACATTATATGATGACAACCTACCAAGTTACAATGAAATCCCTTCATAAATATGAACTGAAGACTGTGCTAAAGGTTTCCAGGCTTTGGGCTCAGGTAGCAATCATGGTTGAATGATCGCAACCAAAAGGGGACATTCTCATCTGGGCATCATCTGGAGTGATCCTACCAAGTTACAATGAAATCCCTTCATAAATATGACCTGTAGACTGTGCTCAAGATTTTCGGGCTTCGGGCACCTGTAGCCATCACAGTTGACAAATCACGACCAAATGGGGATGTCATCATCTAGGCATTATATGGAGTCAACCTAGCAAGTTACAATGAAATCCTTCCATAAATACGACCCATAAACCATGCTAACGGTTTTTGGGCTTGGGCAGCCATCAAGGCTGAATGATCGCAACCAAAATGGGACATTCTCATCTGGAGTGATCCTACGAAGTTACAATGAAACCCCTTCATAAATATGACCTGTAGACTGTGCTCAAGATTTTCGGGCTTCGGGCACCTGTAGCCATCACAGTTGACCAATCATGACCAAAAAGGGATGTCATCATCTAGGCATTATATGGAGTCAACCTAGCAATTTACAATGAAATCCTTCCATAAATACGACCTATACACCATGCTAAAGGTTTTTGGGCTTGGACAGCCATCAAGGATGAATGATCGCGACCATAAGGGGACGTTCTCATCTAGACATTATTTGGAGTCATCCTACCAAGCCACAATAAAATCCCTTCATAATTATGACCTGTAGACTGTTCTAAAGGTTTTCGGGCTCCTGTAGCTGTCACAGTTGCCCAATCGTGTCCGAAAGGAGACGTTCTTATCTAGACATTATATGAAGTCAAACCCACCAAGTTACAATGAAATCCCTTCATAAATATGACCTGTAGACTGTGCTAAAGGTATTCAGGCTTCGGGCTTGGGCGGCCATAATGATTGAATGATCGCAACCAAAAGGGGACATTCTCATCTGGAGTGATCCTACGAAGTTACAATGAAATCCCTTCATAAATATGACCTGTAGACTGTGCTCAATATTTTCGGGCTTCGGGCACCTGTAGCCATCACAGTTGACCAATCACGACCAAAAGGGGATGTCATCACCTATGCATTATATGGAGTCAACCTAACAAGTTACAATGAAATCCTTCCATAAATACGACCTATACACCATGCTAAAGGTTTTTGGGCTTAGACAGCCATCAAGGATGAATGATCGCGACCATAAGGGGACGTTCTCATCTAGACATAATTTGGAGTCATCCTACCAAGCCACAATGAAATCCCTTCATAATTATGACCTGTAGACTGTTCTAAAGGTTTTCGGGCCCCTGTAGTTGTCACAGTTGCCCAATCGTGTCCAAAAGGGAACGTTCTCATCTAGACATTATATGAAGTCAAACCTACCAAGTTACAATGAAATCCCTTCATAAATATGACCTGTAGACTGTGCTAAAGGTATTCAGGCTTCGGCAGCCATAATGGTTGAATGATCGCAACCAAAAGGGGACATTCTCATCTGGAGTGATCCTACGAAGTAACAATGAAATCCCTTCATAAATATGACCTGTAGACTGTACTCAAGGTTTTCGGGCTTCAGGCACCTGTAGCCATCACAGTTGACCAATCACGACCAAAAAGGGATGTCATCATTTAGGCATTATATGGAGTCATCCTAATGGGTTCCGACGAAATCCTTCCATAAATATGATCTTTTGCCTATGCTAAAGGTTTTTGGGCTCGGGCACCCATCAAGGCTGAATGATCGTGATCAAAATGGGACATTATTTGGAGTCATCCTACCAAGTTGCAATGAAATCCCTTCAAAAATATGACCTGTAGCCTGTGCTAAAGGTTTTCAGGCTTCGGGCTCCTGTAGCATCCTACCAAGTTACAATGAAATTCCTCAATAAATATGACCTGTAGACTGTGCTAAAGGTTTTTGGGTTCAGTAGTCACGGTTAGTAGATCCCACCCAAATGGGGAAATTCTCATCTAGACATCATAAGGAGTCATCCTACCAAGTTACAATGAAATCCCTCCATATTAAACATGACCTGCAGACTGTGCTAAAAGTTTTTGGGTTTTGGGCTTGGACAGCCATCAAGGTTGACAGATCATGCCCAAAAGGGGACGTTCTCATCTAGGCATTATACAGAGGCATCCTTCCAAGTTACAATGAAATCCCTTGATAAATACAACCTGTAGATTGTGCTAATGGTTTTCGGGTTTTGGGCTCGGGCAGCCATACCGGTTGACCGATCGCGACCAAAAGGGGATGTTCTCATCTAGACATGACCCCAAACCTGCATATGAAATACCGTGACGATCAAACAAGAGCTGCGGGGTGTAGCCCGTGCTAAAGGAAAATGTGAACAGACTCACAGACTTCCGCGCACGCCTGATAGCAATAGCTTATCTTGAATTTGTCAAGTTAAGCTAAAAATAGGATTCATGATGCATTTCGTTTTGAAGTTATTGCATGGACAAGCAAAAGTTGATGGGCAGGCAGACATATGGACATGGCCACACCATAATACAGCCACTCCAGAGAGCAGCCATATAACAAGCATAAACTAGATGGTGTCACTTGTGTGCAAAGCACACTATAGTGTATCCCCGCATTTGCATCCTTGACTTTGTATGAATGCTTGATACAAAGATGAAATGTATTATATGACACACTAAAATCATATTGAGTGGCACAGGTGACACAGCTTCGTGCGCACCTACAGACTCCACTGCAACATTTGGGCATGGTTTCAGCGTTTCGAATTGCATACATGTACCCTGGGAGCCTTTCGCCGGAAACGGTCTAAGAAAACATGAAAGTGGCAACGGTGGCACCCCAAAAATCAGAAACCTTCGTGCACATCTACAGACCCTACTGCAACTTTTAAGCATAGTTTTAGCATTTCAAATTACATACTCTGGGAGCTTTTCGCCGGAAATGATCTAAGAAAACACGAAAGAAAAACGGTGGCACCGCCACGTGGCATCTGAAAAATCTGAAACCTTTGTACGCATCTACAGACCTTACTGCAACATTTAAGCATGCGTTTAGCATTTCGAATTACATACCCTTGGAGCCTTTTGCCGGAAACGGTCTAAGAAAACACAAAAGTGGCAACGGTGACACAGCCACTTAGCACCCAAAAAATCCAAAACCTTCCTACGCATTTACAGACTCTACTGCAACATCTCAGAATGGTTTTAGCATTTCGAATTACATACTCTAGGAGCCTTTCGCCGGAAATGGTCTAAGAAAACACGAAAGTGGCAATGGTGGCACAGCCATGTGGCACCTGAAAAATCCGAAATCTTTGTGCACATCTACAGACCCTCCTGCAGCATTTGAGCATGGTTTTACCATTTCGAAATACATACTGTAGGAGCCTTTCACCGGAAATGGTCAAAGAGAACATGAAAGAGGCAACGGTAGCACAAAAAAATCCAAAACCTTCGTGCGCATCTACAGACCCCACTGCAACATTTGAGCATGGTTTTAGGATTTTGAATTACATACCCTAGGAGCCTTTTGCCGGAAACGGTCTAAGAAAACATGAAAGTGGCAACAGCACAGCCACTAGGCAGCTGAAAAATCTGAAACCTTCGTGCACATCTACAGACCCCACTGAAACATTTGAGCATGGTTTTAGTGTTTCGAATTACATAGCCTAGGAGCCTTTCGGCGGAAACGGTCTAAGAAAACACAAAAGTGGCAACGGTGGCACAGCAACGTGGAACCTGAAAAATCCGAAACCTTCGTGCGCATCTTCAGACCCCACTGCAACATTTGAGCATGGTTTTAGTGTTTCAAATTACATACTCTAGGAGCCTTTCGCCGGAAACGGTCTAAGAAAACACAAAAGTGGCAACGGTGGCACAGCCACGTGGCACCTGAAAAATCTGAAACCTTCATGCACATCTACAGACCCTACTGCAACATTTGAGCATGGTTTTAGCGTTTCGAATTACATACCCTAGGAGCCTTTTGCCGGAAACTGTCTAAGAAAACACAAAAGTGGCAACGGTGGCACAGCCACATGGCACCTAAAAAATCTGAAACCTTCGTGGACATCTAGAGACCCTACCGCAACATTTGAGCATGGTTTTAGCTTTTCGAATTACATACCCTAGGAGCCTTTCGCCAGAAACGGTCTAAGAAAACACGAAAGTGGCAATGGTGGCTCAGCCACGTGGCAGCTGAAAAATCCGAAGCCTTCGTGCGCATCTACAGACCCCACTGCAACATTTGAGCATGGTTTTAGCGTTTCGAATTACATACCCTAGGAGCCTTTTGCCGGAAACGGTCTAAGAAAACACAAAAGTGGCAATGGTGGCACAGCCACGTGGCACCTGAAAAATCGGAAACCTTCGTGCACATCTACAGACCCCACTGCAACATTTGAGCATGGTTTTAGTGTTTCGAATTACATACCCTAGGAACCTTTCGACGGAAACGGTCTAAAAAAACACGAAAGTGGCAATGGTGGTGCAGCTACATGGCAGCTGAAAAATCTGAAACCTTCGTGCGCATCTACAGACCCCACTGCAACATTTGAGCATGGTTTTAGCATTTCGAATTACATACCCCAGGAGCCTTTCGTGGGAAAAGGTCTAAGAAAACACAAAAGTGGCAACGGTGGCACAGCCACGTGGCACCCAAAAAATCCAAAACCTTCGTATGCATCTATAAACCATACTGCAACATCTGAGAAAAGTTTTAGCATTTCGAATTACATACCCTACGAGACTTTCGGCGGAAACGGTCTAAGAAAACATAAAAGTGGCTAAAGTGGCACAGCCACGTGGCACCTGAAAAATCCGAAACCTTTGTGCACATCTATAGTCCCTACTGCAACATATGAGCATGGTTTGAGCATTTCGAATTACATTCCCTACGAGCCTTTCGCCGGAAAGGATCTAAGAAAACACTAAAGTGGCTACGGTGGCACAGCCACGTGGCACCCGAAAAATCTGAAACCTTTGTGTGCATCTATAGACACTACTGCAACATATGAGCATGGTTTTAGCATTTCGAATTACATACCCTACGAGCCTTTCGCCGGAAACGGTTCAAGAAAACACAAAAGTGGCTACGGTGGCACAGCCATGTGGCACCTGAAAAATCCAAAACCTTCCTGCGCATCTATAGCCCCTACTGCAACATCTGAGCATGGATTTAGCATTTCGAATTACATATCCTATGAGCCTTTCGCCGGAAACGGTCTAAGAAAACACAAAAGTGGCTACGGTGGCACAGCCACGTGGCACCCGAAAAATCCGAAACCTTTGTGCGCATCTATAGTCCCTAATGCAAGATATGAGCATGGTTTTAGCATTTCGAATTACATTCCCTACGAGCCTTTCGCCGGAAACGATCTAAGAAAACACGAAAGTGGCTACGGTGGCACAGCCACGTGGCACCCGAAAAATCTGAAACCTTCGTGTGCATCTATAGACCCTACTGCAACATATGAGCATGGTTTGAGCATTTTGAATTACATACCCTACGAGCCTTTCGCCGGAAACGGTTCAAGAAAACACAAAAGTGGCTACGGTGGCACAGCCACGTGGCACCCGAAAAATCCGAAACCTTCCTGCGCATCTATAGCCCCTACTGCAACTTCTGAGCATGGATTTAGCGTTTCGAATTACATATCCTACGAGCCTTTTGCCGGAAACGGTCTAAGAAAACACAAAAGTGGCTACGGTGGCACAGCCACGTGGCACCCGAAAAATCCGAAACCTTCGTGCGCATCTATAGACCCTACTGCAACATCTGAGCATGGATTTAGCATTTCGAATTACATATCCTACGAGCCTTTTGCCGGAAACGGTCTAAGAAAACACAAAAGTGGCTACGGTGGCACAGCCACGTGGCACCCGAAAAATCTGAAACCTTTGTGCGCATCTATAGTCCCTACTGCAAGATATGAGCATGGTTTTAGCATTTCGAATTACATTCCCTACGAGCCTTTCGCCAGAAACGATCTAAGAAAACACGAAAGTGGCTACGGTGGCACAGCCACGTGGCACCCGAAAAATCTGAAACCTTCATGTGCATCTATAGACCCTACTGCAACATATGAGCATGGTTTTAGCATTTTGAATTACATACCCTACAAGCCTTTCGCCGGAAACGGTTCAAGAAAACACAAAAGTGGCTACGGTGGCACAGCCACGTGGCACCCGAAAAATCCAAAACCTTCCTGCGCATCTATAGCCCCTACTGCAACTTCTGAGCATGGATTTAGCGTTTCGAATTACATATCCTACGAGCCTTTTGCCGGAAACGGTCTAAGAAAACACAAAAGTGGCTACGGTGGCACAGCCACGTGGCACCCGAAAAATCCGAAACCTTTGTTCGCATCTATAGTCCCTAATGCAAGATATGAGCATGGTTTTAGCATTTCGAATTACATTCCCTACGAGCCTTTCGCCGGAAACGATCTAAGAAAACACGAAAGTGGCTACGGTGGCACAGCCACAGGGCACCCGAAAAATCTGAAACCTTCGTGTGCATCTATAGACCCTACTGCAACATATGAGCATGGTTTTAGCATTTTGAATTACATACCCTACGAGCCTTTCGCCGGAAACGGTTCAAGAAAACACAAAAGTGGCTACGGTGGCACAGCCACGTGGCACCCGAAAAATCCGAAACCTTCCTGCGCATCTATAGCCCCTACTGCAACTTCTGAGCATGGATTTAGCGTTTCGAATTACATATCCTACGAGCCTTTTGCCGGAAACGGTCTAAGAAAACACAAAAGTGGCTACGGTGGCACAGCCACGTGGCACCCGAAAAATCCAAAACCTTCGTGCGCATCTATAGACCCTACTGCAACATCTGAGCATGGATTTAGCATTTCGAATTACATATCCTACGAGCCTTTTGCCAGAAACGGTCTAAGAAAACACAAAAGTGGCTACGGTGGCACAGCCACGTGGCACCCGAAAAATCTGAAACCTTTGTGCGCATCTATAGTCCCTACTGCAAGATATGAGCATGGTTTTAGCATTTCGAATTACATTCCCTACGAGCCTTTCGCCGGAAACGATCTAAGAAAACACAAAAGTGGCTACGGTGGCACAGCCACGTGGCACCCGAAAAATCTGAAACCTTCGTGTGCATCTATAGACCCTACTGCAACATATGAGCATGGTTTTAGCATTTTGAATTACATACCCTACAAGCCTTTCGCCGGAAACGGTTCAAGAAAACACAAAAGTGGCTACGGTGGCACAGCCACGTGGCACCCGAAAAATCCAAAACCTTCCTGCGCATCTATAGCCCCTACTGCAACTTCTGAGCATGTATTTAGCGTTTCGAATTACATATCCTACGAGCCTTTTGCCGGAAACGGTCTAAGAAAACACAAAAGTGGCTACGGTGGCACCGCCACGTGGCACCCGAAAAATCCGAAACCTTCGTGCGCATCTATAGACCCTACCGCAACATCTGAGCATGGATTTAGCATTTCGAAATTACATATCCTACGAGCCTTTTGCCGGAAACGGTCTAAGAAAACACAAAAGTGGCTACGGTGGCACAGCCACGTGGCACCCGAAAAATCCGAAACCTTCCTACATATCTACAGATCATTTAGCAACACCCTAGTGTAATTTTAGAACTCCGAATTACATAGGTTGGGACTATTCAGCAAAAAAGTGAAAAAATAACGCATTTTTAAGTGGCTCCACAGAAGCCACCTGGTGGCACAAAAATTTAAAAGTTGTATTTTTGGGTTGCACAGACCCTATTGAACAACTGTAGAAAGTTACAGCATTTTGAATTACAAAACCGGACGTACGGAAGTACGGCCGTACGGATGTACGGACGGAGATCATGACAATATCCCCGTATTTTTTAAAATGTGGGGATAATGAAAGTGTCAGTGACACTGTAGCTCAACTTGTTAAGACATGTACATGTATAGTATGTGATACAGCAATGACAAACATCTAGGTAATGACCTATTAACAAAGGTACATATAAAGTATTGTAACGATCTGTACATAAATACTGACCGTAGCCTGTAACAAATGTATAGGTAAAGTATTGTAAAGGTGGGTGACAGTCAGATGCTAAACTAGAAAAGAAATCTTTGAGTCCCAGAGTTGGTCTGACTGAACCCCAAAATATTTGTTCTCATTGCACAGTGATAACAAAGGCACCCCAAAACACACTCGTTCCTGTCCCAAGGTGAAAACAAAGGTACCCAAGAAGTTTCGTGAAGATCAGTTCACAAATACGAGCTGTATAGAAGTTGTGACAAAGAACTGATTGGACCTAATTTCGGTACAAAATGGCCACTGGCAGCCATCTTGAATTTTGGACCGCACCCAGAAACACTCGTTCTCGTCCTAAGGTGATAACAAAGGTACCCAAGAAGTTTTGTGAAGATCGGTTCATAAATACAGCCTCTAGCCCGAGCCGTATTGACATGTGCACTTACAGTGTTTAAGAAGCACTGAATAAATCAAAGTTCATCTAATTTGCATAATTCCTGCACGAGAAAAAAACCTGTACTATATGTGATGTATTCCATTTTACTAAACATTCATACAAAAATTTATTCAAATCAGAACTTTCATACAGAAGTTCTGTACAAAAGACTGATTGCACTAATTTTGGTACAAAATGGCTGCTGGTGGCCATCTTGAATTTTGGACCACACCCAAAAACACTCATTCTCATCCCACGGTGATAACAAAGGTACCCAAGAAGTTTCGTAAAGTTTGGGTTATAAATACGGCCTCTAGCCTGAGCCGTATAGAAGTTGTGTACAAAAAACTGATTAGACCTAATTTCGGTAGAAAATGGCCACTGGCAGCCATCTTGAATTTTGGACTGCACCCAGAAACACTCGTACTCGTCCCCAGGTGATAACAAAGGCAAAGGTACCCAAGACGTTTCGTGAAGATCGGTTCATAAATACAGACTCTAGCCCGAGCCGTACTGACATGTGTACTTACTGTGTGTAAGTAGCACTGAAAAAATCAAAGTTCATCTAATTTGCATAATTTCTGCACGAGAAAAAAACCTGTATTATATGTGATGTATCCCATGGTACTAAACATTCACGCAAAAAATTATTCAAATCAGCGCTTTCATATGGAAGTTCTGTGCAAAAATCTGATTGCACCAAATTTTGTACAAAATGGCTGCCATCGGCCATCTTGAATTTCGGACCGGACCCAAAACCACTCGTTCTCGTCCCACGGTGATAACAAAGGTACCCAAGGTGTTTTGTAAAGATCGGTTCATAAATACGGCCTCTAGCCCGAGCCGTATTGGCATTTACACTTACAGTGCTGAAAGTAACACCAAAAAACATCAAAGTTAGTCTAATTTGCATAATTTACGCATGAGAAAAAAACCCGTATTATATGTGATGTATCCCATGGTACTAAACATTCATACAAAAAATTATTCAAATCAGAGCTTGCATATGGAAGTTCTGTACAAAAAACAGATTTCTGCATCGTCGGTACAAATTGGCGGCTGGCAGCCATCTTGAATTTTGGACCGCACCCAAAAACACTCGTTCTCGTCCCACGGTCATAACAAAGGTATCCAAGAAGTTTCGTAAAGATCGGTTCATAAATACAGCCTCTAGCCCGAGCCGTATCCAATTGTTGACGGACAGACGGACGACGGGCCATGGCATAAGCTCAAATTTGGCTTCGCCAAAGTTGAGCTAAAACTATCCATGTACCTCGCTATTCCCTCTAATTTAGGAAAAAACCTGTTCTTAGGGACATAGACTATCACAGGGAATTTGGTAGGTCTGACAGATGTGAGGAGATATATGATAATGTAAAATCGCTCTAGTTACCCCATAGAAGTGGGTATGCTAGATGCCTGGTGTCACCACCATGAATTTTGGCATTTGGGGTATTCTAAACAGGCACCTCTCAAAAAGATAGGCAACGCCAAGCATGGCATATTCCCCTGCAAATATCAAAGACAAAGGGCCATAACTTGGTAAACAAACATTCAACAGAACTGATTTAAGAACTTGATCGAGATATTGTGGTACTAAACTCACATACCAAAAATGAGAGCCATACCATAAACATGAACGAAGTTATTGCATAAATGAAGAATTCTGACGGATGCATGGACAGACAGACACACAGATGCACGCACAGAGTTCTCTGCTATATCCCTTCCCTGCTGGGAAGTAAAAATATACATGCTACATGTAGCTGGGGTTATGAGCCTATTGAAGAATAAATGCAAGAAACTTCAGCAGTCAGTCATTATCATTACTTTGAAAAGCTGGCACAAAAGATGACGGTTTATATACCAACCCCCACCCAGTGATTTTTGAATTAAACATTTATTGCCATAATAGACAAAATAAATCTGGATACACTACCATGCACCTTTACCAATCACAACAGAAGTTACCTCCAAGTTGCACAGCTAAAAGTTTGTTTTCTACAAAGAATATTTTCAGAAATTTACATAGGAATACTGAGTTAACTAGAGGTACTGTGACAAGCACACAAAGTGATACCTCCCCCCCCCCACGCCTTTCAGAACGGAATTATATTGCTTCGTGCACATCTTCATATGGTGTTCTTCCATTGTGTAAAGTTTCATGAAAATTCTTCAAACGGTTTAGGAGGATTTGCACTTATAAGTATGGACAGATGGATGGATGGACGAACGGATGGACAGACAGACAGGGTGATCATAACTTTTGGTGCCCCTCTTCACCCCCACCCCGATACTTTTAAAACCTCACCGTTAGATTCCTGATAAAAACGGGCAGACATATGGGGGTTTAGGTGGCTATTTGTTGGTAGAAATGGAGGTGAGGTGACTAACGCAATTTATGTGACTAGTCACATAGTTAAATGTCATTATTCTAGGGTGGGGTTTAGAGTTGGGTGGGGTGGGGTTAGGGTCAGTAAAGGGTAGGGTTAGGGTTTGCTACCACCCCAAAAATTTTTCATCCAAAAAGTTGTTTTAATATGATGTGATGCATTTTAGTTAAAATAGACTAGGAATATATTGAATTTTCATTAGTCTAGGGAGGGGTTTAGAATTGGGGGTGGAGGGAGTAGGGTTAGGGTCAGTAAAGGGTAGGGTCAGGGTTTGCTACCACCCCAAAAATATTCCCCAAAATCACTTGTTTTAATATAATGGACATGCATTTTATTGTAGTCCCATAAAAATAGCCACATAACTACCAATTTGTTAGGATGTCCGTACCCCTAGTAGACTCCTTTGAAAACATATATCGGTAAAAAAAATTTGGTCATAAATTTTGGTGTCCCCTACTCCCCCATCCCCACCCCACACACTTTTTAAACCTGACGATGACCTCCGTCATATAAAAGTACTCCTAGTAGACCTATTTTGGACACTCGGGGTGGCCCCATATTCATTTCTATAGCGGAGACAGACAGACAGACATTCTAAAATATAGTAGATTTAAAATAATATTCTGTGTAGAAATAACAACAAGAAAATAACTTGACTGTCATTTTAATGAATCTATATCTATTTATAGAAATTAGTTATGATATAAAAATATATTGTACAAAAATACTGCACATCATTCCATCAATGGATTGTCTTATTACTTTCTGAATTTTATACACTGATAAACAATTCTTTTAACTTTTATGCACAAACATCCCACTTCAGAAAAGCTTCACTATATGAAGAAGAATATTCAAGTTGAGCAAAAAACTCTAAAAATTAAAGTTTTCAGTTCTTTGGCTTAGGAGATGTAGTTTACTTTGTAAGGGTGGAATGATAACAAAAAATATGATGCATATTGAGCTGGGATATATATGTTCTTACAATGACATAAAGAATACAAGTGGCATTTTCAGCAAATACTTCCTGTATCCAAGGGGTTAAAAGAGTGTCTCCACCATAGACAAGGGTTCTCCAGGGAAGGGGGGAGGGGGTTAACTCTTCATGCAAAATGAAGCACCCCAAGTACTTTTTGAAGGCTAAAGTACCTGGAAAGTCAGAGAATAGCTATAGTAAAAAGGCCCAATATATATATAGATAAGAGTCAGAACAAGAGAACTGTATCTTGAGGTGGTAAAACTAATTTTTGGGGATTCAAAATGGCAAAATGAAAACTATCACAAAACAACAGCAGATCCACTATTAAGACTGTGGTCTCTTCCTCGAACAGATCAAAATCCAGTCATCATGCATATTTTTATTTACTATTTACAATTCCCCATTCCCTCATGTGCAGTTGAGACAACTCATTCACAGGAGGTGGATGAGTGATCCCATGGGTCCCATCCGCAAGGCCTCTAGACTTCTGGGCATTAAGTCCAAGATTGGAGACCAGTGGTAAACTTATGGAAAGATTTACATGAATCAAACATCAACTCACCTCATACCAAAAAGATCTCATCCCTTGAGTGCATTAAGGTGGTGGGATGCACTCATGGGACCAAATTCAACTGCTTGATTCCACTTACTGGTTCATTGCTTAACTTGAATTTTCCATTTATTTGAGATTAAAACTTAAAAATACAACTATCTTACACCTGTTAAATTTTTGAATGTGGTTTGGCCCATGTTTTATTGGTAATGTGAATATAACTTTACTAAACATTTGAAATGAGGAGTGACTATTTGTTTGCTATTGTGCAAAATTGAATATTAATGAATGAGGAACCAGATGGGTAGAGCTCTACTCTTTTCATTTTGTGTGCTGGATTTTAAAAAATACTATCCAATAAGTTGAAGTATAGGTGATCAGCCTACTGACACTTCACTATATCAGATAAAGACAGTAAGTATATGTTCGTGAAAATATTTTTTTCATCCAAAATCATAAAGGAAGAATTAACTTGCCCGCTAAATCTCATGAGTTAAATAATTAATCCATCTCGGGGGAATAACAAATGTAAGAAGTTTGAAAACTTTGTCAAATAAAATAATAATTATCGCTTATGTGTATACCGCCTTGTAACAGAACTTTATTTTTGTTTTCCCGAGTTCCTGTTAAATTCTGTATTTTTCTCAAGCAGTTGGCTCACGCCTTAAAATTTATGAGTTGTTGCATATTGGTTTATGCAAAATTGAGACACCCAATCAAAACTCCGCATTTGGATTGTTCGGCGGGAAATTTCCTATATAAGCTGTGTTTTCTGTCATTTCAAAGGTTCCACGTTTGCAGCCTAAAAGCTATAGCCAAGCTGAGTGGTATTATCTTTTCCCTTAAAAGGGGAGCCTATTATGTGTTCCATTAGAGTCATTGTGCTAAATGGAATATAGCTAGTGCTGTACGGTGTCTGTACCAGTGATTCTCACTCTTCCTGTTTTTAGCTATAATCCTTACAGTGTAATATTTCAACTACATCATCAAGGCATGCTTTCAACGAAGGCATATATATGTCAGCAAAGTACAAAATGTTTCTATTTGAGGTTCAGTATGGGAATGCAGCTTCTGTAGTTTGACTCCATATGGATATCCTGCTGCCATTTTATTCTGTACAACCTTTGTATTTCTTCATTAAATAAGGTTTAAAATATTGATATGGAAGAACAGAATAATGTAGAGCATTTGAAAATCTGAAAATATAAAAATTATTCTTCTCCAAGAATAAGGAATTGAATTATTTGCCAGAGGCTCATAAGTTTGATTTCCATATTCTTCTTGATTTTTTTTTTTATTTTCAAACATTGTATGTTTATTCTATATTTCTCTGAAAAAAAGGCATCAGAAATACAAATAATGTTTTGGACAATAGACTTTTAGTTAAACATGCAGGTCTGCTTGCTACAACATTTTTTGTACTACTTTTTACCAAGATTTGAGTGCTTTCTAGGAGGCCTGATGGAAATTCACTCTCTACATGATGTGTAACTGCAAATTAGATAATGACAATGAAATAGATGAATATATATACATATATATAAAAGCCGAAAATCATTATAGCATTTTATATCATTCACTTCTACAGAAAATCAGTGAGAATTTATCTCTTTTTCTGAATTTCTGAGTGAGAAACTTTACAGAATCAGGCAATGCTGCTAAGTATATTTAACTCCTTCTACGCGGATGGGAGATATTCCTGCCCAGGACAGGAAATCTGTTAACCACAAAAATAAGTATAATTCAAGAACTTAAAACCAAACTGTCCCCTGTAAATTGAATCACTGATTTGACCAATGATTTCTTAAGATAGATTTTTAGTAATCTTTTATAAAACCTAGTCATGGGAGCTGTGAAGCAGCCATGACTAGATTTAATGAAAAATATTTAAAAAAATACTCAGGTAAAGAGTTAAAGTCCCAGAAGTGAATGGTATAGAACTGAGTAATGATGTTCAACTTTCACAAATAATAATAATGGCTTTGAGTAATTTCATGTGATGTGCAAGATTTGAACCCCAGCCAGTCCATTAACCTTAAATATATATACATATGTATAAAAACTGACTAATATTTGGCAATATAAAAACCTACCAAATTCTTAAATGCTGCAGGCTGTTTTCATGGGATTATAGCACATGTTCCATAAAATTAATGTTTATTTGTTTGTTTGTTTGTTTGTTGGTGGGTAACGTCACATATTTATGCACAATGGCTAATCGTGACACAACATGGCGATGAAGTCAAGTTTAGTCAATCGTTTATCAACATGTTGCCCATTTTAGAGGACTTTCACCCCAAGCATTGGTGACTGGGTCCTATTTTACTAGTAAAGCGGAACTGGTTTACCGCAGTAAACAAGTGCTGCTTACTTCCCAGGGTTCCCACGGGGATAATGTTTATTTATTTATTGGTGTTTAAAGTCACATACTTCTGCACAATGGCTAACCACGACCACAACATGGAGATCAAGTCAAGATCAGTCAATCGTTTATACCCCATGTTGCCTATTTTAGCATTAGTAACTCGGTCCTATTTTACCAGTGAAACAGAGCTTATTTACCACAGTAAAAAAGTATTGCTTCACTTCCTGTGGTTCCCATGGGGGAAATTAATGTTTTCAACTCCTCCAGACAGATAGAGGTAAATTTGTTCTTAGTACTAGAAAACATGATGTAACAATTATTTTGTAGTTTGTATTGAATCAGACAACTTCACACAATCTTTATAACTGTAAAATAGTTTTTTTTTCAATCTCAACTGAAAAACCATTAAACAGAAGAACCATGTTAATTGAATAGCCACTTTGCCAGTGAAAATTATTTAGTAAACAGCAGTATTAAATTAACAGGGATCTGATCACTTTCCTACACTTTAGAGATCAACTGGACATTTATTCTATTATATGGACCTCTATCAAACAAGACATAATAGAATAAATGCCTGTATTTGATGTACTGAGGATAAATTGTTCTATAAACAAGGGGAATTCAATGCTTGTCAGGGTAATTTTTAATTTTTTTTAAATTATTACAATATCTTTTATTCAATTATGCAGACTAAATCTGCTCTAAATTTACGGTAAATGGTTTGGCGTTTGGAAATTATTTCAATTAACAGGGATATTCAATAAAGAGATATACAATTAAGAGGGCTCCACTGCATAAGGCTAAAAAAATAAAGGTCTGGTTCACAGCAATTCCTCTCTGAAACTGAACCCCCATGTTGAACTTTTTTATTGACTTGCAGTGTCTTACTATGAAAATGTGAATTTGTGAGACTACTTATTTGCATGTGATTGCAACACAAGCATCCTTAAAATAAACAGTTGTTTAATTATATTTGTTTGTAAACATCCAGTTTGCTCTTAATAATGCAAATATTATGTGGACGGTATTTTTTGAAAAATGGTGCATAAATATAACAAACAAAATAAACATAAAAACCTCCCTCCCTCTCTCATTGATTTGAAAAATTTAATTTCCCATGAACCACATGTTTTTTCTTTTTTTTGTTTGGCTCAAGACATGTATAACTGACATCATTCTATATAGTACAGTGGAACCCTGTTTATTGAATAGCCACTTTGCCAATGAAAATTGTTCAATTAACAGGAGTATTGAATTAACAGGGACGGTGTCACTTTCCTGTATTCTTGAGATAAACTTAGTATTTATTCTACTATATCTTGTTTGACAGAGCTTCAAGAGCTCTGTCAAACAAGATATAATACATTAATTGCCTGTATTGGATGAACTGAGGCCAAATAGGTCTATGAACAAAGGAAAACTGTTGAGAGTCAGGGTAATTTCTCGACAGGTTACAAGATTTTTTATTCAAATAACAGGGGTTTAGTCTATGACCTATATTTAATTAACATGTCAAATTTGTACTGGAGGTAGGTAAAAGGTTTTGAATTGGGAAATTATTTTCAATTAACAGGGTTAATCAGTTAAAAGAGATCCAATTAAGTGGGCTACATTGTAATGTGATTACAAAAGCAGATAGAGAATTCTGATCGAACCGCGACCTGGTTGCAATCATGTAAAAATTTTCAGTCTATTTTCCTCCTAATAATACATAAGAATCTTACACATAGAAAAAACCCAGGTAAGAACATTGAATCTCAGATGTTATTTTCACTGGTTTTTCTCGATTTGTCTTTGACTTCACAAATATTTTACTTAAGAAATTTTGATACTTTGATAAAAGTGTGTCACGACCTTATCAAGCCTGATAAGCAATCTGTTCGAGCTGAAATGGTTAAAGGGTTTTCTTGATCGATTAATCACATGGATAAACCTTGATTAACTGATTATTTACATTATTCATTTATTGGTGTTTAAGGTCACATATTTTTGCACAATGGCTAATTATGACAACCTGAGTATCAACTCAAGACCAGAGGTGAGCGTTAATAAGCCATGTTGCCCATTTTAGAGAGGGTTTGCACCTCCCAAGCATTGGTAACTGGGTCCTATTTTACTAGTAAAAGAGAGCCTGTTTACCACAGTGAACAGGCACTGCTTCACTTCCCGGGGTTCCCACAGGGAGGTTAACCGATTACTCACTTGCCCTTATAGGCAGCTGAATAATTGGTGTACCATTGACGATTGATAACATTAACCCTTAACCCAACTTAAAGGACAAAATGGACCACCTCTACACACAAAAATCTCCATTCAGATTTTATTATGTTTTCAATTTTTGTCTCAAAAACATAGCTTATGATCCCTCATTGGAACGGGCTGATTGAGCTTGTTCCAATGAGGGATCAGAAGCTATGTTTTTGAGACAAAAATCGAAAAGTTTTAGTAATTCAAGAAACTATTTTGCAAGTATTGTCTGCTACCTGCATTGGGTAAAGGTTAACTTAAGAACGACCAGTTCCAGCTACTGATACAGTATAATGATCATGCAAGTGAATAAGTGTGGCATCACGCGACTTGCATACTTTACTTTGTCTCATATAATTCATGTGAGTCAGTGTGACAATGTTTGCCTGTTTTGGAGCAAGTTTGTTAATCCAGAAAATACAGTAGTTCAAAACTAACGGTTAATCGATCAATTACTTTTTTGATTGATCACGCCATTGATCATTGGTTCATGATTTATCGGTTAACCATTTGAACTCTACAATCTGTCATTTGGAGAAAGAGGTAACCAGAGGGGGAATTTTCTGATGCTTCCCATACGGTGGACCATTTATACTCTAAGTACCTCTTTCTGTTTAGACATGAGACCTTGATTCAGATTAACCTTAGGGTTAATTTAATGATACCCCTGCTGTGCGGGGTTGCATCACCAGTCTGCTTATTTCACAGTCTGCATATTTCCAGGCTTGGATCTGATATTGATAATTATTCATACTCTCTAGTATGGTACTATTGTATTGATTGAGAATCTGACTTATTTATACTTTATTTAACATATTGGTCAAATCTAGATAATGATGTATGATAAACTGTCCAAGTCCCTACGAATCTCAAATTTTGGGTTGAATCAAAACCTCAACTGAATTAGGCAGAGTATTTCAAATCCAACTTCACTCAAATTGAATATCACTGCTCTTCGAAAAACAGATATTGCAATTATTACAAGTTGAAAATATGTTCCAATAAGAGTAAAATCCTCGCCCTCTGACTGGATGAGAGCTGGCACAATTTCTTTTATGTTTAAGTCTCCAGTAGCAAATGTTACCATCTGACCTCACCATGTGAAATATTTGAAATGACGTCTCCCGTTTCGTAATTGCTTCATAAACGGAGTGACTAGCAAGCCGCTTCATTTTTCTGGATTTTTCATACATGCAGCAGATTGTGTTCCAGATGAAGTGTTGTTTAAATTATAAACTGATTTATGATATGAACTGAGATCAAATGAGCTTATCTAGTTTATTGATTATTTATCCAGTGCTGTCATGGGGTTTTGGGCTATGGGTAGTGTCTTATTGGAACGTGTAAGTTGTTGTCATGGGTTGGTGGTAACATGGTCTGAGGTTTGGAACTTGGAGCATATGTTCAAGCTTGATGCTACCGTCAATTCATCACAATAATTTATAATGTCCCAATACCAACCATAACGTAATATCTTGCAGTGATTGGTCAATGCCTTGTTGATTTCATTTTATGTCGCACGTGCATATGTCTACTGTCAGCGATTCTTATGTCCACTGTCAAGGATAGCATCTCATTGCCATGAGCAAAGGTTCATCGCAATGTATTTTTTCACTTGAAATCAACTGAGACAAATACTTTTAACTGAAGTAAAATACACACAAAAGTACCGTTATTACCTACAAAAAGATTAGTTATGTAAACATGGGTAATTATTTATGAAACCGATTAGATTAAAAGGTCTCTTTTCATTAATTTACTGTAACATAAACTGAAATGAATTGAGAGCATCTCGCCCTGTTGATTGCGTACGAAAACACTGAATAAAGGGAAATCACTCAGTTTGTTATGATAAAAGTTAACTGGTTACCAAAACAATGTCTGCTTTCTAATATTTGCAGTGCGACAACAAATTTTAAAATGAATCGAATGAAGTGAAGAATGGGACATATACGTTATTCTGTTTGTTGATAGAGGACATAGTCTCACGTTCCCTGCATGAAACATATATTCATCCTCGGCTAATGTCCCCTGTCAACAAACAGAATGACTTATAATGTTAGTCTGCACTCACATGTTGTATGTAACAGCAACTTGTCTGTCTGGGCAAATCAATAAAAAAATACAGACTATTCCAAAAAGAAATTAAATTAATTTCGAAAGCGGAACTTCTGTGAACTCTTCTTCTACTGGAGACCTGATGGCAGAAGAAGAGTTCAAGAGGAGACACTTGTTGAAACTGACCAGATGAACTTCTCTTGAATAGTGCTTTGGCAGTTAGCCACTCAGCCTGTACTGCATTATTCAAGTCCAGTTACAAACAAGTGCAATGCCAAGGGTGACTATGCCTTTGCCTGCCACTGCCAAGCATGCGTTTCTAGTCATTTATCTTTGTTGATATAGAATAATAAATATCGTATCTTATCTCCGTTAAACCATAGCACCAATACAACAAGAAACCAAATGTGTCCATGGGACATAAATGCCCCAGCCTTATGATAAACTATATTCAGTGGTTAACAAAGTCCAAAAAGGGGCCATAACTCAGATAACAATTATTGGACCACACTCAAAATCAAACCCGTCTAGTATATTGTCTACAGTAAGCTATATTTCAATTTTGATTGAAATCGGACACCTATAACTCAAGTTACCATTTGGAAACCAACATCAACATTTACTAAGTTGGAAAAGGGCCATAACTATGCCAAAAAATATAAGACCAAGCCCACTATGAATCCCAACCTGTATTTTGTGGTTATAAACCTCTGTATAAAATTTTGTTTCATTTTATTCAGTAAAACTAAAGATGTATCATCCGGAAAGCAATATCAACATGTCTTCTGAGTGGGAAAAGGGTCAAAACTCTGCCAAAAAATATCAGACCAAGTCCATTATATCAATATTGGATGTCTCTGAAACATCTCAAAATCTTTTATTCAATTTATGAATTTATTCTGTGACCTTTATACAATTAATGAATCAAATTTCTACTGAATATATAGTAAAGGAATTGGTGTTCAAAAGTTATATGTATTTTTTGTTGTTTGTCTGTTTTGTTGGGTTTAATGACACTTTCAACATATCAGAGAGTTTTATGTGGAGAATTATTTTAATTTATTAACCCCAATCATTCTGGTAGTGCAACAGAATTTTCTCCAATTAGTCGATTTATCTGTTATTTAACTATGAATTTAATCAATTATACTTTGTTTCACAGAGCTCAACAGTTCTGTCATATAAGATATATTTGGCTAAATATCATATTACATTATGGGAAATATTTGCTGCTGAAAACATTGTCGTTTTGACATCAGACTGCAGAGGGTTAAATATCAGGTAAGTATATGTGCAGTTTATGTGGAAGTGAGAGTACCAAGAGAGAACCACCGAGCAGCAGTTAGCAACTGTCAGATTCATCAACGTACTCACTCTGCACTAGAAGGTCTAAACAACGGTTGGCTGTATTATGTGACCACCTGCATTATGTGGTTATAAACCCATGTATAAATTCTTTTTTCATTTTGCTCAGTCAAATTAAAGTTATCATCTGGAAACCATATTTAGGATGGACGTACATATGGACGGATGGACAACAGTAACACTTAATGCCCCTCGCCAGATTGACGGGGCATAAACAAGAGCAAAATATCTTGAATTCATTAGATGTGGTTAACTCTTTGACTGTTTGGAGAATACACTGTTACTAAGAAGTATATCCCTGGCACTTGTTAACTGGTGGAATGCTAAATTACTTTGGTCCATCAAAATTTGTTCACTTGTCTCTGCCTTGTTACAATTTATGAGAGAGTGCCTATAGGCACTCCTCCATAAATTGTAACACAGCAATTCCTGTAAGATTAAATCATTTTACTTCGAAGATAATATGAAGGACATACATAGAATATTATGCTTTTAAGTTGCAGTACATGCACTTCAGAGTAAAGCCCAAAAATAGGCTTCCGGCACTCTACCAGTCAACTGGTTGAGTTCTAGAAATGAGGGTACGAGATCAAACGCCAACATTTTCCTTGGTCATGTCTCATATTCAGTCAAACGCAAATAATATTTTGTTCATATAAATTTACTTTATTAAAATAAGACCCTGTCCAATAATCTCTATTAAAACAGATTTTGATGAGAAAAGTAAGACAACCAAAAACACTCTTAGCCTCCAACCAGTTATAAAATATTCCCTTAAAGGTCAACCAGTTAATAAAATATACCCCTACAGGTAGGATTAGTCCTATTATCAATGAATTTTTGATTCCAAACTCTTTACAATTTTTCATATCAAGTCAAAGCTGTTTTGCATTTTTTTTCTTAAAAAAAAATAAGACAATACTTTGCAAGTTAAGAGTCTGTGCTGGATGCCTCCATTTTTGCTCTTCTGAAAGTGTTGGCATTGCAATTAAAAGATTTCATATTCTGCTGAAGTAATTCATATTCAGTTAAGAGCAAAGGTGTTCCATTCACATGGTACTGTTTTCTTATTATTTATTGCAGAATGACATTGCGATGACCCAAAATAATTTTGCTCTCTATCAGTTTTACAACCTCAGAACAGGTGCACTTAACAAGTCATCATGTGGAGGTCCTTTTGACAACAGATAAATTAGGTAGGCAGTGGTTCCTGGTCAAGTCTTGGTTGCCTGTTTGAAATCACTTTCAAGCCACTGGATGTATAGAAGCTGTGGGCTGGTCTGAATTCAGGAACTTGTCCAGGCCTTTAAGGGTTAAATAAGTTCAGTGCATGTAATTCAAATATGTAAGACAGCCTTATGGCAAAACTAAAGAGTGGTATGACATATGAGAAGTTAGATGTGCAATTAACATTTAATTATTGAACTGTGCCAAATCATAACCCTGAACCAAATAATGTGATATATGATTCTGATTAGAAGAAAAATGCCTGCAGCACAGAAGAAACATTATATACATATGGATTTCATACATATTTATGATGAAGTATTTCCAGTTCAAGATCAATTTGATAAAATATTTGAGCACCTGTTAAACAAATTAACCCTTTAACCTTCACACATGGTATCAAAATTTATTTTTTTGAATATTTAAAAAAAAAAAATCAAAACATTTCAACAAAACCACATCATGTGACCCCTCACTGGAACGAGTTCGATCAGCTATTTCCAATTAAAGCTCACATGATATGAATTTGCTGAATGTTTTTGATTAATTTGTATATTATGTGGGCAGATATGGCAATTTTGTTCAGTAAAGGGTTAGACATATGAACTGTAAAACTCCCTTGAAACCAGCAAGGGTAGTCTTCTGTATCGATCCACTGAAACACAGTTTATCCTTTCATAAGGTGACATCTCCATCTGTCTTCTGAAAAAGAAAACAATAAAAAGTTGATGAATATGTTCATACATCATTACAGTGGAAATCTAAAAACTAAATACCCATACTACCAGTGAGAAATATTATTAAATAAGAGCATTCAATTAAGAACTTGGTCATTTTCATATATTCCAGTGATAAACTAATTATTTTTTCAATTGTATCTTATTTGACAGGGCTCATGGAAAAAATTCTTATATCAGATGAACTGAGGCAAAAAATATCTATAAACATGGCAAACTCAGTCGTTACCACAACAATTCTTCAATATATGATACATTTCACAACATTCTGCAAGTTATTTATTTATTGGTGTTTTAGGTCACTTCCAGCTGTGGCTACATCATGACCTCCACATAGGTATGAAGTCAAGTTTAGCCAGTCATTTATACCAATGCTACCAAATTTAGGCATTGGTCACCTTAGTAAACAAACATTGCTCCATTTCCCAGGGTTCCCACAGGGTGGAGGAGGGGGGGGGGGGTGGTGGGGTGGTGGGGAGAATACCATAAGCTGTATAGTATTAACATGTTGAATTTTACTGAAGGTATGGTAAATGATTTTGTGTTTTTAAGTTTATATAATTAATAAGGTTATTCACTTGAGAAATATCAATTTTATAGTAAATTTTCTTTCTTATTAAACCTACCTCAATTGTTTACTGCAGGCTTGCACTACAGTGGAAGACCCTAACTTGGATAAAATACTCTCTATTTTAATCTTTCCCAAGAGATTTGGGAAAGAAAAGTGGTGTAAAAAACACCACGAAAAAAAATAAGCCAAAACTGGGTCGAGCACCATCGGCGCACACCCAGTAGGGGACGCTCTTCCCTCAGTACAATTCCACGACTTCCATTAACCAGTGCGCAAGCAGTCATCAATTAATAATTCTTTTGAGTCCGCCAAATTAGGAGTTATTTGATCAGCGGGGAGGAAGGATTCTTATCCGAGTGAGAAGACGGGAGGGCCTCCATGTAAACAGTTGTGGTAGGTATAATAAGAAAGGAAATTTACTATAAAATTTATATTTCTTATCAACCTACCTTACAATTGTTTACTACAGGCTGAATAGATAATAGGATGGAGGGAATCACATAACCAACCCACACATAACTCACCTGCACTGGAACCGTGGACAGAGGAAGAGATCCCTAGTCCTATCAAACCATAACATCACAAACATCAGTAAAAGACAATGAGAGATGAGGCGTATGGTGATGTGCGATGCACAGACAGAAAGGGTAGTAACAGCACGGAACTGGAACTGACCTTGTAAGAAGCTGAATGGCTGAGATAGACAACAGCCTGAGCAGAAGAAAGAGGGCCCGTAGAACAAAGATCCTCTGCCTGTTCCTGCAACTGTCGCAGATAAGTGGAGAAGGTAGCATTTCTCCAGTAGGCTGCTAGCATTACATCCGACAACATGACGGAGTTAGTATAAGCCCCGAGAGGATGACAATGCAAGCACCTCGTGGCAGAAAAACGATTGGTAATACAATCGCCAGTCACAAGACGAGCAGAAGCTGCACGAATAGCAAGACAAATCCATTGAAAAATGGATTCAGGAGAGATCTGGCATGTGAGAAAATGCATATCCACACAGTTTAAAGGCGCGAACGCCCCCCCCCCCCCCCCCCCCCAAAGCAGAGCAGCACCCAAGAAAGTGTCCATCTTGGAGTAAACTGCAAAGTCCTAGGCCTTTTCAAAGAAAAGGGCAGAACAAGCTTGGAGAGGCAAGGATGAGTGCCAATACGATGCAATCCCACATATGAAAAAGGTCTCCGAAGCATGGACTTGTACCCATTGCTGGAGACCTCCAAAATCAAACATAAACCAGAAACTCTGCAAGGAGTGACAGAAGAAAGAGAGTGATCGCACACCATCGGCAGAAGAACCTTCTACTTAGCCGCAGAGATTAAACCAGTGGAGTTAGTGTCTCCTTGAAGAAGAAAAGCAACTCCACTGCTCATCTCGAAAAATCCACTATGGAGGAGACAGGACCCGATAAAAGACATGTGCGAAGGCACAATGAAGTCGAGTCGACCTGAAACCTCCTTGGGCAACCTTGACAAAGAAAGTCGCGATGTAGAGGGAAACATGCCAGAACCGCCGCTAACATAGAGCGGAGCAGATTAATCCACACCCACTTAGGCGATGGGTGAGATCGAAAGGATTCGACAACTGCAGGTTCGTATCTGGGCTAGAACCTGAGGCAGAATCGGAACTGGCAGGAAGGCATAGCTGACAAGACCGTTCCAAAGGATGGACAGAGTGTCCATGGCAGAAGCCAGAGCATCTGGACACGGGTACACGAAAGTGTCCACCTGATGGTTCCAACGAGTCGCAAAGAGATCAATGTGGGGACGACATCAGAGAACGATCGCAAAGAGACTGGAACAGCACCATGTGGCGCATCCACTTGGTGGAAAAGAACCTGCCCTGTTGGGACAGGGAGCCGGCTAGGAAGTTCAGACAACCGGGAAAGTGACGAACCACCACTCCAGCAATGACATCCTGAGCGAGCAGTAGAAGATCCTGAACCAATTCATACATGGGAACATAGTGCATGCCGCCCTGGTTCTGAATGTAAACAACCACCGTAGAATTGTCAGACCACAGAAGGACCTGACAATTCGAAAAGCGGGGGATCCACTGCCGGAAACTCAGAAGAAGAGCAAGAAGCTCCTGGTTGACATGAAGAGCTGCTACATCCTGATCCCATGATCTGTGAAGGAAAAGACCTACACTACCCTGTGAGTGAGTAGAAGTGGCAGCAGGAGGATCAGCCCTTAGCTTTGCAGAGGAAGCAGAAGGGTACTTGTTAGGCTTTGGACAGCACCTGCCTCCAACAGAAAGCCGATCAAGCTGACTAAGCAGCAGCAGAACAATGGAATGACAAAGGGAGTCATCCCAGACCGTCGCCACGGAAGGATGGAATAGTTACGGACCCGCCGATAGAGGCAGATCGAAGAGCAGGGCACTGCCCCTCAAGAAGGGGATGTCTTGTGTCCAGCACAGCGTACCTGCGAACTGATTCCAAGCTAGCTGTGTTACAGGCATGTGTATGAGAAGATGCATGAGCGACTTGAACAGCACACACCAAACAAAAACCTGTTTGTCGTCAAACTCATCTGGGAGCAGATAAGCAGCAAAGCAGAGACGACGTGATCGTAGAAAGCATTCCAGCATCTCTCCCGATAAGCCCAACGCAGACTCCAGAGTCTCCATATGGCTGAGGAGTTGGGAGTCTTGATCCAAGACCGTCAAAGACTGGCAGACTGACAAATTGGAGAAATCGTAGGAACAATAACACACCAGAGGCAAAAAAGTGTCAACACTGATGAAGAATGACATCTTCATTGCCTTGGAACTCAGTTTAGAGTCCAAAGCTGTAAATGCTTCAATCACCTGTACCGACAGGCACGGTCGAAGGCTCCCAGAGGCAGGTTGGTCCACAGGCTGTAGGCGTGCAACCGATGATCGCAGCCAGGCTGACACTGTCGGCTGGTCTGACGGTTTGAGACCGGGAAGGAACCCAAACACAAAGTCAAGAGCTGCCCCCAAGTCAGAAGACTGTTGGCACTCGACATCAGGAATGTCAGATTCATCCCATGACTTGGAAGACACACAGCCCATCATGGGCAAACCAGCCGACGCCTCCCATGGTGTAGGCACACCAGGGGGATCAGAAAGCGGTCTGTTTCCAATCCCGGGAGGCGGTGCCACAGGGGGCACCCGGAAAACACTCGTAGCCTCGCTGGAAGCAACAGAAAAGGCTCTTGGACAAAACCTAAGTGAGCAAGGAGAGGGCCTCCCTAAGCTCACTGACTGTCAGAATAGTACGACATGGGAACGAACTGACAAAGTGGCTTCACTCCTGACCCATTTACCAGCGAAGAACCATGATCCTCAAATACACCCGACGCAGGGTGATGGGCTGCAGCCCCAAAAATCAGAAGGCAGATGTGTATTGGGGTATCACATACACCCGAGGATCAATTAGAGCAGAAACTCAGGAGAGTTGCCACAGACCTCTGCGGGACAGAAGGTCCAGGCTGCACAAAAAGCGTTGGTCACACAAAACTGGCCATGGGACCAGAGTGCGCGGACGGAAACGCCACGGAGCTCATGGTGACCCCACCATGAACATCCGAATCCAATGAGAAAAACTGAGGTACTCAACGGTTGAGAGACCACAGTGGAGGGTTTGGCCGGAAGCCCCTTCCAACTTTGCCAAGTTGAAGACAGGGAAGGCTGGGGCCAATACCCCATGTCTACACTACCAGACATCACTGCAGACCCCTGCAGGGATAAGCCAAGGCCAGCTAAAACAGTGACTGATGACGTTGTAGACAGAACAGCAGATACGACAGGAGCTGGAGAGCAACCTAGCTCGGAGGAGTCACAACCCTAGTGACAGCCTCAGATGTCACTGGAGAGGGTGCACAGTCCCGGAATCAGGTATCTCTTCACCAGACATCCATCAGCTCCCACAGTATCCACCACGGTAAAAAACTGCACATCCCCCATGGAGGGGGAATAACTCTCACCAGATGTGGTCGTGTCGGGAGGACCCGAAGCGACAGTGCCCCCCCCCCCCCCCTCCCCGCAGATGCAGGAGGAGTTGCACATCCCCCACAGGTGGGGTATAACTCTCACCTCATGTTGGGAGGCTCCCAAAGCAACAGTGTCCCCCCCCCCCCCCCCATGGATGTGGGAGCTGCATACCCCCAATGGAGGGGGTATAACTCTCACAAGCTGTGAGCGTGCCTCAGAAGGCCCCAAAACAACAGCAACCCCCCCCCCCCCCCCCTCACCCCTCCCCCCCCCCCCCCCCCACACACACACACACACGGGTGTGGGAGGAACAGCCACGAGAATGCACCAAAGGCGAGGGCAAAAGGAATTGCCCTAAAGGAACTGAACTGGAAATAACAGAGGTGAGAGCAGTAGAAGACAAAGAAAAAAGAATCGGTGGGAACACAACAGAACCCAGACGGCCGACAGGGACCTAAAAAACAGAAATTCAGCCCTCAACACTGTGAAGAAATCCTGTCCATACTGTCCCTAATACACACCTAACTTCAATAATAATATTAAAATTTATCAACCAAAATTTTTTATGTCTGAACCGCGCTACAACGATGTTGAAAATCATGTGCGAAATAGGAATATATAAATAAAATTTAATGAAAATGTGGTTGAAAATATTAAGGAGAATATATAAAACACAGTCCTGTTATTATACGATCTTCAGATCCATAATTCCAGTCACAGGAAAACCATTATTGACGAGTTGAATTATCACTGTTTCATAATGCAAAATGGTGGCACGTCCTCCACGTTTCGCGGACATAAGAAGAATGATTAATTGATGACTGCTTGTGCACTGGTTAACGGAAGTCGTGGAATGTACTTAGGGAAGAGCGTCCCCTACTGGGTTTGCGCAAATGGCACTCGACCCAGTTATGGCTTATTTTCTTTTGCGGTGTTTTTTACACCACTTTTCTTTCCCAAATCTCTTGGGAAAGATTAAAATAGAGAGTATTTTATCCGAGTTCGGGTCTTCCACTGTAGTGTAAATCTGTAGTAAACAATTGTAAGGTAGGTTGATAAGAAATATCTCTGAACTGTATTGCATAATACACATGTCTCTTCAATACAGGAGACTACACCAGAGGTGCTGACAAACACCTACCTGTGTTAGATCGAGGGATGGAGCAGTGTCGGAACAGCCAATATCTCTTACTCAAAAGACCCCACCCAACCACTCATTTCAAAGAGGGTTTTTTTTTGTTGTACAAAATCAATCTAAATCTGTCAAAACTCATTATAAAGCAAAAAGAAACCATTCATCCAATGAAGCATCCATCCATCCACCAACCCTCCCAATTTCTGGGGGTTTTTTTTTGCAGAAAATTATTCGAAAACTCATTTTAAGCAGAAAAGAAAAATCATTAAATGTATCACCCTTCCCCACAAGGAAGGTAAAAGAAATAAATGCCAAATTGATCCATATCCACACACGTTTTAGGTCACCTGAGCAAAGCTCAAGGGGAGCTTTAGTGATCTCTTTCTGTCCGTTGTCCGTCATCCAGCATCCATCTGACAGACTTTATATTACTGACTTCTCCTCATAAACTAAGGGACCAAACTGAACCAAATTTGACATGCCTGTTCCTCATCATATCTCAATTCAAGTTTGTTGAAATACAGATGCCAAGTCCTCGGAAGGCCCCACAAAAGCAAAAATTCTGTTAGCACCCCCAAAATTAAAAAAAAATCTTTTCCAGAACCACCTATCAGAAAACTTTCATATCTGGTATACATTCTTATTAGGGCCAGATTCAAATTTGTTCAAATCGAATCCCTGGGTCCATATTTGAGCTTTTTATGTGAGTCCAAATTTTAACTTAGTGCAATATGAGAAACTTTCTTTGAAAATCCTCTTTTTGAGATTCACCAGTCACAATCTTTTGATATTTGGTTTGCAGCATCCTTATGGGGGAGAGATTCAGGTTTGTTCAAATCAAGTACATGGGTTCATATTTAGGTGCCTCATAGGAGCCCAAATTTTAACTTACTGGAATATGAGGAATATTCTTTAATAATTTCTTCTCCAGATCCACCAGATGGAATCTTCTGATATTTGGTATACAGCATCCTTACGAGGGCCAGATTCAAGTTTATTCAAATAAACTCCATGGGTCCATATTTGGGCTTTTTATGTGATCCCAAATTTCAACTTGGTGCAATATGAGGATTATTCTTTAAGAATCCTTTTTTTCAGATCCACTGTTAGGAATCTTCTGATATTTGGTGTACACCATCCTTATAAGAGCCAGATTCAAATTTGTACAAATCAGGCCCCTGGGTCCTTATGTAAGCCCAAATTTTAACATGGTGCAAGATGAGGATTATTTTTTTAAAATCTTCTTCAGAACACCAACCAGAGTCTTTTGATATTTGATGTGCAGCATGCTTATGAGGGCCAGATTAAAGTTTGTTCAAAGTCCCTGGGGCAATATTTGGGCTTCTTATGTGAGCTCAATTTTAACTTAGTGCAATATGGGGAATCTTCTTAAAACAATGGGCCTTAATCGCTCACCTGCCAAAGTGATTAAAAGAAGTATTTGGGGTCACGTTCAGTTAGACATGATTTATCAACACTACAAAGGAATGAAGGCATGAAAGGCAAATTTTATGGAAAAACACTAAGGAATGGATTTGAACAAACCTGAACCTAACATGACCCTCTACCCAACCCCAGCCCATAGAGAGCTCAAATATTAAGCCAGGGCCTCAAATTGAACAAACTTGAATCTGATCCCCATTGAGATGTTATATACCAAATATGAAAGAAATCTGACTGGTGGATCTGAAGAAGAAGGTTTTTAAAGAAATTCTCTCATATTGCACTAAGTTAAAATTCAGGTTCCCACGGGGCGACAGAAAAATTGTTTTGGGCATAAATTAACTACTTATGACCCAATAAATCTTCATATCAAATTTGGTTCAAATCAGCCTCTCGGTTTGGAAAATAGAAATTTGGGGTGGGCAAAAATTCTTGCCCCTCTCATAACGAAGACAAATATAGCCCCTCAAACTTCACTTGAACAAATCTGAGTATACACCTCAAAAGGAAGCTGCACACCTAAAATCAAGTCTCTGGTACTACTGGTTCATGAGAAGAAGATTTTTTAAGATTTAGGCTCACTTTTTAGGTGTGACCCTATCAAGGGGTGGGTCAACTTGATTTGAACAAACTTGAATTGACATATGTTAGGGAACAGCACACCAGATTTGGTTCAATTTGGTTGAGTAGTTTGAGAGAAGTCGATAATGTAAAGTTAACGCCGCCAGATGCAAAATGATTAGTAAAGCTCCCTTGAGCTTCGCTCAGGTGAGCTAAAAATCTCCTTCTTCAGAACCACCAGTCAGAATCTTCTGATATTGGGTATACATCCTTGTAGGGGGGCAAAACCAGGTTTGTTCAAATCAAGTTCCTGGGTCCATATTTGGGCTTCTCATGAGAACCTGAACTTCAACCCATTCAGATCCACCCACTAGAATCTTTTGATGTTTGATTTGGAGGGGGGAGGGGGAGGGGGGGGGGGTCACATTCAAGTTTGTTGAAATCTGGGTTCCCATTTGGAATCCCTTCAACTCTTTCCAATATAATGGATATTTTTAAGAAAAATCTTCTTTCAATCCACCAGTGATATTCTTCTGATATTTGGAACACAGCATCCTTTGGGGCCTCAAATTCAAATCAGTGGCAAGCAAGACCCTGGAATAACAGTTAGGCTTCCTATGGAAGCCCAAATCTTAACCTAATCCTCTGCACACTGATGTCAAAGCACAGGAATTTCAGGCAGCAACTTTTCCCATAATGCAACTTTGAATTTAACTAATTGAATCTTGCTTGACAGAGCTCATTGTGCTCTGGTAAAGGTTTGCAGGTTAAAAGTTTCATTTTTCGATAGCAGAGTGTAGAGGGTTAATGAAAAATGCAGAATATTCTTGAAAGAAATCTTCTTCAAATTCACCGTTTAGAATTTTCTGATACTTCAGACATACAGCATTCTTATGGGTAGCAGATTTATTTGTCTAAATCAAGGCCCTGGTTTCATATTTTAAGTTCCTTTTGTAGCTCAAATCTTAATGTAGAGCAATTTAAGGAATATTCTTTGAATAACAACTTCTTTGCATTTACCTGTCAAAATAGATCAGTATCTGGTATATATACAGTATCCTAGGATGGGAGGGGGGGGGTGGGGGGGGGGGAGGGTTCAGATTCAGATTTGTTCAAAGCAAATCAAATCTCTGGTTCCATACTTGGGCTTCTTATATGTGCCTGAATTTTAACATAATGCAGTATAAGGAATATTCTTTAAAAATCTTCTTATCATATCCACCAGTCAGAATCTTATGATATCTGGCATTCAACGTTTTGGGGGGAACAAATTCAAGCTTGTTTAAATCAAGTGTCTGGGTTCATTTTTGGGCTCTGTAGGGTTAATTAGCCATAGATGCTGGATATGACCTTAATCCCCTTTAAATAACTTTAGATTGAGAAAGTAGTTTGCTCTACAAGATCACCATCTGATGAACCAACTGCACATTGCAGTGATTGGTGAAGGAATATGCATTAGATTGAATGACAGGAAATGACAGGAAAACAAAAAAAGTAATCCTCCAAAATTTGTTTAGTAACTATTCAGACATAGCAGCATTGTACGAGTGTATATGAGAGTGTGCGTGACAGTGAATGCATGTTGGTGTGTGGGCGTCAGGCTCAGTGAGTGAATGAGTGCCAGTGCTGGAAATTGACAGGTGCTGTTTTAAGCTCCGGTGAGTTCAGAGACGAGAGTAAATTGCATGTCTAAAAATTTAGTATATGAATTTTCGAGGAAATACTGTCACCAAACACCAGAAACCTTAACCCTTTGAACTCTAGTGGTATCTTCCATGCCAGTTCAATGGCAGCAATTAGAAGAGTCCATATTCATTATTTGGGGTAGACCAATCAATATTTTCAACATTCAGCCTTGGGGCACATTGAAAATATGATTGCTCTGCCCCACACATTTACTGAACAGCCATCCTATTTAATAACGTTGTGACGTATCATCCTGGCCAGAAAAGCGGCCGATTGGGTTCAAGGGGTTAAATGTACAAAGAATTACTGAATTATGACAGTAACTTGCCACTGGCTGCAGAGTGCAGTTTTCTCAAAACAACATACATTTTTTGCCCTCACAGTATATTAGTGCTCCACAATATTTTTCAACAAGTGCATTTTTTAGCTCCCGTAAAATAGAAAACACGGGTGCTGACGGGAACAATTGTACTCGTCTTATTTTCAGGACTGGAGTGCATATCTATGGGTAGGTAGGAGTGGAAATGAGAATGCTTACCTAAGTGTGCAATCGATATCTCTCATCATTGTGACATGCGTGTGTAACATGACATGCATATTATTTTTTGCTGTTTGCACATGTCACAGTAATAAAGAAATACTTACTTACTTACTTACTTACCAACAAAACGGGGGAGGAATTAGGGGTACATTACAGGAATACCTGTTTTACTCAAGAGGCACCTTGAAAGAAAATCAAAGAAAATTGTTTCTTAGGTTTGTGAATGCTCACCTAACCAGTCAGAATGATACTTATTGCATGTAAAGGGAATACTCTGCATTTATAAGTTTTACCAAATCTGCAGTGCATTCCCATCATATGCAACACTTTATACAAATTAAATAAAAGAATGGCAAACAAGTTATCCCAGGTGTTAAATGCCAAAGATGTGAAATACGTTATTGATGACTAAAGCTGGGAGCTTGTTGGCTGGCTAGCACACTCAGACGTCTGAACCATTAATTTAGTGACTAACTAGCTGTTAGTGGAACATGACCAAGTCAGCATCTAAAATAAATATCAAATATAAAAATTGCCATTCAATTATTATTCGCTTTTTCTTTTGTTTCTTCAAAATCATAGCTTCTGGTCCATCATGAGAAATACCTCAAAGACATCATTCCAGAGAGAGTGTTTGTGCTCAGAAGTGCCCATGTTATGAAAGAGTTGTCTTTGATCTGAATTTTTTCTTGGAGACATAGAGGTCACACTTGTCAGATGTTTAATGACAATGTGGACATTGACATGCAGACGAGAGTAATTACTGAAAAGGCTTGAACCCACTGAAAAAATAAGCGGGCTATTTCCACAACACACAGCGAGCATCGACAATAACTGTATTCTTCCACACATCTCTGTATAATAACCGCATATCCAATCCACGCATGAGCAACAATGCTGCAACATGGAGATTTAATGGATACAATAAAAGATCAATGATACCTAAGTCATATACCATTCCATAATCTGTTGTCTCGCTTCTTAACTTGCAGTTGGAGAGAAAGTAACCGGTCCCATCTTAAAATCAATGAAAGTGTCAATGACACTGTAGCTCAACTTGTTAAGACATGTACATGTATAGTATGTGACACAGCAATGACAAACATCTAGGTAATGACCTGATAACAAAGGTACATATAAAGTATTGTAACGGTCTGTACATAAATACTGACCGTAGCCTGTAACAAATGTTTTGGTAAAGTATTGTGAAGGTGGGTGACAGTCAGATGCTAAACTAGAAAAGAAATCTTTGGGTTCCAGAGTGGGTCTGTCTGAACCCCAAAATATTTTTTCTCATAGCACAGTGATAACAAAGGCACCCCAAAACACACTCCTTCCTGTCCCAAGGTGAAAACAAAGGTACCCAAGAAGTTTCGTGAAGATCAGTTCATAAATACGAGCTGAATAGAAGTTGTGACAAAAAACTGATTGGACCTAATTTTGGCACAAAATGGCCACTGGCAGCCATCTTGAATTTTGGACCGCAACCAGAAACACTCGTTCTCGTCCCAAGGTGATAACAAAGGTACCCAAAAAAATTTGTGAAGATCGGTTGATAAATATAGCCTCTGGCCCGAGCCGTATTGACATGTGAACTTACAGTGTATAAGTAGCACTGAATAAATCAAAGTTCATCTAATTTGCATAATTTCTGCATGAGAAAAAAACCCGTACTGTATGTAATGTATTCCATGTTACTAAACATTTATACAAAAATTTATTCAAATCAGAACTTTCATACAGAAGTTTTGTACAAAAGACTGATTGCACTAATTTTGGTACAAAATGGCTGCTGGTGGCCATCTTGAATTTCGGACCACACCCAAAAACACTCGTTCTCATCCCACGGTGATAACAAAGGTACTCAAGAAGTTTCGTAAAGATCGGTTCATAAATACGGCCTCTAGCCTGAGCCGTATAGAAGTTGTGTACAAAAAACTGATTAGACCTAATTTCGGTACAAAATGGCCACTGGCAGCCATCCTGAATTTTGGACCACACCCAGAAACACTCGTTCTCGTCCCAAGGTGATAACAAAGGTACCCAAGACGTTTCGTGAAGATCGGTTCATAAATACAGACTCTAGCCCAAGCCGTATTGACATGTGTACTTACTGTGTGTAAGTAGCACTGAAAAAATCAAAGTTCATCTAATTTGCATAATTTATGCACGAGAAAAAACCCCGCATTATATGTAATGTATCCCATGGTACTAAAAATTCATACAAAAATTTATTCAAATCAGATCTTTCATTTGGAAGTTGTGCGCAAACATCTCATTGCACCTAATTTTGAACAAAATGGCTGCTAGCGGCCATCTTGAATTTCAGACTGGACCCCAAAACACTCCTTCTGATCCCACAGTGACAACAGAGGTACCCAAGCAGTTTCATGAAGATCAATTCATAAATACAGCCTCTAGCCCGAGCCGTTTTGGGATTTGCACTCACAGTGCTGAAAGTAACACTAAATAAATCAAAGTTAGCCTAATTTGCATAATTTAAGCACAAGAAAAAAACCCATATTATATGTAATGTATCCCATGGTACTAAACATTCATACAAAAAATTATTCAAATCAGAGCTTTCATATGGAAGTTCTGTGCAAAAATCTGATTGCCCCTAATTTTGTACAAAATGGCTGCCAGCGGCCATCTTGAATTTCCGACCAGACCCCAAAACAATCGTTCTTGTCTCACAGTGATAACAAAGGTACCCATGATGTTTCGTAAAGATCGGTTCATAAATACGGCCTCTAGCCTGAGCCGTATAGGGATTTGCACTTACAGTGCTGAAAGTAACACTAAATAAATCAAAGTTAGTCTAATTTGCATAATATAAGCATGAGAAAAAAACCCATATGATATGTAATGTATCTCATGGTACTAAACATTCATACGGAAAAATTATTCAAATCAGAGCTTTCATATGGAAGTTCTGTACAAAAAAAAAAATTTCTGCATCGTCGGTACAAAATGGCTGCTGGCAGCCATCTTGAATTTCGGACTGCACCCAAAAACACTCGTTCTCATCCCACGGTCATAACAAAGGTACCCAAGAAGTTTCGTAAAGATTGGTTCATAAATACGGCCTCTAGCCCGAGCCATAGCAGCTTGGCAATTACAGCTCTGAAAGTAACACTAAATAAATCAAAGTCAGTCTAATTTGCATAATTTACGCACGAGAAAAAAACCCATATTATATGTGATGTATCCCATGGTACTAAACATTTATACAAAACATTATTCAAATCAGAACTTTCATACAGAAGTTCTGTACAAAAAACTGATTTTTGCATCGTCTGTACAAAATGGCCGCTGGCAGCCATCTTGAATTTCGGACCACACCTAAAAACACTCGTTCCCGTCCCAGGGTCATAACAAAGGTACACAAGAAGTTTCGTAAAGATCGGTTCATAAATACGACCTCTAGCCCGAGCCATAGCCAATTGTTGACAGACGGACAGACGGACGGACGGACGACGGGCCATGACAATAGCTCAAATTTGACTTCGTCAAAGTTGAGCTAAAAATCATCCTCATATCATGATACACATGGTTTGGTACGCATCATAAATATTTGTCAATAATGTCCCCTCCCATACAGAGTCACATAAATATATATATTTATATCTATGCCACTGACCATCATAGCGAATCTTCCTGTGGCACATTCCCAGAAAACGGAAGCTCTACTAGCTGGTATAATAGTTCTGGTAACCAATGCAAGCATAACTATAAATGACTGGGCGTACTTGCATTTACACTTTCTTTGTGGCCGGAATATAGCCAGAACAATTCATAGATTCTACAATTACCTCCAACCCCGACATCGACTTCCATTTGAACTTAATCGATAAAATGATGAAACCTGCCCAGCTTAATGTAAAAAAAAAGACTGTTTAATTACTGTTGATTTTATGAATTATGCGGAGTAGATTTGGTCAGGGGCGTGGGGGCTTAGTAGGTAGAGGTGCAGGCTGCAAGCCAAGAGGTCCTCAGTTTGAATTATAGCTGTGGCAACTGCATTTTGTCCTTGGGCAAGACACTTCACCCCATTACTCACATGGGGGCACAGTGGCATTGTGTACCAATGTGTACTACATGTCAATGGTGCACTTGTCTTCAACCAATGCTAACCCTGCTTGTGTGGAAACAGTATGTTGGGGAGCTGACAGTTGCTTGTCATTGCTTGGTGGTTCTCTGAGGGTACTCCACTTTCCTCTCCTGTAAAGCTGTTGTGGTCATGACTAGCCATTGTGCAGAAATATGTGACGTTAAACACCAATAAATCAATAATAGATGTGGTCACTTTATTTTTGTTTTTCAACGAAACCCGTCTTAGAGCAATCTTCACACACCCATTCCAATAAGTGCATGGTGACCTGATACATTTTATTTTAATGAAAAACAGACCAAAAATAGCAAATAATGGGGCAGTCTTCACCGGGTAAGGTGTAACATAAATGACAACATTGTTCAAATAGAGATGATAGATGAAGCATGTGAAGGCTACAACCTCTTTGTATCGCTTGATGTGCTGGATGCCTGGAATTATCGTTTATACATAAAGTGCACACCCACCCAAATTTCTTCGGTTTAGGTCATATCTCAGATGTCATTTGGGTGCGGATGTTACATGTGTTTGCCTTCTAATCCCTGCAAAATATTTTTGCAGGTCATTAATTGTCAAAGATTAAATAATAAAGACAAATCAACTGGTTATTGCATGACCTGAAAGTCAGGTTAAATGACACAGAGATTGTATTATCACTAAAACATCCGTTGAGTGGGCTTAAACTCATTTTCTGTGAAATTGGCTTCATTTTGAGCACAATCTTAATTTTAGCAAATGAGACCCAGGTGAAGCATGGATCAGGGATGGCTCCAGGGTGAGGGGGATGGGTTAGTGGAGCTACAGCTCCCCTGTTGGGGAGGGTCCCTTATGAAAAATCAGCAAAATTTGTCGGTGAGATAAAATTAGGTTAAGACGAAATAGGTGCAGATATACTTGCCACCATGAGAGTCTCCCTGTCAGAGAGGGGGGTAGCCCCAGAAGGGGTAGCCCCCATCCCTTATGGAAAAGCTGTAAAATTCATAGGTGAGAAAAAATTATGTTGAGACGACGTAGGTGGAGATATACTCACCACGATGAGAGGGTCTCTGCACATTCAAATAATGCCACAGGCTTATAATGACACAAACATCTGCAGGGTTTATCACATTGTGGTAGGGTTCTATTTTAGCCTGATTCCAGGAATTTACGAGATGTCAACTTTTATCTGTTCGCCACTCATAATGACCCAATGACATCGATCGTGTGCGACTATTAAAATTGTTCCGATATTGTGAAATCATCTTTCGGTATGATACATAAAAATAACAATATTTCACTTATGCTTTTGGTTTTGATTCTTTTAAAGTGTCTGTAGTCAATGATTTTGTGACTTATGCCCCTACTTTTTTAAAGTAGGGGCAAAAGTCCTAACATTATTGATGTCAGACTCCAGGAAATCTATATAGCCCCTTGTTTAGGACCAAAGCAATCAGGGGAATCCTGGCGCAACCCCTTACATGGATGTCCGTTGTTGAAATGTTGCTTGTGCTTTACACTCTTCGCAGTATTCACCGTTTTAGTTGAAATATCTTCTTAATTATTGTGCTCGACTTCGTACTTATGTTTGCAAAATTTTTGATCTTTTCAGAAAGTGTTTGTCTGGTTGTATCATGTGGTTTCAAAAGCTGAACAAGAATCATAATGCACTTTCCACATCTGGATTCTATTTTTTAATGTTACTGTTATTGACCTTGACTTCATATTACTGAAAATTACTTCGGCAACAAATTATATCAAATAAAACTTTTCTGATACTTTTTCATTATTAACATTGTAGATAATTGCTGAATATATCACCACTTTGTTATATTTAATTTTTCCATATCGTTTTAAACATTCAACAAATGCTTTATTGGATTTTACTTTTAAGGACTTGCAGCTTGAATTTTTGCTTCACAATCCTTCTAGACTTCACATGTGCATACATATTGAAGAATAGTTTGCTGAACTACCTCATTCCAATCGTCACTCATGAAACTTTCTGGAATTGGGCCAGTGGTTTTTTAAAAGAAGACTTAAACACCAACATTATGATAGACAACAGACCTTGAAAGAAAAGTAAACTGAACTAAGAAGGATATAATCAATATTATTTAGGTTGGAATTGTGTGAACAATGTCACATAACCAAAATGTTCTTTACTGTGAGCAAATCTAAGCAGCAATGATATTAGGCCTACATGGTATTTGATTTTTCAATACAGAGAAATTATTAGTACAAAATATAATGCTAAGGTATGACTAAATACTGTGAATAGCTTACTGACATGTGTATGTTTTTGAGGGGTAGCCAGGTCAGAGAAGTTAAAAAGAACACACTTCTTTCAATGAGCATTTTACAACAATGAATTTTTAACAACTTCAACAATATGAATTTCACTCGACCAAAATTGTTTAAAAAGGTTTTAGGTAACATGTTCATTACAACAAAAAAAATTGTGTCCTTGAAAATTTTCTGTATAGTTAGAAAGTTACAGTGAATGGAATACGAAAAACGTACACTCATAAAGAAGTATATAATTTGTTTTATTTTATGCTAAATGACAGATTATCGTAAAAATTGCGGAAAAATAGAAATCTTATCCCCCACTATGAAGATACAGAAATTTTCACTTTCACAGTATCAATCAAAAGTTAAAAAATTTATAGTAATTTATATATTTTTTATACTTACCAATGACCCAGACATAGCTGGTGCTAACTCTTAAAATATAGGGCCAAACACAAATTTTGCCCCCCAATCCCCAAAATTTGCATCTAAAACTAAAGAAAACATGTCCTGAAAGGCCCTCCACACTTCGCCCCTACTGCGCATGCGCAGTGTCAAGGACGTTCCGAAATTGGCGCCATTAATCATTCTAATAACCAGTGCCTGGTAAGCGCTATGTACTCAGCGGGGAGGCAAGAGTTCCCAACTCCTGGGAGGGCCATCCCCGTCTGGGTCATTGGTAAGTATAAAAAATATATAAATTACTATAAATTTTTTAACATTTTTATACTGTACCAATGACCCAGACATAGCTGAATAGTAAAAAGGCTGGAGGGCCAAGGACATAGAGCAAAATGGAATACGCTCAATAAAAATAAAATAGAGTCATCCCCTGTAGGGAAAAGAAGTAATAGGCCTTACATGTATCTTTCTTATTTATGATAAATTAGAAAGATACAACACCTTCCAAAAATTGAGCTTCATACATCCATGTACTCTATTAATATCCAATAATCCTTATACTAATAATTTTTAAAGTAAGCCAATAATAAAGTAAGTCTAGAGAATAGAGACTCTTATACTTCTAAAAGTGTGTGAGAATTGCATAATCATGTCCGTTGACATATGCAATATTCAAAGGCTATACTTTAAAAACTAAGACTTGAATGAATTTTATAAACTTAAACTTCTCACTAAACAACCATCCCAATAACAGCTCAGAATTACTAACTCCGGAGGAGGTATCCCCTTGTTTTCATAGTAAAAACAGGTGACCCAAGGGAACACCCTCCCCCCCCCCCCTTTTTCTTGCCCTGGGTCAAATAGCCCAGAGCGAAGAGGGCAGCCGAACGGAGACACTGCCGAAACAGACAGCCTACCTAGCTATAGTAGCAACTGTTAAGAGAATGACATTCTGAGCAGTAGATAATAGACCTAACAATAGAGGCCTCCAGAAATGGACTCGATATTTCTGAGATAAAATTCATGAATGGATGGCTGAGCGCAATGAGCAGCCTTCAAAAATCTATAATAGCAACACTATTAATGTAAGCCCAAGAAGTAGAAGAACTCTTACTTCATGAGCCGAAATCTTAAGCACAACTGCTAAGCTAATGATATACCATAAGCAGTACGCTAGTTAATAGAATCCATTAACAATAAAATGGAGCGTAACGTCCTTCTACTAGACATCAAAGACAGAAGAAGCTTACGCCCTTGTAATAAACAGATATCTGTTTATAAATACATAAACTGTACCCGGAAAGAGTAAAGGCCTATGCCCATACGAAGACGGAAGGACCTTAAAATAATAGGTTCCGGATAATAGGAGCCTAACTCTTATGCAACAATCCAACCTAAATAGTAACGGAAGTATTGATTCCGAAACTATGAAAGTGAAAATCATCCATCGATAGTGCATGAAACTCACTGACTCTACAGTAAAAGAGAAACCAACAGAATTACTGTCTAAAAGGTCAGAATTTGAAAACTACTGTTTCCAGAGGCTCAAATGATTACTTAGCTAAATAAGAACCGAAGTTAAAATCCGTATAGGAATTTAATCTAAAGATTCTAAGTCTATTTATCAAAAAGTTACTAACTGACTTAGATAAAGAGACAAAAGACTCAATTGTAAACTATAGTAGAGTGCATAGGTATGAGGTAACATAAACCTATAACCTAAATAACACAGGCTGCAGTAGATCTTGTGAAACAAGTATACTAAAAAATAGCAATGAGTAGTATGGAGGGATCAACCATATGAACATAATGATCCCTACACCACGACGGAAGAGCCTCCACTTTAGTCGCATAAAATAGCGAAGAAGAGGATCTCCTATAGTAAGAAATCGCGTCCAAAGCTCGTCCAGTACAGTGCATACAATGCAATACGGACCACACAACAGAATACAAGAAGGTTGCGACCTTGCTGGTTGTGATAAAGATGACACGATTTACCCAGTGAAAAAAGATCCTCACATAGAGGAAGATTTCACGTTAAGATCCACAGTAGACAAGAGAGTAAATTACTCATGATCTCTGTGAAGATAGAGATGCTATCAACAGAAATGTATAGTGGTTGTTTATCTTAGCAATACCTGCTAAAACAACAGCGCCGGAGGATACGCGTATCCTATCATTCCGTCCTATAGATCAATAGAGCGTTAACAGTATTAGCTCAGAGATCTGGACAAGCCAACACATACGTCTGCAATTGATTAGCAAGCTGTGTCATAAATAAAACATCATTGGGCGCTCCCATAGATAGCAAATCTGATTAAATACTTGTTTGTTGAGAGTCCATTCTGACAGCAACAAGCGACCCGTAAGAGAACGGGAGTGCGATAAAACAATCAGACGACCCAGAATATGACGGACCAAAACTGAACTTGGTGTACTATAACCAACAGACGGATTCTTTCCATTAAATTGAATAACGGAAACGAAAGAGTGCCTCCCTGGTTCCGGAGATACGCCACTACTGTCGAATTAAAGGACAGGAATTTGGGCATGCGTTTCTGAATAATGTTCATGCAATGACATAAAGCAAGCCTAAAAAACATTATTCCGCGGAAGTTAAACTGATAGCTAAAAGACTGCGGAACCCAAAGACCCTGGCACTTCGAATACGTAGGGATCAGTATATATCCCAATCTGTTTGACTGGCAACCGTCATAACAGCCACACTCGGGTCCGGCAACTGCGGCGGCACTCTCTGAGTCAACCACCGAATGTTTGCCCCAGTCTGAATCTCTTGTAACACTAGATAGACAAGAGAATGTATAATTCAAGCAATTCATGGATTGCCGGAAAGTTGCCGTCGAAGAGAAGCTCCTCCGAGAACGAAGCGACTCTGAGAGAGTTCTTAACCTACTATCCACGCGCGGATGTAGCTAGGGCTGCATCACGTCTAACCAACTCCAATCAGCCACTGAAGGGCGGAGTTATACGTGAACAAACTACTGCCCTCAAAAGAAATTACATTGAGAATAATATCCCGTAAATCTTTTCTTGAAGACGTAATGATAACGCCTCAGTAAGGCGGATTACGTATAATAAAGCGTCTAAGTTAAGTCTACTATACATAATGTCGCTCCCAACATTGAAATTGGAAAAGACATAAACGGCCAAAAAGAATATATGCAGTCTTTAATCACCGTCTAGACGCATATGAACTCTCGGTATGCCCTGCTCTGCCAAAATAAACTATATGTAAAAAAGATAAAATGGCAGAAATGAGCCACGCGGACAAGAAACTAAACTATCATGCTTAGTAGCAGGCTTGTATATATATATAAATATATAGCGTCGAAAAATAAAACACATGTTGTAATGACAATATTGGACTGCGTCGGTAAGTCAGGGACAAAGCCCCTGTACCGATCGAAAAATCCGAGTCCAATGACGCTATAAGTCTCTTATCCAAGATCGCAGCAATGAAGTCCGAAAAATAATCATTGGAAGAAATGCCAGAAGATAAGAAAGGCATCTTCCGATACTACTAAAGGGAAAACTCGAAATCTTTCGAATCCCTTTCGCCATCCTGTCGGACCCTATAAAGCGTTCGGTCGTCCGTAGCTTGATGCAACCGCGGACCGCACCGACCCAGCGCCGTCGGATAATTCCTGATTCGACCGAGAAACCGTCAATTGCTGGGATGCTGCGAAACAACTGTGCTAACTCGGATAGCACGTCCGTCACTGAGGCCTGAGGAGCAGCGGTCTTACGATGCATTGCCGCAGGAAGCTCCGAGATCGTTACCCCGTGCATACTTCCAATATGCGAGCGAACGGAGTGTATAGGCCTCGTGTCCCTTGGCTACCGGATGGCGCGACCTATTCGCTGTGGAATCACTGAATGCCGAAACTGATCGGATACTCGAGGTCACGTAGCCAATGTGCGGTCGTGTGCCCTGCTGTGAGGATGAGGAAGCATTAAAGACAGTCTCTCGGACTGTCAATATAACGGAGCGTCCCGAGCAACGGACATATGCTCCGAATGTAAAATATCTGAACCACAACATGCGGTCCCCTATGTTGTTGGCTTCCTCCGATCTGTCCTCAATCTGCCGTCACTGGGTGAGTACTAAGTAATTAAAGTGCTCGCATCACCCAAATCTCCTTCCTAGACCGCAACGGACGAACCCGGCAGCCGAACCATTCGATGAATGTACGCTACACCGGGTGAGCTAGCGAATGTCACTCCGTAAGCGATAGACATATTCCATGAGCACATATTGCCGCTAACTCTTCATTAACTATGACGACAGAGGCACACTTTTGAAAGACATCTCCATAACTCTTCGAACAAGAAACCAGAAATGCTTGGTTAGCAAGCATAAAATAATAATATATATAGCGTCGTTCAATAATTCGAAAGTTTGTGTGACATTATTGGACTATGTCGGAACTGAGGGACGATGTCCCTGAACCGAACCAAAAATTTCTAAGTCCACCGACGCTATCAGTTTCTTATCCGGCATCGCAGCATATGTTGTTCCGAAAGGGAAAGCTAGAAATCCACCGAATCCCTTTCGGTATCCCGTCGGACCGGATGAAAATTTTCGGACGTCCGTACCCGCTTCCGCGGAGCGTCCCGACCCAGCATCGTCGGATAAAATATATGCGACAGATTCAGTTGATGCTGGGATGCTGCGATAAACTGTGCTATTAAGGAAAGCACGTCCGTTCCCGAGGCCTGTGCAGTAGCGGACTTACGATGCATTGCCGCTGGAAGCTCCGTGTACGTTGACTCCCGCACACTTCCTATGCGAACGTCCGGAGTCTGCAGGCCTCGAGTCCCCGGCTACCGACCCAGCGCTGTCGGATAATTCTCGATCCGACACCGTTTCTGTCGGCTGCTGGGATGCTGCGATAAGCTGTGCTATGTGCACAAGAATGTCCGGCGTCGAGACCTGCGGAGGCGCAGTCTATCGCTGCTTCGCCGAGGGTAGCTCCGCATCAGATGGCTCCCGCATACTTCCTATGCGAACGTCCGGAGTCCATCGGTCTCGAATCCCTGGCTGTCGGATGGTGTGACCTGGTCGCCGAAGAATCCTTGATCGGCGAAGCTGGTAAAATATCGGCGGTCACGCAGCCAAGGTGCGGTCGTGTGCGCTGACGAGAAGAGGAAGCCTTAGCAGTCTCAGCGGACTGCCTATACAACGGAGCGTCCCGAGCGACGGACGTATGCTCCGCTAACGACACATTTGTACCACAACATCTGGGGCCAGATGTTGTTGAACGAGAGAGGGGCCTCTCTCGCTTGCCGTCCGGATGGACCGGAACGAGCTATGAACCGGACTAAAAGGCTTCCTCCGTTCTCCCTCCGATCCGCCGTCACTGGGTGTGCATTAAGTTAATTTTATAGTGCTCGCATCACCCCAAAATTCCTTCTAGACCGCAACGGACGAACCCGGCTGCCGAACCATTCGGTGAATGGACGCTACACCGGGCGAGCTAGCGGACGTCAAAGGCCGTCGAACCTACTAGGGTCCTCTTAGGCAATTGGCGTATTACATGAGCACTTTTCCGCTAGCTCTTCATTAATTGTGACGACGGAGGCACACTGTTGGAAGACATCACAGATACATCACCCTAATCTTGATCGTCTGAAATAGAAATTGATAAAGTAGAGTGACCCTGCGGGGAAAGGACCGGAGTGTCCAAATCCCCAACAACATACCGTGACATACGCTTCCCATATTGTCATCGAAATCATACGATACAGAACAGGAGTTAATGCGAGTACACTGACCACATATAGAATGATAATAAGGTCAGAGGAAGACTTCCTCTTAAAACAATTGATCAATATCCTTTCAATGTGAAAAGAAAACAAGTCCTGGTACTCGCACTAACCCCTGGCAATCAAAATACATAATAATAATATGATCCATTAATATAGAAAAAATAATTGAAATCAAAATATTTTGAAAAAATATTTTTTCAGAACAGCCCAAGTTTCTGAAAAGTAACGTTGAGCCCCAATGGATCCCAAGCCTAAGTGTGGACAAAAATTTTAAAAATATTTTAAACAATTTATTCAACACTTACGAACAATAATAATGTATCTATTTATGATTAAAATAACATAAAGATATTATTATTTAGAAATCCCCCCCTCACACAGAGGGCTGTTGTAAATGTAAACAATGAGTGTAAAAACACTAAAATAAGACTCCAGGCACCCAGGCCCGAAATCAGTTACCAAAAATACACCATCTGATGCAAAACAGAGACTTCCAGGGAAGAAACTGCAGAACATCAGATGGTAGATGCAGAACACAACGCCTAACCACCCGTAGGTGAAGACGTAAACATGGGGAAAGAACAGAATTCATTCTGTTATTCAGCTAAAACTCCCAAGAAATTTTAGTAATAATAATTACAGAAACTATGCCAAAAGCCTGGGAGAATAGCAAGGGGGAACTTAAAGGACAGGGAGAGAGGAAAAACACTTGAAAAAACAGTGTAACTAAATAATCAGAATGACAACAAAATGGCTGCTGCCTTGAAAATAGGTAACTTAACATAATTTCATTAAAAAATTTTAAGTTACAGCCCTGATAATATTCTGTCACACATTCTTTTCCTCTCCTCCTTTTCTATCCTCCTTAGAATCACCATTTCACTAATATTTATGTGTCTGGCATCATTTAAACTGAGATTTAAAAGCACAAAGATCAGTCAGATGTTAACTGATGAAGGGCCAAACTTAGAATGATTAATGGCGCCAATTTCGGAACGTCCTTGACACTGCGCATGCGCAGTAGGGGCGAAGTGTGGAGGGCCTTTCAGGACATGTTTTCTTTAGTTTTAGATGCAAATTTTGGGGATTGGGGGGCAAAATTTGTGTTTGGCCCTATATTTTAAGAGTTAGCACCAGCTATGTCTGGGTCATTGGTACAGTATAAAAATTGGTGTTTTTCAAAGCATCACATCATAAATAAGGGGCCAAATTCAAGTAATCCTGTATTCTTAATTCTTAGCATGAATGACTATGCTAATTGGATGTAATTAGTTCCCAATTTTAAGGCTAGTCTGGACTAAGCCCTAAAAATTAGGATGGCGGATTGGAGAATGAGAGGTTAACCACCACAAACATACACCATATACAACAAGTGCAACGTCGATCGCAGGTGATCAGACTCTAGTCCCCCACGGTGGATGGTCTGTTCTATAAAACATGAAAAATATTTTTTAGGCCTGTTGGGCATTTAAAAAAGTTGCCTGTTATGAAATGGTTAAAAGATTTCAACAGCAAGTAGGAATTGAAGTCCTCTCTCTCCCATCATGTATCTGTTCTCAGGCACCTACCATTTAACAACAGGAACAATAATGTAATCATTCATTATTGCATTTTTATTAAAAAATTATTGACAAGCGTCATCCTCCTATTATGTGTCACCAATGGTATAAATATGAAAGTACAGTCTCGTCTATTTCATAAAGGTGGTAACCCTAAAATAGGAACACAAAAAAATCAATGAAATGGTTGTCCTTTGGCCATTCTAAATTTTTTTTCCCAAAAATTTTGACGTGCATTATCCTCCTAACATCTCTGATCAATGTTAGAAATCCTCCTACTGATGTGCAGCATCCTCCTAGCATCTCTGACCAATGTTAGAAATCCTCCTAGCATCTCTCTGAACAATGTTAGAAATCTGAAAATAATAGCTCGAAACATGTCTAAGATACAAGTGATAATGTCAAATATGGCAAAAAAATGACAACAAAAAAGTCTGTCATTCAGCCATCTTGAATTTTTTTCAAAAGATTTTGGCCATCTTGAATTTTAAAAAAAAAAATTTGACGTGCATCACCCTCCTAGCATCTCTGACCAATGTTAGAAATCTGAAAGTAATAGCTCAAAATATGTTTCAGATACAGGTGGTAACGTCAAATATGGCAAAAAAATGGCTGCAATTCGGCCATCTTGGAAATTTTTTTTCAAAAGATTTTGGCATGCATCATGCAACAGTCTTGCTTACCCCGGTCTGCTGAAGTGTGTTGATAAGACAGCGATTTCAACAGCAGAGCACTGAAGCTTATAGTAGCCTGCTCATATATCAATGCAAGCTTGTCATCAAATAGTATATTTCCGGTAACCGGAGTGACTCAGAGAGAGTTTTTCACCTTGTCATCTATAAGTGATGACGACGCAAGGGCATCACGTCTTACCAACTCCAAATTCACTGTCCGAGCGGACTTGTATGTGGCATACATGACTGCCCTGGAAAGAACTCTGAGCGAGGAACCATGTCCTCATATTTCTTTCAATTGAGATGCTACGCCATAGCTCTGGTAAGGTGATCTGCTTAAGACACTGCATCCAGATTTGCTCTTTTCAATGAAATAGCACATTCCATTATTTCCGAGCATATATTAAATGATGCAGGTAGGGACATACTTTCATCCCGGCCTGCTCATCTAAATGCAGGCTTATATTCAGATGGAACAATCATCATCATCATCATCATCATCATCATCATCATCATCAGAACAAGCCCATCAGACTGTGTGTGGGGTGTGTGTAATCATTATGAAAATCACCTAGAGAGTGCTCTGAATCGTATCCAAAAAGGTCAGGTAGATTGATATTGTAGTAGAATGATGATGCGATTTTTACTTTTTATGACACTTGTCTTTTTCATGTTCATTTTGATGTTTTTAGGAGCACGGGACAGATCATTCATTTTAGTACCACCGGTTACTTTTGCTTGCAAAAATACATCCAGGTCACACTGTGATGTTGTTTATTGTACAGTTCGGCTACAACTATGTGGGTGGAACCTCGTTCTCTCCCTCACCATGCCTAGGTGACAGGACTGCATCTACATCAACAGTGATCTGCAAATAATGTTGACAATATACTCTTCAAAATTGTGGTCATCAGTATCAGAAAAAATCCATAATGTGTAACTGAGTACAGACCAAGCAGGTGTGTGTGAAAAAACAATTGCAGTGGAACTGTAAAAATTCTCAAATACAAAAGACTTAGAATCGCTAGTGCTACTTTTGGATGAAACCGATTCATCTAAACTGGACGATGACATTGTAGTGAAACAACCAACCGCTTAAAACAAAAAGACACTTCTCCACACCCGAGTATTTCCTTTATAGTGTGTGTCTCCTTCGTTTCTTTGAAATGAAGTGGAACAAATATTTTGTGCGTGACTATGTGCCAGTGTTACATCCAACAAAGCCAGAAGGCTTTATGGAAAAGAATCTAGTGATTTTGAGTGGATAATGATCATTTCCAGCAATAATTCAACAAGTATTCACTTTGAATTGGTGCATGAAACCCACAGCTGAATCAGATCGCAAGACACTACCTGTTCCGAGTGAACGAATGATCAGATTCTTATAAAAAGCATATAATAAAAAGAAAAATTTGTTTTTTTTCGGTATCCACTCAAAAACACTAGATATACTCCATGTTACAGGATGTTGGGGTTCAATCATTTAGTAATTTCATACCACAGAGGAAACCTATTTGAAAGGTTGTAAACCAAGTGATTAACAGGAAATACCTATGTAGCAACTTACGAGGTATCCTTTTTACACTTTCTGCAGGGTATATTTATGAATTTCCATAAAAAGAGAAAAAAAACATTGCCACGAGCAATGACCTTCAAACTTAGTGCATTTATGCATTAACATCTTCCTTTGGCATGCCTCAGGGGCCACATTCATTATCAGGTTGTTTTGAAACTTTGTATGCTTATGCTTATGCAGGGTGACAAAGATAAGAGCTATTGATTTTCTTTCCATTTCCATAAAAAACTGTCGCTGTTAGCAACAATCTTTGAATTTATTGCATTTGTGCATCAACATTCTTCTTTGACATGGCCTACAGGCCACATTCATCATAGGATTGTTTTTGAACTTGGTGTTCTCATTGGGCGAGACCTTCAGATAAGAGCTTTTGATTAGCATTCATTTCTGTGAAAAAAGTTGCCATTTACAATAATCTCTGAACTTACTGCATTTGTGTATCCACATTCTTCCTTTAGCCAGTCTTACAGTTTATATATAAAAATGCATGGATTACTCTGATGTTGTGCACACACAATGCTGTTATGTTGAAATTTCACCAAATAACATTCGTACCAATGATCTTCAATTTTGCCACTTCACTTATAACTTTCCAAGTTCAGGTTTGTCAAGTTGAGCTACAGTGTCACTGACACTTTCATTATTAGACCAGAAGAGGTAAAGAGAAAAAGAGAACCCCTCCCCCCTTGCCCCCCCCCCCCCTTTTTTTTGAAGGAAAAATCTTTAAAACAAAGAGGGAAGCAGTCTGGAATCAGTGAAATAGCGGTACCGAATAATATATATTCACCTAAAAGGCACCCGGCTATTAATTATAATTAATTTGTTGGTGCTTAATGCCACATCAGAAGCTAAGGCTATATTGTGGTGATCACGGTTATTAAAATCGCAAGCTTCTAAATGTATGTCACATCCGGAATACGTAGATAGGTCAAAAACCAGTGATATCAATATGTACAACCTTAAACTTGTCCAACTGAATCCCAATGGAAAGTTATCTGATACAACTCATACGCTCATACAACCAACAGGCGACCACGTTCAGGTGTACAATTAATTCCAATAATGAACCTTCAAATTGTAACCATTCAATTATATGAGAATAGGAATATGGCTTGTGTACCGATTCTGGTTGAAGACTGGATTCAGAACATGGAATGGGATATGAATAAAAAGGACCCATCACGGACTGTCCCCAAATTATTCAATGTTCCCTAGATCCAATAAAACCAATGACTGTTCGGAGAAAGAATACACCACTCCAAATAATGAAGCCAAAAATAGAGAATGTATGCATTGATGGCATGTTGGAAACTCCATAACTGATCCAACTAGCTCCAAAATTCTCAGAAGCCCTATACTAACACAGAGCCAGAATTTAAGAGAATCTTTTCAATAATACATCTGCTAAATGATATATACATATTAAGCACACAATCAACAGAAATAACTTTAGTGTTAGCTATCTAGAATAGTATGGAAACCATAGGGCTCCCTCATGTCTGACCGAATTGATAATGCACTAAGAATGGAGGGGGACATGATGAACATGGCACTATTGCAAGGAATATACCCACTGAAACTGCGTCAACATATCCCTTGAAATCAAGACAGTATGTCAAATAATACACCATATAGACATAATATCCAATCCACCGACTGGAAATATAATCCACAATAATAGATTTGATAAAAATGAAGCGGGAAACAAAAACTATGTTCCAGCACCTGATCATAAAAGCCTAGATTAACTCCTTGTGCCTCGTTCCGATTATAGCAGGAAATATATTCCTGAAAAGGAGTTAACTATAGGCATTCGAAAGAACACTCATTAATCACAGGTTAATATGGCATCAACAATAGGGCTAAAAGCCTCAGACAACTAACACAATACCATTAAGGATAGAACAAACTCTTCTCTTGTAACAATACCTTGTCCGATAGGACAGTGGTATCAACCTGGTTGAAGTAGCTAAAGGTCTTCCTATTCGGGAAGACAATTAAATGGCTGTTAACAACAGCTCTAGAAGCTCACTAAAGGAGACTTTCAATGCTGGCTGCTAATGATAGAGAAAAAACAATGCTCATAATTCTAGATAGGCTACTATAGTGTCAACAATAAGACTAATGTCTGCGACACTAAAGAAAATAATACCGAGAAGGAAAAAAATAAACTCTTCCTTAGCGGTTCTATTCCCCAAAAGACAGCGGTCTCAGCCTAGCTAATGAAGTTTAGAAGACTTCATCTCCATGAAGACAGATATCTCAGTGTAATTTTTGCGACTTTAGAAAGCTCACTAGACGGAGACTTACATTAGTCGCTCAAGTTAAGGGAAAAAGGGCCGCACTTGATTCTTATAACACATCAACAAAAGGACTAAAAGCCCCAGACTCCTAAGAATACAACACCAAGAAGGAAGCAACATACTCTTTCCTTTTAAAGCCCTTAATTCCAAAGAGACAGCAGTCTCCAATACCGCTAAGGAGAGGACAACTCTTCTCTTGTAACAGGACCTTGTCTGATAGGACAGTGGTCTCAGCCTGGCTGAAGCAGCTAAAGGTCTTCCAATCCGTGAAGACAATTAAATGGCTGTTAATTGCGGCCCAAGAAGTTCACTAAGGGAGACTTACAATGCTAGCCTCTAATGATAGAGAAAAAACACCGCCCATAATTCCAGCTGGGCTATTGTAGTGTCAACAATAAGACTAAAGTCTGTGACATTAAGGAGACTACTGAGATGAAAAGTATGAACTCTTTCCTTCAGCGGTTCTATTCCCAAAAGACAGCGGTCTCTGCCTAGCTAAAGAAGATTAGAAGACTTCATCTCCATGAAGACAGATATTTTGGTGTAAGTTTTGCGACTTTAGAAAGCTAACTAGATGGAGACTTACATTAGTCGCTCAAGTTAAGGGAAAAAGGGCCGCACTTGATTCTTATAAGGCGTCAACAAAAGGACTAAAAACCCCAGACTCCTAAGAATACAACACCAAGAAGGAAACAACATACTCTTTCCTTTTAAAGGCCTTAATTCCATAGAGACAGCAGTCTCAGATTAGCTAGCACAGCTAATAAGTCTTCATTCAGTGAAGACAGATATCTCAGTGAAACTGCGACTTTGAAAGCCCACTAAACAGAGACTTACAACATTAGTCACTCAAGGTAAGGAATAAGGACTGCACTTCTAACAAACAAAATTCCAAAGAGACAGTAGTCTCAACTAGCTAACGCAGTTTATTAGTCTTCATCTCCATGAAATCAATTATCTGTTTCGCCTGCAGCCTTGGAAAGCTCACTAAATGGAAACTTACAATGTTAGCCGCAATCTATAAGAAAAAGACCGCTGTAAAATTTTAAAAGGCTACTATAATGTTAGACGCTAAGGATAAATAGACACAGACCGCTCATAATTCACATTAGCCAAACTACGGCGACAACAATAGGACTAATTGACTATGACACCTAGGAATATTACACAGAGAAGAAAAACATAATCCTTACTTCTAATAGCTTTATTCCAAAAAGCTAGCGGTCTCAGCTTAGCTAACACAGCCTAGAAGTTATATATATCGGTGAAAATAGATCTTTGTGTGTTACCCTGCAGCTTTAGACAGCTAACTAAATGGAGACTTATGACGTTAGCTGCTAATATATAAGAAAAGACAGCTCTAACTGTACATAAGGCTACTATGGTGTCCACAATGGCACTAAATGCCTCTGATGCCTAGTAATACAACACCAAGAAGGAAAAGACGTACTTATTCCTTCTAACGGGTCTATTCCCAACAAGACAGCTGTCTCAGCCTATCTCTGAGCTATTGATCACTTATCCCTTCTAACGACTCTATTCCCAACAAGACAGGTGACTCAGCCTATCTATGAGCTATCGATCTTCTATTCATAAGGAATAGATCATTATCTTTCTTATACTATTGCTAAGCCAAGGGAGGCGTTGTTATTCAGGCCAACTCCTGAGCCGAAAGATCCGAGAAGGAAGATCTCTTTGTCTTTCCTTTGCCCGGTACCTGAAGCTGTTTTTTTGCCCAGCAAATGCAGACTTTATTTCAGACGGAACAAAATTCGAAGAGCTTATGAATAAAAATTCATAGTCTTATGTGCCTTTCCATGAGGGATGGAAAATCAACCTCCATAGCCCTCTCACCATCTGAATTGTCCATCTGAAACATGGTCAACACTATCTGAATGTACAGATGACTGGACCAACCCAGCACCGTTCGACAGCTCACTACCAGAGACTGTTGAAGGCAGTAGCTGCGACTACATGGATACTGCGATGCGCTGTGCAATCTGCAGTAGCAGATCTGTGAATGAGGCTTGCAGAGCAGCAATTATCCGCTCCTTCACCATATGCTGCTCACAGGATGGAGATCTGTCCCCCAGATCTTCGGTGCATGCCCCATATAAAAATGCCTCGAACAACTAGCTGCAGGTTAATCCGACTTCGGTGTTGACAACTGGGTACATCTCCATGGAACAGCATAAACATGTGAAGTTGTATAGCTAGACTGCGGTCTAACATGCTTCATCGATGAAGCAGAGAAAGAAGCCACAGCAGAAAGCGGCCCCGGCTGCAGTGTGGAAGGACCGTCCCAAATCGCAAGCATGAACAGGCATCCCAACTCACTGAAGTTTCTCGAAGTGAAAACAGTCGGCCCCACTGCTGACAGAATGGAGAGGGATCTCTAACTCACAGCCTGGCTCCAGACCTCACTGAGCATTCCATTTAGAAACTTGTAGGCTTCAACCCCTTAGCATGATTTTTTATGTAAGTAGAGGAAGCCATAACAACAGTCGACTCCAGATGAAGTTTGAAAGGAGCATTGTTCCGACTCATTAAAGTTTCTCACAATGGACAAACAGTCAACCCCGCCTGCTAACGGGACGGAGAACGCTCTCCCAACTAGCGATCTGGCCCCTGATCTTGCCAAGTATCCCGTTGAGAAACCTGTAGGCTAATCCCCTTTGCATGCGCTTCCATGAAAGAAGAAGCCATAACCACAACCGACACCGGCTGCATTGTGGAAGGAACATCTGATGCATGTTTTGACTCATTATAGTTTCTCGCAACGGACAGTCGACCCCGACTGCAAACAGGACGGAGAGGGTTCTCTAACTCGTGATCAAACACAGATCTCACTGAGCATCCCATAGAGAAACTTAAAGGCTTCTTCTCCTTATTGCCAATATAGCTGGGTGAGCTTTATATTATAAGGTGCTTGCTCTACTCACATTATACTATTTGACCGCAACAGACATAGCCGGCTCCCTAAAAACGGACCACCACTGCACTATTCAAGCTAGCTTCATGCAGAGAATTAAGCTACTCCAGCTTTAATCCTGTGCATTTATATCATGAGCACCTTGGCAGCTAGCTCTATATTACTCATCAGAGTGGGGCTCATCAGAGTGCGATGACAGCAGCACGTAACAGACAGGTGTCAAAGTACCTCCATGTTCTTGTTCCTCTGAAAACGAGACTGAAAGACTACTATTAGCCAGTGGTGAAGGCTCCCATTGGAACTTCACCGCTCACTACACAGGTCGAAACCCATTTTCAACGTTCGCATCCCATAGTACAAGTATTGAAGGAGTACAGCGACTCAGCAAACAACAAGCCTTTGTTCCGAGGCTTCTTGGACTTACACTAAGTACCAATTATTATAATAGCAACAATAATAATGAAGCCAAAACCATAAGTCTGCTGCACTCCCGAAAATAAACATCACAAGGATACATAACATAGACAAAACAAAATTTTCGACTAAAATTTAAAAAAATTTTTTTTTTAATTTTTGATTGAAGCCTAAGTGCTCCAAGGGAACCTCATGAGCCCAAGGGCATCCTGATAGAGCCTAAGTGTGGACAACCACTAACTGATTAAAGCTAAACTACAGGAATAAGATATACTATGTATCCTAATAGAAAAACCATGATTGTTTTAAACTAAACATTGAATTAATATGAATCCAAAACGTTATTGAACAGACAATAACATCATGAGGAAAAGCCGGGAAACTAACCAAAGGCAGGCACAACAAAGGCCCAGGGTCAGTAACCACCCGATGCAAAGCTAGATCTTCATATGAAGAAAAAATAATGCATCTGGTAGAAGATGTAAGAATACAAAAACATTCTGAACCGAAATAGACAGGACATAAACATAGGCTGTGTTTGGCCCTAAATAGGGGATAAACAGAATACCTATTCTGTTTACAAGTTAAACTCCCAAGATTTAATAAAAAATTTTTCAATAAAAAAGTTAAAAGAGCTTGGGAGTATAACAGGAGGGTTCAGAAGAGGGAAGGAAAGTAATACTAACAAAACAACAGTGGAGTCATATTATAATGACAACGTTCAGAAGCATATCCCGAAATTGGGGAACATGAATAATTTTACATAAAAATGAGAATTTAAAGCACAGATGTCAGTTCAGTTGTTACTGACTTTGGGCCAAACAGAAGAATGTTGTTTGTTCCAATTCCGGTCTCTTCCTAGGTACTGCGAATGTGCAAGTACTAAAAGTATAGGACTTTTAATTTTCGGTACAGTATACAAATTTTGTGGATTGGGGGGTTCAAAATTTGTGTTTGGTCCTTAATAATATTGAAGTTGCACCAGCTTAGTCTGGGCCTTTGATTTCAGTATAAAAATATTATAAAGTTACAGAACTGAACAACCGAAACCACCGTTATTCACTTCCACCATCTGACTAGACAGTTGATTCCATGAAAACCATCTTTGATTTGTGTCTGGCATCTTCAAAAATGAGATCTTAAAGCACAGATGTCAGTTCAGTGACTTTGGGCCAAACAGAAGAATGATGTTTGCGCCAATTCTGGTCTCTTCCTGGGTACTGCGCATGGGCAAGTACTAATGGTATGGAGGGCCAGATAGGACTTTTAATTTTTCGTATTGTATGCAAATTGTGGGGATTGGGGGTGGGGCGGGTTCAAAATTTGTGTTTGGCCCTTAATAATATTGAGGTTGCACCAGCTAAGTCTGTGCCAATGGATTTTATTTAAAAAATGAAAAAATTTAAAGTAATTTATATATTTTTTATACTTATCAATGGTCCAGACTTAGCTGGTGCTAACTCCAAAATATCCAGGGCCAAACACAAATTTGGCCCCACAAATCCCCCAAATTTGCCTCCAAAACCAAAACATAAATGTCCTATATGGTCCTCCATACTTTTGACCACTGCGCATGCGCAGTGTCCAGGAAGTACCTAAATTGGTGCCAAGCCTCATTCTTACAAACAGTGCCTGCTAAATGTTACATAGTCAGTGGGGAGGTATGAGTTCCCAACTCATGGGAGGGCCATCCCCGTCTGGGCCACTGGTAAGTATAAAAAAATATATAAATTACTTTAAATTTTTTATATTTTTATACTGTAAACCAATGGCCCAGACTTAGCTGAATCATAAAAAGGCTGGAGGGCCTAGGAGATAAAGGAAAATTCTATAACTCAATTACTTATAAAAGAATATCTCCTCAAGGAGAAAAGGAGTGAAAGGATTTATATATGTCTTTCTTATTTACTTGAAATAAGAAAGACACAACACCAACAATATAATTGAGCATTATACCATATATAATTCTCTATTTACAGCCAGTATAACCCATCATGCTAATTTAATAAAGGGAAGCCAATAAATAAAGATAGTCCAGAGAATGAGACTCTTTATACTCATTAAAAGAGTCTGAGGATTGTATATTAACGCCTGTATGACACGTGACATATACAAATGCTTCACAGTGAGCAAGACTTTAAAAATATTACATAAATGAGATATATATTTGCTTGACACTTTAAAACCATCCCAGCACCGACTCGGAATTACTGACACCGGAAGAGGTATTCCCTTGCTTTTTACTATAAAGCCGGTGATATAAGGGAAAACCGTCCCCCCCCCCCCCCTTCCCCTTGCTCTGGGTCAAATCACCACAGAACGAAGAGGGCAGCAGGACAGGGTCACTGCTGGAACAGAAAAACCTACATAACTATAGCTGTTATCGTTTAGTGGACGACATTCTGAGGAACAGATAACGGACCTAAACATCTAAGGTCACCTGAAATAAACTCTATATTTCTAAGGTAAAACTTGGAAAATGTAGAAGGCTTCCTCCTTTTCGTCGCCGCAAAGTGAACATGTTTTGATTTTTTAGTACTCGCAACACCCTTTTTCCTTTCCTTGACCGCTATGGACATACCCGGCGTCACACTACTGAAATCCTGAGTAATAGATCCACTGGTTGAGCTAGCTGATGACAAGGGAGTAAACCCCAAATCCTGAGACGATGGCAGCACGCTTTCTGACAGCATCACTGATACATCACCATGTTCTTGAAAACTGAAAAACTAGAGTAACTTTGTGGTGAGAGTACCGGCATCGTCCTATCACCACTAACAACATACCGTGACACAAGTCGCCAACGTTTGTCATCCCAATTGGCACAAACAGAACATGAATTAGTGTGAGTAAAATGACTACAACAAATACAATGAATTTGAGAGTCAGAGGAAGATTTCCTCGACTTACAATTTGAGCAATAATCTTTCATTTTGCCAAAAACTATTAGTCAACAGTACTCGCACTAATTCCTATAACAATCTGACAAAGATAATATATAACACAATCCAATGCCAAAATTTCAAAAAATAAATTTATAAAAAAAAATTTTCGAAAAATTTTGACATGAGCCCAAGTTCCCAAAGGAAACAATGAGCCCAAATGGATCCCAAAAAAGCCTAAGTGCAGACAAAATTTTTTTCTTATTCATAAAAATGAATGCTACACTTCCGGAGTAAGGAGTATATAATGTATCTAACTATAGACCTATCATAATAAAATGACTAGGAAACTACCTACAGAAAGTAACCGTTGCCAGTGTAAACAACGTGTAATAAAAACTGGAAACAAGACTCCATGCACTGAACAACACAGCCCGAAGTCAGTAACAGATTTCAAACTATCTGATGTAAGGCAGGATCTTCATCAGAAGAAATTGCAATACATCAGATGGCAGATGCATGACCAAAATGCCTAAACACCCCTAGGGTGAGGACGTAACCATGGGGATACACAAAATGAACATTCTGTAAACAAGTTAAACTCCCAAGAAATTTAAAAAAAAAATTTCAATAAAGGTCCAAAAAGCATGGGAGTTTAACAGGGGGAGGGGGGGGTTCAAGGAAGGAGAAGGAGAAAACCCTTAACAAACAGTGGAAAATTCATAGTAAGAATGATAACATCAGGCCCATGTCCCGAAATTGGGAAACATGAAATAATTTTAAATAAAAATTATAAGTTACAGCCTTGAACACATCAAACCACTGTTTTTTCCTCTCATCATCCTAATGCATCCTTGGATCCACCAAAATCACCATTGCTTCGTGTCTGGCATCATAAAAAGTGCGATTTACAAGCCCAGAAGTCAGTTTGTTGTTATCTGACAGATGGCCAAACAAAGATTGAGGCTTGGCACCAAATTCGGTACTTCCTGGACACTGCGCATGCACAGTGGTCAAAAGTATGGAGGACCATATAGGACATTTATTTTTTGGTTTTGGATGCAAATTTTGGAGATTGGGGGGGGGGGCAAAATTTGTGTTTGGGCATGGATATTTTGGAGTTAGCACCAGCTAAGTCTGGGCCATTGGTTTACAGTATAAAAATATTTAAATTTTTCTGGTACAGTAGAGCCCACTTAATTGGATATCTCTTAATTGTATATCCCTGTTAATTGAATATAATTTTCAAATACAAAACCATTTACCATACCTTCCGTACAAATTTAATCTGTTAATTGCATATGGGTTTTAGAGTAAACTCCTGTTAATTTTATATAAATTTTTGTAATATGTTGAAAAAATTACTGTGACATGCACCAAATTCTCCTTATTTATCAACCTTTTTGGCCCCACTACATCCAAAACAAGCATTTATTCTTTTATATCTCGTTTGACAGAGCTCTATGAGCTCTGTCAAACAAGATATAACAGAATAAATGCTCAGTTTACCGCCAGAACACAGGAAACAGACCAAATCCCTGTTAATTGTCTACTCGTGTTAATTGAATAATTTTCAGTGGCAAAATGGATATTCAATTAAGAGGATTCTACTGTACCTACTAAAATGCTGAATTTTGATATAAAATCAAAGTAAAGAGATATCAACTTTAAAGTGCAACAAAACTGTAACCAAGGATTTGAAATTTCCTTTTAGCCCTTTGACTCAAGGTTCAGACTTGTTTTTTCTAGATTACAGTGAAACAGCAGACATTAAATTTTACCCAAATTACAATCTAAAATTAAGAAGAAAGGTGTTTTGGATTTGTCACTTAATTCACAGTTTTTGCATAGATGCACTGTGTAAATACCCTTACTCTTAGAAAATGACACGTTACATTTCATGAAAACACTCATTTGAACAAGTCAAAATCAGAGAATGTTAGGCTTATTACATTTGATAAACTGTGTGTGAAACTTACCACATAAACAGGATCAGGGCTCCTATCAACTTGTGGTCGTTGAATAGCAAACTGAAAAGAAAGATACAAATTTTGTCATTTAGATGCATTATTCATTAATCAAATTTTTTACTATAAAACTTCTCCAATAACATCTATTCATTCAAAGACTTCTTACATTCTAAGTAAATTATTCCTTATAACTTTAGGATGAGGGTATAAAAAGTGTCCGACACTTTGAACAAAGGCTTCTTGTTCACCTGGCAGCTATTGTTCTAGAGAGAAGTGTGATAATTTCTCACATCAAACATATATTGACTACAGTCCTCATTTCTGGAAATTTTTCATCAAGTCTAGTCATGGCTGTTTCACAGCTGCCATGATAAGATCTGATGAAAAATTAGTTTACATTTAACTCAACAAATCAATACTGATAAAATCTGAACAATTTACAAGGAGGAAAAATTGATTAAATGCCCAATTTCTACTTATTTCAGTAGCAAGAGAAACCCTAACTTGCAATTTTATTTTTTTTTCAATGTGGTCCTTCTAGGTTAGGAGTCAGGTTAAAAGAAACAGTGGGTGGTTGGGGGGGGGGGGGATACAGGTTGATACAGTATTGTTATTCTCTTCACAAAATGTGACACAATTCTCATATGTATGTACAAAATAAATACGAAGAACAATCATGAGCTCTAGTATTTAATTTTAGGCTCTCACAATTAGACTTTAGGAATCAGCGACCATTCCATCAGGAATGAAAGTGTCAATGACACTGCAACTCAACTTGTCCAAGAAGGGAATGAACTAAACAGAAAGCTCCAGTAATGATAAGTCACTCAATCAAGTTTCTACAGAAAAAAAACATTACATCAGAGCTACATATGAAACCTCAGGTGAGTGATGCAACCTGCAGCTTGTCAAATCCAAGATGGCTAATGGTTACCGTGTTTTTCAATGAAATTCAGAAAAATTTTACAGCTCCCATGTAGACATTACACCAAAGACACATATGAAATTTCAAAAAATATAGGTTAGAAGTGTGGCATGTAGGGTGTGCTAATGGAATTGTTCACAATTTATATGTCAAATCCAAGATGGCTACTGGTGGCCATGTTTTTCAACAAAATTCAGAAAAAATTTATAAGCTTCCATCTAGATATGACACCAAAATGACATATGAAATCTGAAAAAAATCGGGTGAGAAATGTGGCTTGTAGGGTGTACTAATGGCTTTGTTGATAATTTACGTGACAAATCCATGATGGATGCTGACAGCCATGTTTTGTGAATGAAATTCAGACAAATTCGATAGTGCCCGTCCAGACTTCACACCAAAACTACATATAAAACTTGAAAAAAGATTGGGTGAGAGATGCAGCCTGTAGGGTGTGCCAATGGAATTGTTGACAATATATGTGACAAATTTAAGATGGCCGTTGGCAGCCATGTTTTTCAATGAAATTCAGAAAAATTCAATAGCTCCCATCCAGACACTGTACTAAAGCCACATATGAAATTTGGAACTAATAAGGTGAGAAATGCAGCCTGTATGGTGTGCCAGTGCTGACATTTTATGTGACAAATCTAAGATGACCGCTGACAGCCATGTTTTTCAACAGAATTCAGAAAAATTCAATAACTCTGATGTAGGCATTCTCCAAAATGGATGTATGAAATTTGATACTAATCGGGTGAGAGACTTGGCCTGTAGGGTGTGCCAATGGAATTCTTGACAATTTATATGCTGAATCTAAGATGGCTGCCGGCAGCCATGTTTTTTAACAGAATTCAGAAAAATTTAATAGCTCCCATCTAGGCATTGTCATAAAGGCACATGAAATTTGGAATCGGATGAGAGATGCAGTCTGTATGGTATGCCAATGGAATTATTGACAATTTATGTGCCAAATCCAAGATGGCTGCTGGTGGCCATGTTTTCCAACAAAATTAAAAAAAAAATGATAGCTCCCATCTAGACATTGCCCCAAAGCCACATTTGAAATTTGGAACTGATCAGGTGAGAGCTGCAGTCTGTACTAAAGGAATTGTGGATGGACAGACATATGGACATACAGACGAACGATGAATCACAACCCAACCCAATTGCTCATACTTGATATCGTCAAGTTGAGCTAATAAAAAATAAAAATAAAAAATGCCCTCCCTCATTCATTTTTACAAAAAGTTCCCTAAGAATCAATTATTCAATTTTGTTTGACCTCGCACTTCTAATTTAATTGAGATTTGTGGCCTAGTGGATAAGTGCGCTGCTCTCTCATGCCAGTGGTCCCGGTGTAACAGTTTATCTCCCCCCCCCCCCTGTAGACATAGGAATCGTTATACTCACATTTTTAAGTTGTTAAAATAGAAAAATTTTGACTAGGGTAGACGATACTGTAACCAATTTAATATTGATGAAATTCTCTTCAAAATTGTGGTTTGAGGTCAAAAATAATTTTTTATGTAACTTCAAGTTCCAGGTGGGGTAAGATAAACTGGTCAGGATATCTCCCCAAACCCCACCCCATCTGATGAATTATCTGTTAACAATTTCTTCAAAAGAGTCTTAAAAATGGAAAACATTGATAAAATTTTCTTCAAAATTATGGATTGAGGTAAAAAAATGAATTTTTATGTAACTTCAAGTTCAGGCGGGGGTAAGATAAACTTGTCAGGATATCTCCCCCTCCCCACCCCAGCTGAAGAATTATCTCTTAACAAATTCTGCAAAAGAATCTTGAACATGGAAAATATTGATGAAATTCTCTTCAAAATTGTGGATTGAGGTAGAAGCTTCATGTTCAGGTGGGGGTAAGATAAACTGGTCACGGTATCTCCCCCACCCCCTGATTTTTTTTCTCTTTTTCCAACTTATGATTAAGATCTTCAAAATATTAAAATAATGATGAATTTCTCTTCAAAATAGTAGTTAAAGCAAAAACCTAAATAAATAAAAAATTGGCGACATGTTTTTTAAAAAATTCTTTTTTTATATGATATCCTAATGGTAATTTGAGGAAAAAATGCAAGTTCTTCAAAAATATTTCTTCTGTTAATAGCTTGTACGAATGAGTCTTGAAAATGGCAAAAATGTATAAAATTCTACTCACAATGCTAATTTGAGCTAAATTTGTTTTTTTCTTCCCTTTTGGGTATCAAGCTCTCTCTCACACTGACCGATGAGTTTTTCAATGTGCTCTTAATTGCTTTTCTAATGTCACCCACAGGTAAGGAAGCAATAGGGGGAGTCATAACCTACCCATATGTTCAAGTTGTTAAAAGAAAAAATTTATCCAGTTTATCTTCTTTATCTCTAGCTGGTGAGGGGTAAGATAAACTGTCACGATAACTACTTCTCCCCCCCACTGAAAATTGTTCCCTTCTAACAGCTTAAGCATGTGAATCGTAAAAATAGAAAATACAGATTAAATTCTCTTCAAAATAGTGGTTTGAGCTAAAACAAATTCTTTGTAACTTTGAGTGTCGAGTGGGAGGGGGGGGGGGGTAAGATAAACTGGTCACGATATCTTCCTCCCCCCCTCCCCCCCACCTGAAAATTTTTCTATTCTAACGGCATGTAAATCGTAAAAATAGAAAATACAGATTAAATTCTGTTCAAAATAGTGGTTTGAGCTAAAAACAAATTTTGTGTAATAACTTTGAGTGTTGGGTGGGGGTAAGATAAATTGGTCATGATATCTCTCCCCACACCTCAAAATTTTTCCTTTGTAATAGCTTGAGCACATGAAACTTAAAAATAGAAAATACAGATGAAATTCTCTTCAAAATAGTGGTTTGAGCTAAAAACACATTTTTTGTAACTTTGTGTGTCGGGTGGGGGAGGGGGGGGGGTAAGATAAACTGGTCATGATATCTCCCCCCCCCCTCCCCCAACACGACCCACCTGAAAATTTTTCCTTTCTAACACTTTAAGCATATGAATCTTAAAAATAGACAATACAGTTGAAATTCTCTTTAAAATTGTGTTTTGACCACACACAAAAATCATGACTTTGTCAAGAGTGTTGGTGAGGGGTAAGATAAACTGGTCACAATATCTTCCCCCACCCGAAAATTGTTCCCTTCTAACGGCTTAAGTATGTGAATCATAAAAATAAAAAATACAGATCAGATTCTCTTCAAAATAGTGGTTTTGAGCTAAAAACAATTTTTGTGTAACTTTGAGTGTTGGGTGGGGGGTAATATAAACTGGTCACGATATCTTCCCCCCACCCAACAAAAAGTTTTCCATTCTAACAGCTTGAGCACATGAATCTTAAAAATAGAAAATACAGATGAAATTCTCTTCAATATAGTGATTTGAGGTAAAAAAAAAATTGGGGGTAACTTCGAGTGTCAGGTGGGGAAAGATAAATTGGTCAGGATATCTCCCCCCACCCTCTACAACTGAAATTATTCTCTTTGTCACATCTTTAGCAAATAAATCTTAAAATTGAAAAATACAGGTGAAATTCTCTTCAAAATAGTAGTTTGAGTGGAAATAAAAAAAATTAGCGACATCGGGCGACATGTTTGAAAAATGTTTTTTGCATATATCCCCAGGGGATATTTTGAGAAAAAAACGCAAGTTCTTCTTGTGCAATTTTCTTCTATTAACAACGTATTCAAATGAGTCTTGAAAAAGGAAATTTGTATAATATTCCACTCATAATGCTAATTTGGGCTAAAATGTTTTTGTTTTTTGGGGGGCATCTAGCTCTCTCGCATACTGACCAATGAGTTTTTCAATGCTCACTTGATGCTTTTTTAATATCACACCCAAGTGAACAAGCAAATTCTAAAAAAAGATCTGGTAAAAATCTGAATGGAAAAAAATTCAGGTGGGGGGGGGGGGGGGGGGGGGGGGGGGGGAAGATAAACCAGATGGGGGGGGGGGGAAGATAAACTAGTTTATCTTCCCCCGGGGGGAAGTTGTACAGGGGGGGGGGGGAGATATCGTAGTACACCGGGACCGATCCCCAGTCGGGGAAAATTCTTGCGGTAACCAAACATTCTCTGTCAGCATCAATTGTGGGGTTGATGCGGTTTCAGTGTACTGTCCTATCAGGTAGGGGCATAAAATGGCTGATCCCTGTGCAGGGAGAAACACTCCATGCAGGCTAAAGATCTCTTCATAGTATTCAAGAAGAGCAAGGCCACAAAGTTGGCACTATGAAGGTCATCCCACACACCTGCACCATTGGGCCTAGGAGAGGCATTAATATAAGTTGCATAACTTGTTCACCAATCCTTGTAAAACAAATAATTTAAGTTGCATAACTTGTTCGCCAATCCTTATAAAACAAATAAGAAATAATTTAATTGAACAGATTGGAACTCCACACAGGACATGAATTTGTGAGCATCAATAAGGCATTTTCCAGCAACTTCAGTAAGATGTGTGAATTGATTGTTAATTAGTAACAATCAGACCTTAGTCATGTGTCTCACATTAAATTACATCTCCTTGCCAGCTGAACAAAACCCCTTCAAACATTCTAAAGCCAAGAATAATCAGCTCAAAAAGTTGAACATATTTCAGCTGGTATAGTCATCTACAATGACTGTTTGACATTTCCAAAGTAATGGTATTTATAGACTAATTACGATGCAAACATTTAGAGAGATGTGGTAAGGTAATACGTTTTAATAAAGTATTAAATATGGATTTTTCTTCCTGTTTTTCAATTTCAACATGGTGTGATGCATCTAGTAATTGCCTTGCTGTACAACAAACATAAATATTAACAGAACTAAAACCAACTTGCAAAACAGAATCACAAAATCACTGAACATAATTTTGTTTCATGTTTAACAACAAATGAAGTTTTGCTCTATTCTGAATCTGCGCCACTGCAGTGCATAATTACAAACAGAGAAGGAAAATCATTATTTATTTCTCTATTACCACCAAGGTCATGGCTAGAAGGTCTAGGTTCATGGTTAAATGTTAATAGGGTGTGCCAGTTCACTCTCCTCTGACCATGTTGGTTGGAAAATTTTGTTCTTTGTTAGAAAAACTGCTGGTCACTCGAATACCAACATTTTCTAATTTGAAAAAATACTGACCATTTTAACCCTTTAGTTTCACTGGAACGAGCTCGATTCAATAAGAGATCACATGATATGGGTTTGTGAAGATGCTCTGAAAATTTCTTTTTTCATCTGCTTAATTTGTAAATTATGCTGGAGGACCATTAACCCTTTATTTGTTAGGCAAAAGGTTAGGAAACTGTACTGAGTTAGGTATCAAGTTTGTATGGATCGCCAGTGACCCAGAAACACTGTTGGAAAATTTTAACTTTGACCCACTTTGTCGGAAAAATGAAAAAATTTAAAGTAATTTATATATTTTTTTATACTTACCAATGGCCCAGACTTAGCTGATGCTAACTCAAAACAAGCAAATTCAGAGAATTCATGTCTCCTGCTGGGCAGCAGTTTCAAGGGGAATTAATGCATCCAGTGGAATATAGTTGAGTTGCAAGTCGAAGTTATTTAGAAGAGACAGAACAGACAGTGCTTCAGACAGTGGTTATCAGATTTATTTTCATGGAGGTTACTGTCAAAGCAAGTGAAGTGATGTGGAGCATAACTGTGAGAATCACTAAAAATTAAGACTGTATGATAAGACATATTACATTAAACTGATGTGAAAAGTAATCCATATATGAATTTTCATTGAAATCGGTTGACTCTTAGGAAAGTTAGAGCCTGGAAACCATCAGTAAATCAAATTTCAGCAACCTAATTAAATATGCATGGAAAATTCCCATATTCGAACTTGGACCCACAATTGATGAAAGTGATCTACTACCCAAATTTCATCGAAATCGACTGACTGTAAGAAAAGTTAGAGCCTGGAAACGAAAAAACACGGAAGGTGTGCACTTAATGTGTATTAGTAGTAGCACTGAATAAATCAAAGTTTCCCTAATTTGCATAATTTTTGCATGAGAAAAAACCCCGTATTATATGTGATGTATTGCATGTTACTAAACATTCATACAAAAATTTATTCAAATCCAAACTTTCATATAGAAGTTCTGTACAAAAAACTGATTACACCCAATTTTGAAACAAAATGGCCCCTGGCGGCCATCTTGAATTTTGGACCAAACCCCAAAACACATATTTTGGTCTCGCAATGATAACAAAGATACCCAAGAAGTTTTATGAAGATTGGTTCATAAATGCGGCTTTTAGTCAGAGGTGTGTTGACGCATGGGGCAGACGGACAGGCAGACAAACAGATTTTCGATACAAAGTTTCCCACATTCATATTGATAAAAGTAATCCATATATGAAATTTCATCAAAATCGGTTGATTTTAAGGTAAGTTAGAGTCTGGAAACCGTCAGCCAATCAAATTTCAGCAACCTAATTGAATATGCACAGAAAATGCCCATATTCAAACATGGACCCACAATTGATGAAAGTGATCTACTACCCAAATTTCATCGAAATCAACTGACTGTAAGGAAAGTTAGAGTCTGGAAACAAAAAACACGGAAGGTGTGCACTTACTGTGTGTTAGTAGTAGCACTGAATAAATCAAAGTTTCCCTAATTTGCATAGTTTTTGCACGAGAACAAAACCCGTATTATATGTGATGTATTGCATGTTACTAAACATTCATACAAAAATTTATTCAAATCCGAACTTTTCATATAGAAGTTCTGTACAAAAAAACTGATTACACCCAATTTCGGAACAAAAGGGCCGCTGGCGGCCATCTTGAATTTTGGACCAAACCCCAAAACACATATTTTGGTATCACAATGATAACAAAGATACCCAAGAAGTTTTGTGAAGATCGGTTCATAAATATGGCTTTTAGCCCGAGGTGAATTGATGCACGGGGCCGACGGACAGATTTTCGGTACAAAATTTCCCACAATCGAACTTGACCTAGGTATTGATAAAAGTAATCCATATATGAAATTTCATCGAAATCGTTCATTTTAAGGCAAGTTAGAGTCTGGAAACCGTCAGCCAATCAAATTTCAGCAACCTAATTAAATATGTGCAAAAAATGCCCATATTCGAACTTAGATCCACAATTTATGAAAGTGATCTCCTACTCAAATTTCATCGAAATTCGGTCACTGTAAGGAAAGTTAGAGTCTGGAAACGAAAAACACGGAAGGACACCCCGAATTTAATATCTCCTGTTTTTTTTTCAAAAAGCGGAGACAAATATCTAGGGTGAAACACAAATTTTGCTCCCCAATCCCCAAAATTTGAATGCAAAACCAAAAATTAGAAGTCCTATCTGGCGCTCTATACATTTACCCTCCACACATGCACAGACGCCAGGAAGTCACCGAAACTGGCGCCAACATCCTTCTTTGTAAAAAGATTATAATATAATAATTCAGTGGGGAGGAATGAGTGCTCAGTACTGCCCACTCATGGGAGGGCCATTCCCGTCTGGGCCATTGGTAAGTATAAAAAATATATAAATTACTTTAAATTTTTTCATATTTTTATACCGTATACCAATGGCTCAGACTCAGCTGAATCGTAAAAAGGTGGAGGGCCTAGAACTTCCAAAATAGTAGATCAACATAGATCAAATCCTTCAATCCATGATGAAGAAAATTAGAATAATTAGAATTTACATATATGTCTCTTATACCATAATAGAGGAGACATATCCTAAAATGGATCCCAATTGTATAAATCCTAAAACCGAGCATGAAATCATGCTAATAAGGATTTAACGAGTTCACAACTTTTAAGGCTAGTCAGGACTAAGCCCTAAAAATTAGGATGGCATATTTGAGAATGAGAGAAATTGCCCATAAACCTATGCCACACAAAAATACTACAGCTGAATGACGAATATAGTATGGATAAAACAGCTTCCTTCATAGTTACATACCCAATAAGCCAGAGAAGTGGAGAAAATGGCTCCCCCCCTTTTTTTTGAACATATCCCCAAAAGAAAGAGGGGAGAGCTCTGGAATCAATAAGCGGTACCAGGAAACAATATAAATAAATATATATCAGGCACTCAGGAATTAATTCATGACTAATAAATGGTGCTTAACACAACTTCACAAGCCAAGGCTATAGTGACGATTTTGTTAAATAATATTGTCCGCTACAAAATATGCACTGCAGATGGCGTATACATGTACAACAAAATCAGTGAAATAATAATATAACATACACATATAAAAACGGGATATGATGAACAATCTCTGCAGAGAAAACCCACTTCAAAGATCATCGACAGGCGGCCTCTGTACAATAAAATCCAGTAAGAACACTCTCCAACGTGTACTGCTTAATATCTATAACTATAAACACGTGAGAAAATGCGATTTGAGAATCAACAAACTACAGACCAGGAACTAGAAATGGAGGTAGGTATGAATAACCGACTCCAACACAGACTGCCCCTGAAATACATAATAATTTCAAGGTCCACCAAAGCGATAGCAAGTGCACCACTAACTGGTTATGCAGTCACCTATGAACTCAAATAGCAACAATTAAGATGATTTAATAAGCGTTTCTATATTAGAAATCAGAAAATAAACACTGGAAACTAATGCAACAAGACTGCGTATATGCCTATGAGGGCGCCATCCAACACGACCCAAACACATAGTATGTATATATTAAGATATATATATGCGACAGTGTGTGAGTGTGTGTGTGGGGGGAGGGGGAGGGAATTGAAATTTATGTCGAAACCTTCTCACCCACATTGCTGGTCCTGACAGCAAAAATATAGTAACCACAAGGCTCACTCCTGTCTGACATACTCTGTTATGCTATTAAGAGTGGAGAATGACGTGAAGAACAAAATGTCCCCTGAAGAAGAAGGCCCTCTTGTGAAGAAGCTTCTAACGAATGTTCAATAACAGATACTAGAGAAAACTGATATGGTATAGCAGGAATCACTCTGAGACTGTTAACCTCGATGTAATCAACAGAAACAAATGAATTCCCATGAATACGACTGACTGTCAAGTGTATGCGCTCAAATGCACAATACTGGCAACACAAATGATGGAAACTATTATTCCTGTGCCGCAAATTTAACTATTCTGAAGCGATCCTACAAAAGATCATGTAATAGCCATACAGTTAGAATAAGTCGAAGATGCTGCTAGTGCTTTTACTTCATGTGCTGAAATCTTAAGAACTGACTGCTGATTGGAAGATAAATTTTCCTAAACAGTACGAATAGCTAATTGAATCTATCTAGGAATAGAATGAACTGTCCCTTCTATTGGAAAATAATGACAAGAAGAAGTGTTCTTCTTTTCTGATAAACTCTGATCTGCATCTATAATACATGATCGCTAATAATAAAAATTCCATGATGTAGCATAACCAATAAGACATCATTTCTGAATATGTGGTCTCCAAGAACCGAGGGTCCTAATTGCCCTGCATAGAGAGATCATCGGACTCAGGATTGTAACCCAATATATGCATTCACGTCCGTCATAACTGAGAAAACAGTTATATATATGCTCAAACTAGACCTTATGTTAAAAGATCCGCTAAAACAATACAGGTCTAGAGCTAAAAACGTCTACCACTCCAGTTAAGCATAACTGGAGGGGACGTATGCGTAAGCGACCCATCAAAATAACATTCATAGCCGCTCCGCACAACCCCATCCAACGCATAAAATCATCCGCTGTTAATGCGTCTGATAAAAGACGAAAGCGAGCCTAACAACTGGCTAATTCGCTCCGTGAAACAACAGACAAACCAGCTTGTTGAAAATGAATTGTAGGATATGTGTATCCTTTCATTCATTGCAAGAGATATTATTTAGTTCATTCGTCAAGTTAAAGAACTATACTCGCCGCATCGCCGATCATACGAACAGCCGCTTTTTGACCGAAAGATTATAATAAATAACCTAATTATCCAGTTCCAGTCAAAATTGGTTGGACTGAGCTCTATAAGAGCCTCGAGCCACTGGCTCAGGGGTGTCTGATCAGTAAACTCAAACAGACTTAAACCCCTTATCCAAGTGGTTGTATAGTCAATCCTTAAAGTAATATATTGCAGGGATACCTATAACTTCGCTATGAGTTCTTATAGACGATCTGCATCTAGGACAACCTCTCCTACTCTTTCTGCTTGTGTTGGTCGATTAGACCCCAACTTAAAAAGGCGAGTATAGAAGCTTTCTTGTAGCTTAATCCTACATTAACGAAAGCTTACCATCAAAGATTTAGGGGCTGGAAAACTAAAGCACCTTGTAGCAAGTTTTTCACCAAGTCAAAGGTTAAAGATGACGACGCAAGGCTTCATCACATCAGAATAGCTCCCACTTAACATCTGTTAAGACAGAGATATATGTGATAAATAGGCCTGGAAAGAATTTTTAAAAGGTAGAAACGTCCACAAAATTCCTTTCCATATAGACGTTGCGTCACAGTACTTAGAAGTGAAGTACATAAATTCGCTCTGAATAAGAAATTATCTTCTCAATTGTGTCCGAGTGAAAAGCAAAATGATGAAGGTAAGGCTATAGCTAAGACCTTAGCCTGCTCATTCAATGCAGAGAAACGTTCAACACATCTTCCCCGGCCGTTTTTTAGATGTATGTGATCAAAAAATGGTTAAAAATACAGGAGATGTTGATAAAAAAACGTATTACTTCTTCCCACAGGAAGTTAAATATGGCATCGTCTACATAAAGACATGTGACACCCGTGTAGACTTAACCGGAAAAGAGATCTCATTATCCTGCTCTTTGTCCAGATGAAGTCAGCGTCTAACAATGCTAGCAGTTCTCACAATTGCTCGCAGCATTGTGATTCACTGGAACAAGTTCAAAGGAATGACAATGGATAGTATCCATATCATGCATGAGTTGTTCTGAAAGGGAAGGTTATCCTCCTCCGTATCTCTTTCATCATCTGACTGAATCAGTTTTAGAATCATGGTCACCGGCATCTGAACAGGCAGATAATTGGACTGATCAAGCACCATTCGACAGCTCAAGTTTTGAGATTGACGTCGAGCGCTTCTGCATTAGCAGGAATACTGTGATGAGGTGCGCATCTGAACAGCAAGACCGTTACGGAGGCCTGAGGAGCAGCAGTCATGTACTGCTTGTCCGCCAGCTGCTCCTGGGACAGTGTGTCCGAGATGGCTCTTACTGCGAACGTCCTAATGAATGAAGCCTCATCTCCTTGGCTACTAGATGGTGCGACTTTCTTCACAAAAGGTGGACCTCTTGACGATGCACACTAGATATCCTAAGTCACTTAGAATAGGTGTGACGCGAGTGCTTGGTAGATGCTGAAGAAGCCAAACTGTAGCCTTCCTGGCTAAGAAATGAACTGAGCGTACTGGACAATAGGTATGTATGTAAGCTCCGACTGACACAAGTTCCTACCAACAACACCCAGCCCTAGATGTTGTTAAAAGAGAGAGAGGGGCCTCCCCCTTGCTCGTGGTCCTGGTTGACCTAGAGGAGCGTACCTCAGAACTTGCCAGCTTCTTCCTTCCATGAACGCAGGGTGAGCATGATTGGATTTTATAGTTCTCGCCACTCCCTTGTTTCTCTCTCGACCCATGTGGACATACCCGACGTCACACTACCCATATTCTGAGTAACGATCCGCCGGTCGAGCTAGCTAGAGACAAGGTCATAAACTCTATATTCTATGGTCTAGGAACTTGTCTTATATCATTGAGCACTTATGCCGCTAGCTTTGAATACAATGCACATGCGACACATCCAGTGTCATGGTCCTCATATTCAATCTTAACCGCTTCACCAGCGACAGGGAACTGAATCCACTCAGCACGGTTTATAGCCCTGCACAATATAAAGAGCACTTTAGTCGTTATGTACAGGAAGCCTCAGACTAGCCGACCCTGGACGCCTATTAGATGGGACATCCCGCACAGGAGGCATGGATGTAAACTCCGACTGACGCAAGTTCCTACCAACAACATCTGTCCCCAGATGATGCTGTAAGAGAGAGAGACCTCTCTCTTGCTCATGGTCCTGGCTGACCAGGACGAACATACCTCAGAACTAGCCGGCTTCCTCCTTCCGTTGTCGCTAGGTGAGCATGGATGTATATTTTAGTGCTCGCTCCACCCTATATCATCTCCTAGCCCAGGGCGCACACACCTGGCATCACAGTTCTCAGAGGCTTGAGTAACCGCTTCACCGGTCGAGCTATCTGGCGACAACAGACTTTGTGCGGTTGTGTGTGCTTTTCGAACGTAGAGGAAGCTATAAGACTAGCTGACCATGGCAGCCTATAAGAAGGAGCATCCCGGACAGGAAGGCATGGACGTAAGCTCCAACTGACACAAGCTTCTACCAACAACCTCTGACCCCAGATGTTGTTATAAGAGAGAGGGGCCTCTCTCTTGCTTGCGATCATGGTAGACCTGGACGAGCATACCTCAGAACTTGTCTACTTCCTCCTTTCCATCGTCGCAGGGTGAGCATGTTCGGATTTTTATAGTGCTCGCTACACCCTTGTTCCTCTTTTCAACCGCTATGGACATACCCGGCATCACACCACCCATATTCAGCATGATAGATCTGTCGGTCAAACTAGCTGGAGACAAGGGATGTAAACCCTATATTCTAAGGCCTAGGAACTTGTCTTATATCATTGAGCACTTTTCCACTAGCTCTAATAATATAATGCGACGACATAAGCACACTCTCTGACGGCGTCTCGAAACCACACCACATTCTTGTTCCTCTGTAAATAGAAACTAAACAAGAGGCCCCAAAGAGCCTTAATTGCTCACCGGCCAAAGTGGTTCAAAGAAGTATTTGGGGTCACAATCAGTTACACATGGTTCATAAACACTACAAAGGAATGAAATCATGAGAGACAAATTGTATGGAACTAGGGACATGGCTTGAACAAACTGGAATCTTACCCCCCTAAGGATGCTGCATACCAAATATCAAAAACATTCATCTGCTGGATCTGAAGAAGATTTTTAAAGAAAATTCCTCATTTTGAACTAAGTTATCATTCGGGCTTCCACAGTGAGCCCAAATATGAACCCAGGGACTTGGCTTGAACAAACTTGAATCTCACCCCCTAAGGATGCTGCATGCCAAATATCAAAACATTTCGACTGCTAAATCTGAAGAAGATTTTTAAAGAAAAATTCCTCATATTGTCTAAGTTATAATTCGGGCTCAAATATGGACTCAGGGACTTGGCTTTAACAAATTTGAATCTCAACCCCCCCCCCCCCCCCCCCCCCCCCCCCACCAAGGATGCTACACACCACATATCAAAACATTCCGACTGCTGGATCTGAAGAAGAAGATTTTTAAAGAAAATTCCTCATTTCGAACTAAGTTACAATTCAAGCTCCCACAGTGAGCCCAAATATGGACCTAGGGACACGGCTTGAACAAACTTGAATCTCACTCCCCTAAGGATGCTGCATACCAAATATTAAAACATTCTGACTGCTAGATCTGAAGAAGATTTTTAAAGAAAATTCCTCATTTTGAACTAAGTTATCATTCGGGCTCCCACAGTGAGCCCAAATAAGGACCTAGGGACATGGCTTGAACAAACTTGAACCTCACCCCCCTAAGGATGCTGCATACCAAATATCAAAACATTCCAACTGCTGGATCTGAAGAAGAAGATTTTTAAAGAAATTTGCCTGAAATGCACTAAATTTGAATTTGAGCTTTTATAGTGAGCCCAAATATGAATCCAGGGGGCCAATTTGAACAAACTTGAATCAGATCCACCCCACAATGTTGCGTACCAAATATCAAAAGATTCTGCCTGCTGGATCTGGAGAAGAAGATTTTTTAAGAAATTTGCCTGAAATGCACTAAGTTCAAATTCAGGCTTCTATACTGAGCCCAAATGTGAATCCAGGGGGGCCGATTTGAACAAACTTGAATCAGATCCATCCCACAATGTTGCATACCAAATATCAAAAGATTCTGCCTGCTACATCTTGAGAAGAAGATTTTTTAAGAAATTTGCCTGAAATGCACTAAGTTCGAATTTGAGCTTTTATAGTGAGCCCAAATATGAATCCAGGGGGCCGATTTGAACAAACTTGAATCAGATCCACCCCACAATGTTGCATACCAAATATCAAAAGATTCTGCCTGCTGGATCTGGAGAAGATTTTTTAAGAAATTTGCCTGAAATGCACGAAGTTCAAATTTGGGCTTCTATACTGAGCCCAAATATGAACCCAGAGGGCCAATTTGAACAAACTTGAATCCCCCTAGAGATGATGTATACCAAATAGGAAAGAATTCTGTCTGGTGGATCTGAAGAAGAAGATTTTTTTGAATTTTGGAAAGAAAGTTAAAAAATTTATAGTAATTTATATATTTTTTATACTTACCAATGACCCAGACATAGCTGGTGCTAACTCTTAAAATATAGGGCCAAACACAAATTTTGCCCCCCAATCCCCAAAATTTGCATCTAAAACCAAAGAAAACATGTCCTGAATGGCCCTCCACACTTCACCTCTACTGCGCATGCGCAGTGTCAAGGACGTTCCGAAATTGGCGCCATTAATCATTCTAATAACCAGTGCCTGGTATGCGCTATGTACTCAGCGGGGAGGTAAGAGTTCCCAACTCCTGGGAGGGCCATCCCCGTCTGGGTCATTGGTAAGTATAAAAAATATATAAATTACTATAAATTTTTTAACATTTTTATACTGTACCAATGACCCAGACATAGCTGAATAGTAAAAAGGCTGGAGGGCCAAGGACATAGAGCAAGATGGAATACGCTCAATTATATAAAATAGAGTCATCCCCTCTAGGGAAAAAGAAGTATTAGGCCTTACATGTATGTTTCTTATTTATGATAAATCAGAAAGATACAACACCTTCCAAAATTGAGCATCATACATCCATGTACTCTATTAATATCTAGTATAATCCTTATACTAATAATTTTTAAAGTAAGCCAATAAATAAAGTAAGTCTAGAGAATAGAGACTCTTTATACTCCTTAAAAGTGTCTGAGGATTGTATAATAATGTCCGTTGACACATGCTATATTCAAAAGCTATACTTTAAAAACTAAGACCTGAATGAATTTTTAAAACATAAACTTCTCACTAAACAACCATCCCAATAACAGCTCAGAATTACAAACTCCGGAGGAGGTATTCCCTTGTTTTCATAGTAAAACAGGTGACCCAAGGGAACACCCTCCCCCCCCCCCCCCCCCTTTTTCTTGCCCTGGGTCAAATAGCCCAGAGCGAAGAGGGCAGCAGAACGGAGTCACTGCCAAAACAGACAGCCCACCTAGCTATAGTAGCAACTGTTAAGTGAATGACATTCTGAGCAGTAGATAATAGACCTAACAATAGAGGCCTCCAGAAATGGACTCAATATTTCTGAGATAAAAATTCATGAATGTGGATGGCTGAGCGCAATGAGCAGCCTTCAAAAATCTATAATAGCGACACTATTAATGTAAGCCCAAGATGTAGAAGAACTCTTACTTCATAAGCCGAAATCTCAAACACAACTGCTGAGTCAATGATATACCATAAGCAGTATCGATAGTTAATTGAATCCATAAGCAATAGAATGGAGTGTAACGTCCTTCTATTAGGCATCAAAGACAGAAGAAGCTTCACCCGTAGTAATAAACAGATATCTGTTTATAAATACATAAACTCTAACCGGACAGAGTAAAGGCCTATGCCCGTACGAAGACGGAAGGACCTTAATAACAATAGGTTCCGGATATTAATTAGGAGCCTGACTCTTATGCAAAAATCCAACCTAAATAGTAAAGGAAGTAGTGATTCCGAAACTACGAAAGTGAAAATCATCCACTGATAGTGCATGAAACTCACTGACTCTTCAGTAAAAGAGAAGCCAACAGAATTACTGTCTAAAAGGTCAGAATTTGAAAACTACTGTTTCCAGAGGCTCAAATGATTACTTAGCTAAATAAGAACCGAAGTTAAATTCCATATAGGAATTTAATCTAATGATTCTAAGTCTATTTATCGAAAAGTTACTAACTGACTTAGATAAAGAGACAAGACTCAATTGTAAACTATCATAGAGTGCATAGGTATGAGGTAACATAAACCTATAACCTTAATAATAACAGGCTGCAGTAGATCTTGTCAAACAAGTATACTAAAAAGTTGCAATGACTAGTATGGAGGGATCAACAATATCAACATAGTGATCCCTACACCAACGACGGAAGAGCCTCCACTTTAGCTGCATAGTCTAGCGAAAAAGAGGTTCTCCTATAGTAAGAAATCACGTCCAAAGCTCATCTAGTACAATGCTTACAATGCAATAAGGACCACACAACAGAATACGTGAAGGTTGAGACCTTGCGGGTTGTGATAAAGATGACACGATTTTACCCAGCGAAAAAAGATCCTCTCATGGAGGAAGATTTCGCGTTAAGTCCCACAGTAGACCTCAGAGTAAATTTACCCACGGTCTCTGTGAAGACAGAGATGCTATCAACAGAAATGTATTGTGGTTGTTTATCTTAGCAATACTTGCTGAAACAACAGCACAGTAGGATACGCATATCCTATCATTCCGTCCTATTAGATCAATAGAGCGTTAACAACATAAGCTCAGAGATCCAGACAAGCAAACACATACGTCTGCAATTGACAAGCAAGTTGTGTCGTAAATAAATTATCATTGGGCGCTCCCATTGATAGCAAATCTGATTGAATACTTATTTGTTGAGAGTCCATTCTGACGGCAACAAGCGACCCATAAGTGAACAGGAGTCCGGTAATACAATCAGACGACCCGGAATATGACGGACCGAAGCAGAACTTGGTGTACTATAACAAACAGAAGGATTCTTTCCATTAAATTGAATAATGGAAACGAATGAGTGCCTCCCTGGTTCCGGAGATACGCCACTACTGTCGAATTAACGGACAGGATTTGGACATGCGTTTCTGAATAATGTTCATCCAATGACATAAAGCAAGCCTAAAAAAACATTATTCCGTGGAAGATAAGTGCTTGCTTAGAGACTGCGGAACCCAAAGACCCTGGCACTTTGAATCCGTTGGGATCAATATTATATCCAACCTGTTTGACTGGCAACCGTCATAATTATAAAACTCGGATCCGGCAACTGCAGTGGCACTCTCTGAGTCAACCACCGAATGTTTGCCCCAGTCTGAATCTCTTGCTACACTAGATAGACAAGAGAACGTGTAAATCGAGCAATTCATGGATTGCTGAAAAGTTGCCGTCGAAGAGAAGCTTCTCCGAGAACGAAGCGACTCTGAGTTCTTCACCTTACTATCCACGCACGTGGATGTAGCTAGGGCTGCATCACGTCTAACCAACTCCAAGCAGCCACTGAAGGGCGGAGTTATACGTGAACAAACTACTGCCCTCAAAAGAAATCACATTGAGGATTATATCCCGGAATTCTTTCTCTTGAAGACGTAATGATAACGCCTCAGTAAGGTGGATTACGTATAATAAAGCGTCTAAGTTAAGTCTATTAGACATCATTGTCGTTTCCAACATTGTGGTTGGAAAAGACATAGACGGTGAAAAAGATTATTTCCAGTCTTTAACCACGCTGTCTAAATGCATATGAACTCTCGGTATGCCCTGTTCTGCCAAAATAAATTATTCGTATAAATGATAAAAGGCAGAAATGAGCATTGCGGACAAGAAACTAAACTATCAAGCTTGGTAGCAGGCTTATATATATATAGCGTCGATAAATAATACACATGTTCTAATGACATTATTGGACTGTGTCGGTAAGTCAGGGACAATGTCCCTGAACCGATCCAAAATTCCGTGTCCATTGACGCTATAAGTCTCTTATCCAACATCGCAGCAATGTAGTCCGAAATAACAATCACTGGAAGATAATGCCGGAAGATATGTATGGCAGCTTCCGATGCTACGAAAGGGAAAAGTCGAAATCTTTCGAATCCCTTTCGCCATCCTGTCGGACCCTATAAAGCGTTCGGTCGTCCGTACCTGATGCAACCGCGCACCGCACTGACCCAGCGCCGTCAGATAATTCCAGATTCGACCAAGAAACTGTCGATTGCTGTGATGCTGCGAGAAAACTGTGCTAACTCGGATAGCACGTCTGTCACTGAGGCCTGTGGAGAAGCGGTCCTACGATGCATTGCCGCTGGAAGCTCCGTGATCGTTACCCCGTGCATACTACTAATATGCGAGCGAACGGAGTGTATAGGCCTTGTGTCCCTTGGCAACCTTATGGCGTGACCTGTTCGCCGTGGAATCACTGAATGACGAAACTGATCGGATACTCGAGGTCACGTAGCCAATGTGCGGTCGTGTGCACTGCTGTGAGGATGAGGAAGCATTATCGACAGTCTCTCGGACTGTCAGTATAACGGAGCGTCCCGAGCGACGGACATATGCTCCAAATGTAAAATATCTGAACCACAACATGCGGTCCCCTATGTTGTTGGACGAGAGAGGGACCTCTCTCGCTCACAGCCCGGACGGACCTGGACAAGCCAGGAACCGGACTAACAGGCTTCCTCCGATCTGTCCTCAATCCGCCGTCACTGGGTGAGTACTAAAGTAATTATAGTGCTTGCATCACCCAAATCTCCTTCCTAGACCGCAACGGACGAACCCGGCAGCCGAACCATTCGATGAATGTACGCTATACCGGGTGAGCTAGCGAATGTCACTCCGTCGATCCTACAAGGGACCTCTTAGGCGATAGACATACTCCATGAGCACTTATTGCCGCTAGCTCTTCATTAACTATGACGACAGAGGCACACTTTTGAAAGACATCTCTGTAACTTTGCGAACAAGAAACCAGAAATGCTTGGTAATAGCAAGCATATAATAATAAATATATAGCGTCGTTCAATAATTCGAAAGTTTGTGTGACATTATTGGACTATGTCGGAACTGAGGGACGAAGTCCCTGAACCGAACCAAAAATTTCTAAGTCCACCGACGCTATCAGTTTCTTATCCGGCATCGCAGCATTCTGGTCCGACGAAAGAACCTGTAGAAGATCAAGTCAGATGACATACACAACAGCATATGTTGTTCCAAAAGGGAAAGCTCGAAATTCTCCGAATCCCTTTCGGTATCCCGTCGGACCGGATGAAATTTTCGGACGTCCGTACCCGCTTCCGCGGAGCGTCCCGACCCAGCATTGTCGGATAAAACATTATGCGACAGATTCAGTTGTTGCTGGGATGCTGCGATAAGCTGTGCTATTTAGGATAGCACGTCCGTCCCCGAGGCCTGTGCAGTAGCGGTCTTAGGATGCATTGCCGCCGGAACCTCCGTGTACGTTGACTCCCGCACACTTCCTATGCGAACGTCCGGAGTCTGCAGGCCTCGTGTCCCTGGCTACCGGATGGTGTGACCTGGTCGCCGATGATTCTCTGACTGGCAAAGCTGACTGGATATCCGAGGTCACGTAGCCAAGAGCGGTCGTGTGCGCTACCATGAGAATGAGGAAGCCTTATTGACAGTCTCTCCAGACTGACTATATGTCAGAGCGTCCCGAGCGGCGGACGTATGCTCCGAATGCGAAACATTTTGTACCACAACATCTGGGGCCAGATGTTGTTGTACGAGAGAGGGGCCTCTCTCGCTCGCCGTCCGGATGGACCAGAACGAGCTATGAACCGGACTAAAAGGCTTCCTCCGTTCTCCCTCTAATCCGCCGTCACTGGGTGTGCATTTGGTTGATTTATAGTGCTCGCATCACCCCAAAACTCCTTCTCGACCGCAACGGACGAACCCGGCTGCCGAACCATTCGATGAATGGACGCTACACTGGGCGAGCTAGCGGACGTCAAAGGCCGTCGAACCTACTAGGGTCCTCTTAGGCAATTGGCGTATGTACATGAGCACTTTTCCGCTAGCCCTTCATTAATTGTGACGACGGAGGCACACTGTTGGAAGACATCACAGATACATCACCCTAATCTTGATCGTCTGAAATAGAAATTGATAAAGTAGAGTGACCCTGCGGGGAAAGGACCGGAATGTCCAATTCCCCACTAACATACCGTGACATACGCTTCCCATGTTGTCATCGAAATCATCAGATACAGAACAGGAGTTAATGCGAGTACACTGACCACATATAGAATGATTATAAAAGTCAGAGGAAGACTTCCTCTTATTACAATTGATCAAAATCCTTTCAATGTGAAAAGAAAACAAAGTCCTAGTACTCGCACCAACCCCTGACAATCAAAATACATAATAATAATATGATCCATTAACATAGAACAAATAATTGAAATCAAAATATTTTGAAAAAATATTTTTTCAGAACAGCCCAAGTTTCTGAAAAGTAACGTTGAGCCCCAATGGATCCCAAGCCTAAGTGTGGACAAAAAATTTAAAAATATTTTAAACAATTTATGCAACACTTACGAACAATAATAATGTATCTAGTTATGATTAAATTAACATCAAGATATTATTTTCAAGAAATCCCCCCCTCACACAGAGGGCTGTTATAAATGTAAACAATGAGTGTAAAAACACTAAAATAAGACTCCAGGCACCCAGGCCTGAAATCAGTTACCAAAAATACACTATCTGATGCAAAACAGAGACTTCCAGGGAAGAAACTGCCGAACATCAGATGGTAGATGCAGAACACAACGCCTAACCACCCATAGGTGAAGACGTAAACATGGGGAAAAGAACAGAATTCATTCTGTTATTCAGCTAAAACTCCCAAGAAATTTTAGTAATAATAATTACAGAAACTATGCCAAAAGCATGGGAGAATAGCAAGAGGGGACGTAAAGGAAAGGGAGAGAGGAAAACACTAAAAAATCAGTGTAACTAAATAACAAGAATGACAACAAAATGGCTGCTGCCTTGAAAATAGGTAACTTAACATAATTTCATTAAAAAATTTTAAGTTACAGCCCTGATAATATTCTGTCACACATTTTTCCTCTCCTCCTTCTCTATCCTCCTTAGAATCACCATTTCACTAATATTTATGTGTCTGGCATCATTTAAACTGAGATTTACAAGCACAAAGATCAGTCAGATGTTAACTGATGAAGGGCCAAACTTAGAATGATTAATGGCGCCAATTTCGGAACGTCCTTGACACTGCGCATGCGCAGTAGAGGTGAAGTGTGGAGGGCCATTCAGGACATGTTTTCTTTGGTTTTAGATGCAAATTTTGGGGATTGGGGGGCAAAATTTGTGTTTGGCCCTATATTTTAAGAGTTAGCACCAGCTATGTCTGGGTCATTGGTACAGTATAAAAATTTCATAGGTGCTATCAGAGTTATGCCCCTTGTGGTGCCCCCTGTGGGTGGGGGAAGTTTATTTGTACAAGTTTGAATTGACATATGATGGGGAACATGCACACCAAATTTGGTTCAATTTGATCCAGTTATTTGGGAGGAGTAGTCGTTAATGTAAAGTTCACGACGGACGACAACGGATGACGACGACGGACGGCAAGTGATAAGTTAAGATCCCTTCGTGAGCTAAAAACTACAGTGACATTTTGGCGAGAGGACCAGCAGTGTCCCCTCACCGCGAGTGGACCGATAGGGTCCACTTGCCTAACACAAACCATGACACTAGTCATCAACATTGTCAAAATCTGACACATGGCGCAAGAATTAGTAGTAGTACATCGACTATAAGCAAGACAACGACCATGTAAATAGAGGATAGGCTTCCTCTTATTTGCCCTACTATTAGATAAATATTATTACCTAAAATCTAATACAGGCCAATTGTACTACCACCAAATCTACATAAAAATAAGATAATTTTAAAATGCGATCGATGAAATAAATACATCCAAAAGAAAAATTCCTTCAAAAAATAAAAAACTTTTTGAAATTGTTTTTCTTATATAAGAAGAGCCCAAGTTCCCAAAGGGAACGATGAGCACAAAAAAGCCTATGTGTGGACACAATTATAATAATATGCCTTAAAATTGACTACCACACTATCAGCATATTTAATGTTACTTACAACCGTCGGTCCTTAAAAATAATAGGAAACTACCAAGAGCATTGTCAAAGTAAACAACTTCAAAACAAAAAACCGAAAACAAGACCCCAGGCAACATGGCTCGAAGTCAGTAACAGAAACAATACTATCCGATGTAAAGCAAAATCTTCATCAGAAGAAAAAACGCTACATCGGATGTGTGATGCATGACCAAAACGCCTAAACATGCCAAGGGTGAGGACGCAACCATTGGGATGTACAGAATAATCTTCTGTATAATACGTTCAACACCAAAGAAATTTTATAAAAAAATTTCAATAAAACAAGCCAAAAAAGCTTGGGGGTTTAACTGGGGGATCTGGGGAAGGAATACTAAACAAACAGTGGACAGATCATTATCAATCAATGATGACATCAGGCCCATGTCCCAAAATTGGGGAACATGAACTAATTTTTATAAATATTATAAAAGTTAAAAAATTTATAGTAATTTATATATTTTTTATACTTACCAATGACCCAGACTTAGCTGGTGATAACTCTAACAAAACCAGGGCCAAACACAAATTTTGCCCCCCAATCCCCAAAATTTGCATCCAAAACAAAAAGAAATCATGTCCTAAAGGACCTCCATACTAGGCCTCTACTGCGCATGCGCAGTGACGCAGACATCCCGAAATTGGCGCCAATTATCATTCTTACTGGCAGTGCCTGGTCAGCGCTATGTACTCAGCGGGGAGGCAAGAGTTCCCAACTCCAGGGAGGGCCATCCCCGTCTGGGTCATTGGTAAGTATAAAAAATATATAAATTACTATAAATTTTTTAACATTTTTATACTGTACCAATGACCCAGACTTAGCTGAATAGTAAACAGGCTGGAGGGCCTAGGACATAGAGGAAAATCCAATAAGCTCAACTATATAGTAAAGAGGTAACCCCTTAAGGAGAAAAGGAGTATTAGGCTTTACATGTATCTTTCTTATTTAATATTAAATTAGAAAGATACACTACCCTTAATAATTGAGCACAATAACATTCATGTTCTCTATTAACATCCAGTATATCCCTTATACTAATTATTTTTAAAGTAAGCCAATAAATAAAGTAGTCCAGAGAATTGAGACTCTTTATAGTCATTTAAAAGTGTCCGAGTATTGTATATTAAAGCCCGTTTGACACTTGACATATACAAATGCTTCACACCGAGCTACACTTTAAAAATAAGACATGAATGAATTTTAACATTAATATTACACTTTAAAACCATCCCGGAAGCGACTCAGAAATACTGACTTGGAGGAGGCATTCCCTTGCTTTTCACTATAAAGCAGGTGACCTAAGGGAACACCCCCCCCACCCCCCCTTCCCCTTGCCCTGGGTCAAATAGCCCAGAGCGAAGAGGGCAGTCGGACGGAGTCACTGCCGGAACAGAAAGCCTGCATAACTATAGTTGCAACTGTTTAGTGGACGACATTCTGAGCAACAGATAACGGACCTAAACAATGCAGGTCTCCAGAAATGGACTCAATATTTCTGAGATAAAAATTCGTAAATGTGGATGGCTGAGACCAATAAGCAGCCTTCATTAAATCTGTAATAGCAACACTATTAGCATAAGCCCAGGAAGTAGAAAGAGCTCTTACTTCATGAGCGGAAATCTTAAGCACAGACTGCTGAGAAGAAGATAAACTCTCATAAGCAGTACGGATAGCTAATTGAATCCATCTAGCAATAGAATGGACCGAAATGTCCCTTCTATTAGGCATCAAAGACAGAAAGAAACGTTTCCGTCCCTTTCTGATAAACTGAGATCTCTGTTTATAGATACGTAACGCTCTAACAGGACAGAGTAAAGGCCTACGCCCATCTGAAGACGGAAGAGCCTTAATAACAATAGGTTCCGGATATTTATTAGGAGCCTGATTCTTAGCTAAAAAACCCACATTAGTAGTGAAGGTGATAGTGTTCCCGACACTACGATAATGAGAATCATCCACCGACAGTGCATGAAGCTCACTGACTCTTCTAGCAGAAGAGAAAGCTAAGAGAAAAGCTGTCTTATAAGATAAGAATTTGAAATCTACTGTCCCAAGAGGTTCAAATGGCTTTTCCTTCAATTTAAGAAGAACCCAAGCTAAATTCCACTTAGGAATTAATCTAAGAGTTCTGGGTCTATTTATCGAAAAGTTTCTAACCAACTTAGATAAAGAGACATTAGATCCAATTTGTAAACTATCATGATGTGCATAGGTATCAGATAACATAGACCTATAACCCTTTATAGTAACAGGCTGCAGTTTGATTTCGTCAAACAAGTATACTAGAAAGTTTGAAATGTCTGGTATAGAGGGATCGAATATATCTACAGAATGATCCCTACACCAACGACGAAAAACCTTCCACTTAGCCGCATAGTTTAGCGAAGAGGAGGTCCTCCTACAGTTAGAAATCGCGTCCACTGCTCGTCCTGTAAAGTGTTTGCCATGCAAGAAGGACCGCACAACGGAAAAATGTGAAGGTTGAGTGAGACCTTGCGGGTTGTGATGGAGTTGGCGTGATTTCCCCTGCGAAAGAAGATCCTCCCGTGGAGGAAGCTTTCGCGGTAGGTCCCACAACAGACATCTGAGTAGATTTATCCACGGTCTCTGTGGCGACAGAGATGCTACCAACAGAATCTTGCATTGAGATTGTTTTATCTTTAGCAATACTTGTTGAATTAACGGCGCTGGAGGATACGCATATCCTATCATTCCGTCCCAAGGGATCGACAGAGCGTCTACTGCAAATGCTCTTGGATCCGGACACGGAGACACATACGTCTGCAACTGATTGTTGAGATGTGTCGCAAATAAGTCTATCATTGGCCGTTCCCATTGGTAGCAAATCTGATTGAATACTTGTTTGTTGAGAGTCCATTCCGACGGCAACAAGCGACCCTTTCGTGAAAGGGAGTCTGCTAGCACATTCAGACGACCCGGTATGTGACAGACCGAAAGAAGAACGTGATGTTCTAGCACAAACAGAAGGATTCTTTCCGTTAGATTGAACAACGGAACTGAATGAGTGCCTCCCTGATTCCGTATATACGCCACTACTGTCGTATTGTCGGATAGGATTTGGACATGAGCATCGTGAATAATGTCCATCCAGTGACGTAACGCAAGCCAAATTGACATCATTTCTTTGATGTTTATGTGCTTGCACAGGAATTGCGGATCCCAAAGACCCTGGCATCTTGAATCCGTTGGGATTAATGATGCACCCCAACCTGTTTGACTGGCATCCGTCATAATGGTAAAACTCGGATCCGGCAACTGCAGCGGAACTCCCTGAGTTAACCACTGAATGTTTGCCCAAGTCTGAATCTCTTGTTTCCTGATCTGACAAGAGAACGTCTACGTCCAGCGAATGAATTTTCACACTCCAATTCTGAGTCAAGAAAATTTGAAGAGGACGTGTGCGTAACCGCCCCATCGGAATGAGATCCGCAGCGGCTCCGCACAGACCTATCAGTCTCATAAATTCTCTCGCTGTGACTTTGTCTGCGTGCAGACAATAGCGAGCGTAACAACTGACTAATTTCGCTCTGGTTAACGGCAGACGAACAAGATTATTGTGCGTCTCGAAGCTCATTCCCAGATGAGTGAATGACTTGGACGGCACCAGATCCGACTTCTCCTCGTTTACTATAAAACCGAGACGTCGGAGCAAAAGAAGAAGATTCTGAACATCGTTCTGAAACGTTAACTCGTTGCCGTACCTCTGAAGAATGTCGTCCAGGTAGGCCGACGTTACCGCAGACGAATGAGCTCGGAAATAGATCATTACCGAGTTCATTACCCGAGTGAAAGCCCAGGGTGCTAGATTCAATCCGAAACACATCGCCCGGAATTGATATACCACTCCTAGGACTGCGAAGCGTAGGTACTTTCGGAATGTCGGATGTACCATGACGTGAAAGTACGCATCTTTGAGATCTATGCTTGATGCATAATCGTTCACCCGAATACTCGCTCTGACCGACCGAATCGTCTCCATATAAAACTTCGGAGCGACGATCAGCTTGTTTATCCAGCTCAAATCTATGACTGGACGGAACGAGCCGTCTGGTTTCAGAACCAGAAACAGATGGCTGTAGAATCCCGGAGATTCCTGGTTTTCTACGACCTCTACCGCGTTCTTCATTAAAAGAGACTGCACCTCTGATAGCAGAGCGTCTCTTTTCTGCGGATTTGACGGAAGATGAGTCCACTTTGGACTTCGAGTTAATGGAGGCTTTCGTTTGAAGGATATCTTTAGACCTTCCAAAGTCACTCCTCTCACCCAAGGGTCGTCCGTAATCGACGCCCATTCTTGTGAAAAGCTCGACAACCTTCCGCCAACCGGTACGCGATAGAGGTTTAAGCCATCACCTCCTGGACCTGCGAGGCCTGCGGTAGGAGAAACCACGTCCTCCACGACCCGCACCTCGCCCCGTCGACCTCGGGGCGTCCGACCGATTGTCCCGGCCCGAAGGACGTCCCGAACGAGAGTCGCTACCCTGACGGTCTCTCGAATAAGACCAAGAGGACGCACCGGAACAGAGAATCCGAAGCTTTCTTTGTAATTTTATCATAAATAGCAGAAAGCTTGCCGTCAAAGAGAAGTTCTCCGGAGACCGAAGCGACTCTAAGAGAGTTCTTCACCTTAGTATCCACTAGTGTGGATGTAGCTAGGGCTGCGTCACGTCTAACCAACTCCAGATTTTCCACTGAAAGGGCGGAGTTACACGTGGAATAAGCTACTGCCCTTGAAAGAAGTCTTAAAGAGGGTTGTATATCCTGAAACTCTTTCCCTTGAAGGCGCAGTGATAACGCCTTAGTAAGGTGATCTGCGTAAGATAAGGCATCTAAATTGGCTCTGTTAGACGCAATAGCTGTTTCCAACACCGCGGTTGGAATAGAAGCCGACGACGGTAATGATAGCTCTAAGTCTTCCGCCTCGTCGTCCATACGCAGAGGAACTCTCGGGATACCCTGTCCTGCCGTATCGAATTTATTCCTTGCATTAATGAAAGGCAGGTTGAGAGTATTAGCGGACAAGAAACCTGCTTTCCCCGTCTTGGAAGCAAGTTTGAAAATAGCGTCATTCAATAATTCAAATGTTCTTGCAACATTATTGGACTGCGATGGAAACTCGGGAGCGATGTCCCTGAACCGCTCAAAAAATTCAGAGTCCAATGACGCTATGATCCTCTTGTCCGGAACCGCAGCAGTCTGGCCTGACGGAACAACTTGAGGGAGAAAGTTCCGGATGAAGTCCACGGCAGCTTTATGTTGTTCCGAAAGGGATAGCTCCAAATCATCCGTATCCCTTTCACCATCCGGTCGGACCTCATGATGTTCCCGGTTGTCCGCCCCCGATGCTTCGGCGGAGCGTACCGACCCAGCGCCGTCGGATAATTCTCGATCTGACACCGTTTCTGTCGGCTGCTGGGATGCTGCGATAAGCTGTGCTATCTGCACAAGAATGTCCGGCGTCGAGACCTGCGGAGGCGCAGTCTTTCGCTGCTTCGCCGAGGGCAGCTCCGCTTCAGATGGCTCCCGCATACTTTTCCTACGCGAATGTCCGGAGTCCATCGGTCTCGAATCCCTGGCTGCCGGATGGTGTGACCTGGTCGCCGAAGAATCCTTGATCGGCGAAGCTGGTAATATATCGGCGGTCACGCAGCCAAGGTGCGGTCGTGTGCACTTACGAGAAGAGGAAGCCTTAGCAGTCTCCGCGGACTGCCTATACAACGGAGCGTCCCGAGCGACGGACGTATGCTCCGCTAACGACACATTTTGTACCACAACATCTGGTCCCAGATGTTGTTGTACGAGAGAGGGGCCTCTCTCGCTCGCCGGCCCGGCTGGACCTGGACAAGCTAGGAACCGGACTCAAAGGCTTCCCCCGTTCTCGCTTACTATCCGCCGTCACTGGGTGTGCATCTATTATGTTTATAGTGCTCGCATCACCCAAAATTTCCTCCTGGACCGCATCGGACGAACCCGGCTGCCGAACCATTCGGTGAATGGACGCTACACCGGGCGAGCTAGCGGACGACATTTGTCTAATCTCCATGAGCACTTTTGCCGCTAGCTCTGAATTCATTTGTGACGACGGACGCACACTTGTAGAAGATAACATGGAAACATCACCCTGTTCTTGTTCCTCTGAAATAGAAACTGAGAGAGTAGAGTGACCTTGCGGAGAAAGAGGCGGCATAGCCCTTTCTCCAGAAACAACATATCGTGACACACGTTTCCAATGTTTCTCATCCCAATATTCACATATAGGACAGGGATTAATGCGAGAACACTGACTACAATTTATACAATGATCATGAAAGTCAGAGGAAGATTTCTTCCTATTACAATTTGAACAATGTCCCTTCATTGTGAAAGAACAACAACAAGTCCTAGTTACTCGCAAAAACCCCTGACACAAAGATACATAATAACATGATCCATTAATAAATGAAAAAACAATTACATATCAAAATAATTTTGAAAAAATATTTTTTCAGCGAAGCCCAAGTTGCTGAAAAGTAACGTTGAGCCCCGATGGATCCGATGGCAAAGTGTGGTCAAAAATTTTAAATTTATATTAAATAATTAATGAGACACTTACGGATAATATAAATGTATCTTATAGTGAGATAAACTACAGCAAAGGCAAACAGCCCCCCTCAAAAAAGGCTGTTGCCAATGAAAACAAACAGTGTAAAACACCAGAAAACATGACTCCAGGCACTGAAAAAACTGGCCCGGAATCAGTCATCAAAATTACACTCTATCTGATGCAAAACAGAGACTCCCGGGGGAGAATCTGCAGAACATCAGATGGAAGATGCAGAACACAAACGTTATACACCCATGGGTGAAAACGTAACTATGGGGAAAATAACAGAAAACATTCTGTAACCAAGCAACTCTCCCAGGAAATTTTAGAAATGAACTTTCTCAAAAATATGCCAAAAGCATGGGAGAATTGCAAGGGGGGACTTTAGAAGGCTAGGGGAGAGGAAACACTGAATAAGCAGTGCAACATTTAGCAAGAATGACAACAAGAGGCCCATGCCTCGAAAATAGGCAACTTAACATAATTTCATCAAAAAATTTTAAGTACAGCCCTGATTATTTTTTGTCACTTCTTTTTCCTCTCCTCCTTCTATCCTCCTTAGAATCACATTTTCTCCAAAAATTACGTGTCTGGCATCCTTTAAACTGAGATTTACAAACACAAAGATCAGTGAGATGTTGACTGATGAAGGGCCAAACAGAGAATGATAATTGGCGCCAATTTCGGGATGTCTGCGTCACTGCGCATGCGCAGTAGAGGCGTAGTATGGAGGTCCTTTAGGACATGATTTCTTTTTGTTTTGGATGCAAATTTTGGGGATTGGGGGGCAAAATTTGTGTTTGGCCCTGGTTTTGTTAGAGTTAGCACCAGCTAAGTCTGGGTCATTGGTACAGTATAAAAATTTACAGCCCGGAACGTTTCAAACCCCCGTTTCTTCCTTCCTTCATCCAGCTGTGTCCTTGGATCCACCAAAATAACCATTGATTTGTGTCTGGCATCATTAAAACTGAGATTTAAAAGCACAGATGTCAGTTTGTTGTTATCTGACTGAAGGGCCAAACAAAGAATGATGTTGGCATCAGTTTCGGTGACTTCATGGCGTCTGCGCATGTGCGGAGGGTAAATGTATGGAGGGCCAGATAGGACTTCTAATTTTTGGTTTTGCATGCAAATTTTGGGGATTGGGGGGCAAAATTTGTGTTTGGTCCTAGATATTTTTGAGTTGGTACCAGCTAAGTCTGGGCCATTGGTATACAGTATAAAAATATCTGAGATCCTGCCCTTGAGTCTGGTTCACATGGAGTGCTCTCTCCCAATTTCCAGTTGTACTCTCACCTCCTAAACATTAAACTTTTGAGAATACCATTTGCAACATGCTGCCCGCCCTCCCCCCCACCCCCCACCCCTTGTCACCATGACCCTAATTGCAATCCTCGGAATGCTTTCATCACATCTAGTGTGTAAATGCCTTGAACTCTGTAACAGAACTGAACATTCAAATGTATTATTTTTTAGAGCTCAGCAAATGTCAGGATTAGTGAACTTAATTTTTCACATGTATAAAAGGGTATTGTTGATCTAAGAAGAAAATCTACCTTCAGAGGGACATCATCTTCTCTTCTGTTAATCCTTTGAACACTTGTGGTATCTTCCATGCCATTTAAATGGTAGAAACTGGAAGAGTCCACATCCACATTATTTGGGGGTAGAGCAATTAATATTTTCAACGTGCAGCCTGAAGGCTGCACATTGAAAATATTAATTGTTCTACCACACACATTCACTTAGTATCCATCCTATTTAATGAAATTATGACTTATCGCGTTCCTGGGCCATTAAAGTGGCCTCTCGTGTTGAAAGAGTTAAAGAAAGTCTAACAATGCAGAGGCATCACTAAACCAACTTCACACTGATTTAAAAAAGCAAATTTTTTTCCATAATGCAACTGGGAATTTAAACAATTCAAATTGTTTTTCAATTAACTCTGTAAAACAAAGATTGAAGTCATAAAAATCCTTGTTGTATTAAGAAGACTGAAACTTTGGTATTTCGAAACTTAAGAGTGCAGAAGATTATTTAATATTTATTGGTTTTAAGGTCACACATTTCTGCACAATGGCTTGTTATGACCGTGACAGTTTATTGGGTAGAGGAAGCTGGAGTACCCAGAGAGAACCACCGAGCAACGGCGAGCAACTGTAAGCTCCCCAACATACTAACTCCATACAATCAGGGTTAGCATTGGTTGAAGACAAGTGCACCATCGACGTGATCCCGCCTAGGACACAATGTCAACGTGCCTCCATGTGGGCAATGAGGGTGAAATGTCTTGCCCAAGGACACAACGTGGTTGCCGCAGGTGGGATTCGAACTGAGGAACTCGCGGCTTGCAGTCTGCACTCTACCAAATGAGCCACCATGCCTACCGTGCAGGGGGCTAAATTAATGATCAAATTGGCTAAAAAAATGTTCCATAACTAGCAAAATGCTACTCACAAAAAGCATCCCTGAAATCTAATTATTGTGATTAATTTTTTGCATCAAACACATAGCTTATAGAACAAAAAGGGTTATATGCTGGGTTGAGCTCATTCCAATAAGGAGTCTTAGGATGTTTTTGAGGCCAAAGAAAAAGAAAGAAAATTTTCAGTCACTTATATTCAAGAATTTTTTGAGGCCAAAAAAAAGGGAAAACAATTTTTAGTCACTGGTATTCTAGAATTTTATTTCCAAGTGCCGTATGCTATTTAAGTAAAGGTTGGTGTGCTGCACAAAAACGTATAATCATATAACTTACCTCATCTTTTGGATCAATAAACTTATAGAGGAAATCCCAGGAAAATTTACCTCCAGGTGTTTTACCTGTAAAAACAACAAAATTATATTGTTGTAATCCAATCTGAAACACCAAAAGATTTAATTTTTTCATATGACTTCTCTCAAGAAGCAATTGTTAACAACCAGAAACCAGAAACAGTTGTTTCTATCACATGGCATGCTATCTAGTCAAGTATCATCTTTCTCCCAGCTGGCTAGAAACTAGGCCATAAGTCTTGAGAAGTATGTGAACTTTAACCACTGATTTGTATACAACTGGATTGCTGGAATGTCAGTGAAAAATGTCGGAACTCACTTTTACTCCCTCAAGATGGCATCAGGTCAATTAATGTGGTAATAACAGTTTCATCAAATGTCATGGTTTTGGACTAGCATGAAAACTAGTTACACAGTATCAACTTTCCAATATGGGCAAATGTGCTCTGTCAACAATAACTAATGTATGCTGTAAATATTCAATTTATTTGAAAAAGAGGCCCCAAAGTTGTTGTTCAACAGAGGATTTAAGGTCACCTTCACCATCTATAACTAGTTAACTGGTAAAGTGCTGAATTATTTTGTGCTGTCAAATTTGTAAGCGTCTTTGCCTTGTTAAAATTTATGGGGCACTCTCCCATAAATTATAACATAGCAGATCCCAGCAGACTAAAAATTTTACTTCAAAGATAACATGAAGCATATTCACAAAACATGAATCCTCTAAGTTGGGTACCGACACTTTAGAATAAAGCCCAAATATGGGCTTCTAGGGTCCTACCAGTTATATTTTATTTATTTATTGGTGTTTAAGGTCACATACTTATGCATAACGGCTAATCATGACCGTGACAGTTTTACGGGTGGAGGATGGAGGAAGCCAGAGTACCTGGAGAGAACTACCGAGCATCGATGAGCAACTGTCAGCTCCTCAACATTCTACCTCTGTTCAAGCTCCGCTCAAGCAGGGTTACAGTGGTTGATGACATGTGCACCATCAACATGCAGTGCACCTTAGTACATGGCACTATCATGCCTCAACTCTACCAGTTAAATGAAGAGTAAAGAAATAACTCTGTTGTTCATGTCAGGTGATTTCTAGTAATACAAAAAAACAGTTTTTCTATTCAGGACCCAAAATTTCTGAATGAAGGAGTCTGAGTGAATTTGTACCCAAATGAACCTGGGTGGGGGAGAAGAAGGATGGTGGTGGGGTGAGGCACAACAGGGCAATTTATCCACAGATGCAGAATTAAGTTAAACAAGAGGGCCCCAGGGGGCCTGAGGGCGCTCAACTGACATGGTAGCCCAAATATCAACCCAGAGAATTGATTTCAACAAGCTCCATCTGCTCCTCCTAAGAAAAGCTTATACCAAATATCCAAAGATTCTGACCAGTGGATCTAAAAAAAAGAAGTTTTTTAAAGAATATTCCTCATACTGAATCCCACAGGGAGCCCATATATGAATCCAGGGACTTGGCTTCAACAAATTTGAATATCACCCCCCCTAAGGATGCAGCACACCAAATATCAAAACATTCCGACTGCTGGATCTGAAGAAGATGATTTTTAAAGAAAATTCCTCATTTTGAACTGTTACAATTCAAGCTCCCACAGTGAGTCCAAATATGGACCTAGGGGCATGGCTTGAACAAACTTGAATCTCACCCTCCTAAGGATGCTGCATACCAAATATCAAAACATTCTGACTGCTGGATCTGAAGAAGAAGATTTTTAAAGAAAATTCCTCATTTTGAAGTAAGTTATCATTTGGGCTCCCACAGTGAGCCCAAATATGGACCTAGGGACATGGCTTGAATAAACTTGAATCTCACCCACCTAAGGATGCTGCATACCAAATATCAAAACATTCCGAGTGCTGGATCTGAAGAAGATTTTTAAAGAAAATTCCTCATTTTGAAATAAGTTATAATTCGGGCTACCATAGTGAGCCCAAATATGAACCCAGGGACTTGGCTTGAACAAACTTGAATCTCACTCTTCCTGCCACTGGTGGTTCATTAGAAGAAGATTTTCAAAAAATTTGGACATTTTTCCCCACCCCCATTTTTTCCCCACTCCTCTGCTCAATATGAGCCGAAACCTAATTTGCATAAAAATCAAAATGCCCCTATATAACCACTACTTACATGAAATTTAATTAAAAATGTGGCCAGTGGTTTAGGAGAAAGAGACCCCTTTATCATACTTGCTCGACAGGGGTGTAGCGAATTTTAGATGTTTCTGTTCACTACAAGGGGATGTAACAGAAAGTTTTTTTGGAGAGAAACCATTTATAATTTGAAAATAGTCTACAATAAAACAAACAATGCTTAATCTTCGTTTTATATTGTGCACGCTTCATTAAATTGTCACTTCACACTTTCGGAGGTACATTTAGTACTTTAAAACAGTTTTATACGCTTACCGTGCTTTTTACCAGCAAAAAGTTGTGTTCAAGCTTTTTTTTTAAACGGGAGTTCATATTTTATTTTCAGTTAGCGCTTCGCCAAACACATGCCGAGGTGATAATAAATATTAAAACCAACCATACATCAGTGGATACTAGTTCTAGTCCAACCTCAGTGATCCCACGTGAGCCTATTAAGACTAGGGTCCCTTCCAACGTGTGCTCACTCCACCAATCCCTATGTGTGAGTTCACAGTGGTGGGCCCGGAGAGGCGAGGGGGGGGGGGGAGGGGGGGTGGAGCTGAGGGGCCCAAATGCACAAATAGTAAATTGCCCTGGATGTCAAATATCAATAGAGTCTGACTGGTGGATCTGAAAAAGAATATTCCTCCTATTGCAGTTAAAATTTAGGCTGTCATAGGGACCCAAATTGTAAACCCAAAGATTTTTATTGAACAAACTTACATATCAGATTCCTGTTAGGATGCTGTATACCATACATTAATAAAAGATTTTGACTGGTGGATCTGAAGAGGGTTTTTAAAGAATTTTTCTCATATTGCATATTATGAATAAATAGAAAAAGCTAAATTTAAAGTAATTTGTATATTTTTTATACTTACCAATGGCCCAGACTCATCTGGTGCAACCTCAAAATTATTAAGGGCTAAACACTAATGGCCCAACCTTAGCTGAATCATAAAAAGGCAGAGGGCCTAGGACTTAAAGGAATAGCAGACCAAAATTCAGCTCCTTAGCCTGCATTAGAACTCCCAAGGTGAAAAGGAGATTAAAATTTTAAGGAATTACATATATGTCTATCTATACAATAATAGAGAAGATATACCACCGAAATAAGGAGCAATATCCAAGTAACTCCCTTATTACTTATCATAAATGATTACGCTAATTGGGTGTAACAAGCCCCCAATTTTAAGATAAGTCCAGAATAAGACACTTAAAATTAGGAACAGTGTGTCCGAGAGTGAGAGACTAACGCCTACAAACACACGCTGAATATAATGTAACAAGATGTACATAAGATCAGAATAATCTACAGATGATAACTACTTCACTCATAGTTACACACCTAATTTCAGGCCAGAAGAGGTAAAGAGAAATCACCCCCTCCTCCCCCCAATCAACAGAATCCCACATGTACCCTAGTCTGAATACAGCCTGCATCAACAGCATGACCGATCGATACAAAATCTAACAAGGAAACTGAAGGTATAACAATGATGTTAATGCGATTAGCGTAAGGAATAGACTCATACATCATAACAAAAGCAGACAACTCTCAGTGAAACTTCTAGAGTGGACAAAGTGCCACACTTGGAGAATGTCGTCCAGATAATCGACATGCCTGCCACACAGGCTAGCAATAACAACAGAATGTATTCATGAAAGAATTCGGAATCCAAAAACGATAAATTTAAAGTAATTTGTATATTTTTTATACTACCAATGTCCCAGACTTAAAGTTGGTATCTTTTTACTTCGAATTTATATCAAAACTCAGCATTTTTTTAGGTTCCAGAAATATGTAAATTTTGAAACTAAAACTCAATGGCCCAGATTGATGCAACCTCAATATTATTAAGGGCCAAACACAAATTTTGAATCCCCCCCCCCAATCCCCAAAATTTGCATACAAAACCAAAACATTCAAGTCCTATCTGGTCCTCCATGTTTGTTTACTGTGCAAGCGCGGTAACCAAGAAGGTACTAAAATTGGAGTCATCATTCTAAATGCTAAATGTTATAATCAGTGAGGAGATATGAGTGCCCACTCATGGGAGGGCCATCCCTGTCTGGGCCATTGGTAAGTATAAAAAATATATACAAATTACTTTAAATCTATCATATTTTTTATACTGCAACCAATGACCCAGACATGGCTGAATAGTAAAAAGGCTGAAGGGCCTAGGACTTAGAGGAAAATCCAATCTCTCAATTACTTCGATGAAGAATAGCTCCTGCAGGAGAATAGGAGAAGATAGAGGAATTACATATGTCCTTCTCTAAAGAAAAAAAAGTGAATGACATTACACCAACAATGAAATTGAGAATAATTTCTCCATTTAATGCCAGCATAACCCCCTTATGCTAATTCGGTGAAGGAAACCAATTATAAAGCTAGTCCAGAGAATGAGATGCTTTATACTCATTTAAAAGTGTCAGAGGATTGTATAGAAATGCTTGTTTAACACATGATGTTTACGAATGCTTCACAATGAGCTACACTTTAAAAACAGTACGTAAATGAGACATAGTTATTGCTTCACACCAAGCTACACATTAAAACCACCAAGCACCGATGCTGGACTACTGTCTCAGGAGGAGATATTTCCTTACTTTTCACTATAAAGCCAAATAACAAAAGGGAAAAACTGCTCCCCCCACCGTATTCTGAAGGAAAATTCCCAGGAATGAAGAGGACAGTGGAATGGTGTCAGTGCTCAAGCAGACTGCATAAGACATCTTCTGGATGTAAGATTAATGGACGAAGTTCTGAGCAACAGAAAGAGGGCTTAATTATCTAAGTTCACCAGAAAGAGACTCTAAATTTCTAAGGTATAACTTGGTAAATGAAGAGGGTTGTGTAGGCAGCCTTCAAAAGATCAGTAATGACTATACTGTTAGAATAAGCCCAAGAAGCAGCCAGTGCTCTAACCTCATGCACTGAAATCTTGTTGACAGAATGTTGATCCAAAGATAGACTTTCATAGGCAATACGTACTGCCAGCTGAATCCATCTAGCGATAGAATGAACAGATATATTTTTTCTGTTAGGAATCAAGGAAAGAAAAAATCTTTTTCTTCTATTTCTAATAAAACCCAATCGGCATCTATAAATGTGCATTGCTCTAACTGGACACAGCAAAGGTCTTCGGTTGTCCGAGGACTGTAAAGCCTTAATAATAATAGGCTTACGCCTACCACTTCTGTAGTGAGGGTAACAGAATTACCCACACTATGGTAATGGGAATCATCAACAGGTAATGCATGAAGTTCCACTGACTCTTCTGGAGATGCAAACTCTAAGAGAAAGGCCTTTTTATAGGTCAAGAATTTGAAATCTACATCGTCTAAAGGCTCAAACGGAACTTCTTGAAGCTTCAACACAACTCAAGCCAAATTCCATTTAGGAATTAATCTGAGGATTCTAGGTCTATTAATAGAGAAATTTCTAACTAGCTTGGATAAAGAACAATCTGATCCAATACCCAAGTTATCATGATGAGCATATATACTTATAGCTCGTAATTGTGACGGGCTGCAAGTTTAATACGTCAAATAAGTAGACCAGGAAATTGGCAATATGAGGAATGGATGGATGGTAAATGTCTACAGACTGGTTCATACACCAATGGAAGAAAACCCTCCACTTCGCTGCATAATTCAACGAAGAGGAGGTCCGATTAAAGTTAGAAATTGCATCCACTGCTCGTCCTGTAAAATGTTTTCCATACAAGAAGGATCACACAACGGAAATATGTGAAGGTTGAGGACTTCTGGGTTGTGTTCCAGTGCGTGGGACTTCCCCTGATATAGACGGCCCTTTCTTGGAGGAAGCTTCCAGGGAATGCTCCATAACAGCCACCTGAGAAGATTGATCCAGGGTTTCTGTGACGACAGAGGTGCTACCAGCAGGATTTTGCAGTGAGACTGTTTGATTTTCAACAGAATCTACTGAATCAACAGTGCAGAAGGATATGCATATCCTATCATTCCGTTCCATGAGATCGATAGAGTGTCTACTGTGTTCACTCGATGATCTGGGCATATAGCGACATGAACATCGGTAATTGATTGTTGAGGTGTGTCGCAAAAAGATTTTTCATGGGACGATCCCACTGGTAGCAGATCTGACTGAATACTCGCTTGTTGAGAGTCCATTCCGATGTTAACAGTCGACCTTTTCGAGAGAGTGAGTCTGCTAGTCCGTTCAGATGACCTGGTATATGATGGACTGAGAGATGAATGTGATGATGCAGAGCGAATAGGAGAATCTTCTCCATTAATTCGCATAGCGGAATCGAATGAGTGCCTCCCAGGTTCCTGAGATAAGCCATTACCGTTAAGTTGTCTGACAGAATCTGAACATGGATGTTTACTATTTGAGCAATACAATGTTGTAGAGCTAGCCAGGTGGACATCATCTCCTTAATGTTTATGTGCTTCTCTAAGAAACCAGGGTGCCAAGATACTTCAAGTCTGTGAGACTTAGGAACGCACCCCAGCCCGTCTGACTCACATCCGTCATAATCATGAAGACCGGATCCGGAACTCCCTGAGTCAACCACTGGAGAGATCAGCCCAAAGCTGAACCTTACTAGGTCCGTTAAAACAATCTGGGTTTCAAGCGAATGTGTCTTCACACTCCAGTTCTGAGTAAAGAAAATCTGGAGGGGATGCGTGCACAGGTAGCCCATCGGAATAAGATCCGCAGCCACTCCGCACAGCCCTATCAGTTGCATAAACTCCCTTGCAGTCACTGCAGGAGAGTTTAGACAAAAGCGAGCATAACAACTGACTAATTCCGCTCTGGGTAATGCCAGAAACCAGATTGTTGTGAGTCTCAAAGCACATTCTCAAGTGAATGAAGGCTTTGGACGGAACTAGATCCAACATTTTTTCGTTTACTATGAAACCGAGACGTCAGGATAACTGAAGCAGACTCTCAACATAGTTCTGAAGAATAAGTCTGTCACCGTATCGTTGAATGAGCTTGGAAGCGACATTACCGAGTTCATTATTTGAATGAAAGCCCAAGGAGCTAGGTTCAGACCGAAGCACATCGCTCTGAACTGATAAACCTCTCCTTGCTGGGCAAAACGCAGGTAATTTCTAAATGCCAGATGTACCAGGACAAGAAAGTATGCGTCCTTTAGATCTATGCTTGCCGTGAAGTCGTTCACTCTAATGCTCGCTCTTACTGACCGAATGGTTTCCATATAGAACTTTGGAGCTATGATCAATTTGTTTATCCAGCTTAAGTCTATTATCAGTCAGAATGAGCCATCTGGCTTCAGTACGAGAAACAGGTGACTGTAAAAAACCTGGAGAATTTTTATTCTCGACGACCTCTATTGCTTTCTTTGATAGGAGAGCCTGTACCTCTGCAAGGAGAGACTCTCTTTTGGAAGAATTTGCAGGAAGATTTGTCCAATGCAGACTTCTTGCAAGTGGGGGGCTTTGCTCGGAATGATAGCTGCAGGCCGGCTGAGACTACATTTCGCACCCACTGATCTTCCGTAATTTCCATTCAGTTTTTTGCGAAGTTTGGTAACCTTCTGCCAACTGGATAGTAACAGAGGTCTAGACCATCACCTGTCAGACTTGTGAGGCTTATGGGAGGAGAAACTACATCCTCCCCATGAAAAACCTCATCCCGTAGGCCTAGGGGCATCTGACTTATAGTCTTGATAAGACTTGCTCCCCTTTCCCAAGTTGCATTATTGACGACCTCTGGAGTAACTGTAAGAGGGTTTGTTAGACCCTCGAGTGGTGCTCTCTTTTGATGATTGCTAACTGGAACGATCTTGCCTACTCCGGCCAGCTGATGCATGTTTTTGCTCTCAGTAGCAGTGCGCTGGCAGCTTTTTGTTTTGGTAGCTTGTTCATAGACTAAAGCTAGGAAAGCTTGTCGTCAAACAGTGTGTGTCCGGAGACCGGAGTGACTCAGAGAGAGCTTTTCACTCTTTCATCGATAATTGATGATGAAGCAAGGTCTGCATCATGTCTAACCATCTCCAAATTTGCCACTGAAAGGGCAGAGTGGTATGTGGCATGCATGACTGCCCTGGAAAGAACTCTTAGAACTAACATGCTCAAATTCCTTTCCATTTTCCGATAGGACAGTGGTATCAACCTGGCTGAAGTAGCTAAAGGTCTTCCTATTTGGGAAGACAATTAAATGGCTGTTAACTGCAGCTCTAGAAGCTCACTAAAGGAGACTTACAAAGCTAGCCGCTAATGATAGGGAAAAAATGCCACTCCTAATTCTAGATTGGCTACTATAGTGTCAACAATAAGACTATTGTCTGCGACACTAAAGAAAATAACATTGAGAAGGAAAAAAATGAACTCTTTCCTTAGAGGTTATATTCCCCAAAAGATAACGGTCTCAGTCTAGCTAATGAAGTTTAGAAGACTTCATCTCCATGAAGACAGATATCTCGGTGTAATTTCTGCAACTTTAGAAAGCTCACTAGATGGAGACTTACAACGTTAGTTGCTCAAGTTAAGGGAAAAAAGGGATGCACTTGCTTCTTATAAAGCGGGAACAAATGGAGTAAAAGCCCCAGACACCTAAAGGAAACAACATACTCTTTCCTTTTAATGGCCCCAATTCCAAAGAGACAGCAGTTTCAGGTTAGCTGGCACAGTCAATAAGTCTTCATACCATGAAGCCAGATATCTTAGTGAAACTTGTGGACTTTGAAAGCTCACTAAACAGAGACTTACAACAATAGTCGCTCATGTGAGGAATAAAGGACCACTCTACTAATGGCCGTAATTCCAAAGAGACAGTAGTCTCAGCGTAGCTAATGCAGCTTATTAGTCTTCTTCTCCATGAAGCCAAATATCTGTGTCACCTGTGGCCTTGGAAAACTCACTAAATGGAGACTTACCACGTTAGCCGCAATGTATAAGAAAAGAAACGCTGTAAAATATATAAGGCCACAATGATGTTAGCCGCTAAGGATATATAAACACAGACTGCTTTTAATTCACATAAGCCAAACTAAGGTGACAACAATTGCCTGTGATGCCTAGGAATAGCACACCAAGAAGGAAAAACGCAATCTTTCCTACTAACGGCCTTATTCCAAAAAGCTAGTGGTCTCAGCATAGCTAACACAGCCTAGACGTCATATATCAGTGAAGACAGATATCTGTGTGTTACCCTGCGGCCTGAGACAGCTCACCAAATGGAGACTTACGTTAGCTGCTAATGTATAAGAAAAGACCGCTCTAACAGTACATAAGGCTACTATTGAGCCCACAATAGCCCTAAACAAACAAGCCCGCTATCTCAGCCTAACTATGATCTATTGATCTTCTATTTGTAAGGAATAGATCATTGCCTTTCTTATACTATTGCTAAGCCAAGGGAGGCATCATTAATCGGACCAAAGGCCTTTAACACCTGAGCAGAAAGATCTGGGAAGGAAAGATCTTCGTCTTTCCATCTTCGTCTTTCCTTTGCCCTGGTACCTTAAGCTGTTTTTTGCCTAGCAAACGCAGTTTTTTTGGAACACGATATGAAGAACTTATGAATAAAAATTTACAGTCTTGATATGACGTTCATTGAGGGATGGAGAATCAACCTCCTTAGCCCTCTCACCATCTGAATGTTCCATCTGAAAAACATGGTCAACATCATCTGAATGTACAGACGACTGGACCAATCCATCACCACCCGACAGTTCACTACAGGAGACTGTTGATGGTAGAACCTGCGACTACTGGGATGCTGCGATATGCTGCACAATCTGCGGCAGCAGGTCAGTGAACGAGGCTTCCAGAGCAGCGATTATCTGCTTCTTCACCATATGCTGCTCACAGAACAGAGATCTGACCCCAGATCATTCGACGCATGTCCTGTATAAAAATGCCTCAAATGACTAGCTTCAGGTTAGTCTGACTTCGGTGGTGAAGACTGGGAACATTTCCGTGGAACAGCATGAACATGCGAAGTCGGACAGCCAGTCTGCAGTCTAATGTGCTTCATCAATGAAGCAGAGGAAGGAGGCATAGCTGCAAGAGTCCCTGGCTGCAGTGTGGAAGGAGTGTCCTGGACCGCAAGCGTATATGAGTAGCAAACTAGTTTTTCGAAGCGGATATAGTCGGCCCTGACTGCTGATGGAACAGAGAGGGTTCTCTAGCTCGTGGTGTGACTCCAAACTTAGCTGAGCGTTCCGATTAGAAACCTGTAGGCTTCTACCCCTAAGCATACTTTTTCCACTGAAGTAGAGGAAGCTGTAACAACAGCTGACCCCGGCTGAAGTGTGGAAGGAGCATCTCGATTTGCACATTTTGGACGGATGCTCCGACTCATTGAATTGTCTCATGACAGAAAAACAGTCAACCCCATCTGCTAACAGGAAGGAGAATGCTCTCCAACATGAGACATGGCCCCATATCGTGCCGAATATCCCACTGAGAAACTTGTAGGCTAATCCCCTTAGATTCTTTATTTTGCAGTATACATTATACAGTTTATATATGCATATTAGATTACAATCGTGTGAAAGTATACTACAGGGAGATGTCATAGGCAGATTGGCTGTCTTCCTGTCATCTCCCATATAATTATCATTATATATACAATATAACATTGTCTTCAGACTGTGCCAGTTTATCGAACAGTTACTAGGAATGACTTGATTGAGACCTTCCCTGATTAGGATGTGGTGTGCAATCAACGAGTTGGTGGACTATGACTTTAATTTCATCGGCCTCCATACTGTACAAAATATTTCTAACCAAGTTCTTACCAAAGATAGTTCTTGGCATCTTAATTCTGAGCAGTGTTGAAAGGTAAAAATTACTTGGTTGTCTGGACATAGTCCTCAGCTGGAGGCGATGGAGAGACGAAAAGCCAGGCATCTATATAGTTTGAGCAGAAGTATTCTATATTTCTAAATGAATTGTTGGATCTGAAGTATATTGATATGTCCCTGTCTGTACCAAAAACTGACATGCTAAGGTGAGAATGCCAAATTGGATCACATGTCAGTGAAAAACAGAGAGAATGGACAATTTTAAAACTATGTGTTACAGTCTGGGCAATATGGATTATTGCAGGTGACATTTTCGGCATATGACTCTAGCAGTTTCGTAGTTAACTGTTTTTTAAAGCTAGATCTGACAGTTATGGCACATATGTTCGGGGCAAGTTCGTTCCACATTCTGGCGTACCGATACACTGGAAGATTTTCCAGGTTTCTTGTTCGCGTTCGATCTGTTCGCAGAAGACCACTTTGTCTGGTTCTTATGCCATAGTTGTTATCTTTCCAGTAAAAGAAGTTATTAACGGACATCGGAAGGTTATTGTTCTTCCAGTCAAACACAAAGACACAGGCATATAATTTAAATAGGTCATTTATTTTCAAAATATTGTCCCCTAAAAACAGAGGATCTGAGTGGGCTAGATAACGTTTAAAATTGATTATTAGCAATGAACGTTTTTGCATTGCCAGAATTTTATTAATAGCCTTTGAATTTCCCCAGATGTGGATTCCATATATTAATTGGCTATGTATCAGAGCATAATAGAGCAATTTCATAGCCTCGTGTGGTAGTATATTTTTTACCTTATTAAGGGCGTAAGTTGCACGCGCTATCTTGGAACACACGTAAGAAATATGGGATTTATATGAAAGACTCTCATCTATATTTATTCCTAAAAATTTAAACGCCTTTTGTGTTTCTTTAGACCCAACTCTTTGAATTTCCTTTCCATTGATTATTATTTTGTTATAAAGGGGCATTGATTTATTTGGATTGAAAAGAATAAATTTCGTTTTATTTGCAGTCAAAAATAGTTTATTAGCTGAACACCATTCCAAAAGTTTATTTAATTCAATATTTGCGCTTCTTACTAAGGTATTTACATCGGGGGCAGAGGAATTGGCTGAAGTATCGTCAGCAAACAATAAAATCTTCAAACAAGTAGCATGGTTCATGTCATTGACATAAAGCAAAAATAAAAGTGGCCCAAGAATCGAGCCCTGAGGAACACCACATGTGATATCCTTCTGGTCAGACGTATGTTCATTATAAGAGACAAATTGTTTCCTACTTGAAAGATAGCTTTTGAACCAATTATTACTTATTCCCCGTATACCATACATTTCTAATTTCCGTAATAAGATGTCATGGTCAATTGTGTCAAATGCTTTTGAGAGATCAAGGAATATCACGAGGGTACTACTTTTATTATTACTGTTATTTTCTTCCGCTATAGTTTTTAACAGTTGCATGACTGGATGAAATGTACTATGCTTTTTCCTAAATCCATACTGGTGATGGTATAAAATGTCAAAGTGGTCAAGGTAATTAAGTAGTCGAGATGATATGACTTTTTCTAAAACTTTGGAAAACGTGGGTAGAATGCTTATTGGTCTGTAATTAGAAAAATTATATTTGTCTCCGGACTTGAATATTGGGATTACCTTAGCTATTTTCATTTTGTCAGGAACTATTCCTTGGACAAATGAACAGTTATTTATATGTGTCAGCAGTACAGCAATTAAATCGATTGAGCACTTCAGAGTAATTGGTGTGATATTATTTTTGTCTTTACTTTTTTTGGCTTTCATCGCGGAAACCACATTTATAATTTCCGACGTTGTTGCGGGATTGAGAAACAAATTACTCAAAGTATTTCCATCCATATAATCATAGAATGTTTTAGACTTTTTGTGTATTTGGTTGCTTGTAGTTTTGCCAATAGAAGAAAAGAAATTATTGAATTCTTGTGCTATTTCCTGAAGGTCATTTATTTGTTTGTTATCATAGTTAAAAAAGGAAGGAAGTTTTGTGTCATGTTTTGCTTTTTTAATAGTTTCATTCAGAATCTGCCATGTTTTACGCATATCAGATCTATTTTCCATTAATATATTCCTATAATAAATAGCCTTGCTCTGCTTTTTAACTCTATTAAATATTTTGCAATAATTTTTGTACGTTTGAGTATTGGTTTGGGTTGGGAATCTCAGCTTTTTAACATAGAATTTATGTTTGATATTTGAAGAGGTTATTAGTCCTCTCGTCATCCAGGGATGTTGCTTTACAAACCTTTTGTTTACATTGACACGTTTTGGGGGGAAAGCTAGTTCGAATGCATTTAGGTAAATGCATTGTAAGATGTGTTCGGGCAATCTGCTTCCGTGACTGAGGTATAATCACTTTGTTGCAAAATTGATCTGAAGTTATCAATACTCTCTCTGTTTATTATTCTTCTTAAGACAGTTGGTTGTGTCCTCGTTTTTCTCTGCATTGTTTCTACATAGAACGTACCAAAATGATCTGACACATCGGTAATAATTACACCGGATAATGAAGGAGATGTCATGTTATTTGAAAATATAAGGTCAACAATTGTAGCAGAGTGCGTAGTTAATCTAGTCGGCTTGGTGATCAAAGGCAAAAACCCTTGACTAAACATTGTGTCAATGTAGTTTGCAGTTTTTAAGTGTGATTCAGATTTTAAAAGGTCGATATTCACATCACCCATTATGTAACACAGTAATTTTTCATCGTTTATTATATTTGTTATGTCATTTAAAGTAGACTGAAAAAGATCTAAGTCTGCCCTTGGTTACAGTATTCGAGCTGTATATATATTATTCTTCTTGTTTTATTAATATTAGTTTCTATGAACAATGATTCAATAACGTATGGAATAAAAACACTCAAATCTTCACGCTTTTTGAAGTCAATAGTTTCCTTTATAAAAAACCCAACGCCCCCTTGACCATCATCGTCACTAGGGTGATTAATTTTGAGAAGTGGGTGGTAACCTTCTAAAGCGTATGACAAATTGTCTGGAATTTGAAAAATCTCTGTAAGTCCAATAATATCGAAGACGTTGTCAGACTCTTGTAAATTATGTATCAAATCCTGTAGTGGATCCCAGTGGGCAGTGAGACTCTGACAGTTGATCTGAAAGAGGGAGAACAAATTGTTCATTTTAATGAATGTGGTTCGAAAGTTATCTGGGAGGTAATAGTTACAATCACCACTGAATTCTTTAAATGGGGAATCATTTTCACCAATTATTTCGCTATATAAATTTACAAAATCGTATTCCATAGATGTCTGTATCTCGTCCAAAGTCAAGCTACCTGCCATTAATTATCAGGTAACCACCAATATCTCGCGTTGCACACCAAGGTTGATTATGATAATATTCATTGAGGTCATTGGCGGTTGTTAAAACTGAGATACATGGCACAGTCTGACACAGTGTTGACGACAAAAGTACGAGAGTAGGGGTTATCATTAGAGACAGTGTTCAGTTGAGGAGGAAAAGTAATAGTATCATTGCTGTAACGTGCGAGGGATGACTGAAATACAATAGCAGTTATACTACTGGTGAAACACGGATTTTGTTTTCTGAACTTTGAATATCTTAGCAATAAATTACCAAGGGTGCGAAGCTCAGCCATATAAAGCTTATTGTGTTGTAAACTGAATGGTTAATTTCCACCAAGGATTCCTGAAGTTACATTCAGATAAATCTTTTCCCAAATCCAGCCACTGCTGCTTCATATAATTTCATTATAATTTCCTTTCAATTCAGAGTGCAACCATTTATGAGGGTGAAGGCGGGATTTCACCAAAGATTCTTGAAGTTAAATTACATGAGTCATGAGTTAGATGAATGGTTAATTTCCACCAAAAATTCCTGAAGTTACATTCAGATAAATCTTTTCCCAAATCCAGCCACTGCTGCTTCATATAATTTCGTTATAATTTCCTTTCAATTCAGAGTGCAACCATTTATGAGGGTGAAGGAGGGATTTCACCAAAGATTCTTGAAGTTAAATTACATGAGTCATTCATCAAATCAACCCACGGCTGCTTCATAGCAGCCATGAATGGCGTTGATGAAAAATATCAAACAATAATTTGTATCTTAAAGATACTCAGTTCTTTTAGTGAGTTAGGAATTAGCTGCATGTATAATACTGTTTCAATTCAGTGTGCAGCCATTTCTGAGATTGAAGGAGGGATTCAGTTTTTCAAGTTTTCAATTATCAAGTAATTATCCAATTAAGAAGTAGTTTAGGTACTTCCGATCGGATCTTATCCTTGTTAACTGACTGGAATTTTTTCATCAAGGATTCCTAAAGTTACAATTAGATGAATTCATTCATCAAATCGAACCACGTAATACTCGGGATCAGGTGTTCTGGGCATGAGTGGCATATCAGGGTCAGAGTATATAAATCTGAATCAGATTTTCAGGGCATGAGTGGTCTATCAGGGTTAGTACGAAAATCAGGGGCAGGCATTATGGGATTGATAGGTATATCAGTGTTCAAGTACATAGAACAGGGCAGGCATTATGGGATTGGTAGGTATATCAGTGTTTAAGTACATAAAACAGGCATTCTGGGCATGAGTGGTATATCAAGGTTAGGGCACACAGATCAGGGTTAGGTGTTCTAGGTATGAGTGGTATATCAAGGTTAGGGCACATAGATCAGGGTTAGTTATTCTAGGTATGAGTGGTGTATCGAGGTTAGAGTACATAAATCTGGGTCGGATATTCTGGGCATGAGTGGTCTAACAGGGTTTGATTACATAAATAAGGATCAGGTATTTTGGACATGGGTGGTAAATCAGGATTTGAATACATAAATCAGGGTTAGATATTCTGGGCATGAATGGTATATCAGGGTTAGAGTACGTAAATCAGGGTCAGGTACTTTGGGTATGACTGGTATATCGGGGTTAGAGTACATAAATCAGGGCCAGGTATTCTGGGCATTTGAGTTCATAAATCAGGTATTCTGAGCATGAGTGGTATATCAGTAGAGTGCATAAATTAAGATCAACCTGATTTTCCTTTGTAAACTGACTAGATATTTTTACCAAAGGTTTCTGAAGTTAAATTTAGATGATTCTTTTATCAAATCCAGCCACGGCTGCTTCATAGCCTTGACTAGCATTGATGAAAAATATCAAATAATAATCTTTTTCTTAAAAATACTTGGCTTATTTAGCGTGAATAATTTTATCTCTATTCAGTGTGCAACCACTTATCACATTCAAGGATGGGTTCAGTTTTTGCAAATTTGCAAGTAAAAAGTAAACTGGGCACTATCAACCTGATTTTTCCTTTATAAACTTAATGGATGTTTTCACCAAGGATTCCTAAGGTTAAATGTGGATGAATTGTACATCAAATCCAGTCATGGCTGCATCATAACACAGAGATAAATATCATTTGGGTACTTTCAACATGATTTTACCCTTGTAGACCTAATGGTAATCCAGTCACGGGTCCTTTATGGCAATTATTTTGGGCACTTTCCACCTGAATTATCCCTTGTAAAGCCAGTGGATTTTTCACCAAAGATTCATAAGGTTGACTTTTGATGAATCTTTTATCAAATCTAGCCACGGCTGTTGCCTTGACTAGCTTTGATAAAGAATATCAAACAATGATGTTTTATCTTACAAATACTTGTTTTTAGCGGGTTACGAGTTAGCTGTATGAGTAATACTGTTTCACTTCAGTGTCATCATATATCAAATCCAGCCACGGCTGCTGCATAGCAGTCTTGACTAGATTTCATGAAAAATGATAAACAATAAATTATTTATCTTAAAAATACTCGGTTTTTTAGCGTGAATAATTCTGTTTCATTTCAGTGCGCAGCCATTTGTGAGATTCATGGAGAGATTTATTATTTTTAGTTTAAGCAACAAGTAATTTGGGCTGATTTTTCCCTTGTGAACTCAATGAATTTGTTTCACCAAAGATTCCTAAATGCTTTTTTCACCAAAGGTTCCTAATGTTCAGTTTAGATGCATTTATCATCAATTCTAGCCATGGCTGCTTCATGGCAGCCATGACCAGCTTTGATGAAATACATCAAAAAGTTAAAAAATTTATAGTAATTTATATATTTTTTATACTTACCAATGACCCAGACATAGCTGGTGCTAACTCTTAAAATATAGGGCCAAACACAAATTTTGCCCCCCAATCCCCAAAATTTGCATCTAAAACTAAAGAAAACATGTCCTGAAAGGCCCTCCACACTTCGCCCCTACTGCGCATGCGCAGTGTCAAGGACGTTCCGAAATTGGCGCCATTTATCATTCTAATAACCAGTGCCTGGTAAGCGCTATGTACTCAGCGGGGAGGCAAGAGTTCCCAACTCCTGGGAGGGCCATCCCCGTCTGGGTCATTGGTAAGTATAAAAAATATATAAATTACTATAAATTTTTTAACATTTTTATACTGTACCAATGACCCAGACATAGCTGAATAGTAAAAAGGCTGGAGGGCCAAGGACATAGAGCAAAATGGAATACGCTCAATAAAATAAAATAGAGTCATCCCCTGTAGGGAAAAGAAGTAATAGGCCTTACATGTATCTTTCTTATTTATGATAAATTAGAAAGATACAACACCTTCCAAAAATTGAGCTTCATACATCCATGTACTCTATTAATATCCAATAATCCTTATACTAATAATTTTTAAAGTAAGCCAATAATAAAGTAAGTCTAGAGAATAGAGACTCTTATACTCCTAAAAGTGTGTGAGAATTGCATAATCATGTCCGTTGACATATGCAATATTCAAAAGCTATACTTTAAAAACTAAGACTTGAATGAATTTTATAAACTTAAACTTCTCACTAAACAACCATCCCAATAACAGCTCAGAATTATTAACTCCGGAGGAGGTATCCCCTTGTTTTCATAGTAAAAACAGGTGACCCAAGGGAACACCCTCCCCCCCCCCCCTTTTTCTTGCCCTGGGTCAAATAGCCCAGAGCGAAGAGGGCAGCCGAACGGAGACACTGCCGAAACAGACAGCCTACCTAGCTATAGTAGCAACTGTTAAGAGAATGACATTCTGAGCAGTAGATAATAGACCTAACAATAGAGGCCTCCAGAAATGGACTCGATATTTCTGAGATAAAATTCATGAATGGATGGCTGAGCGCAATGAGCAGCCTTCAAAAATCTATAATAGCAACACTATTAATGTAAGCCCAAGAAGTAGAAGAACTCTTACTTCATGAGCCGAAATCTTAAGCACAACTGCTAAGCCAATGATATACCATAAGCAGTACGCTAGTTAATAGAATCCATTAACAATAAAATGGAGCGTAACGTCCTTCTACTAGACATCAAAGACAGAAGAAGCTTACGCCCTTGTAATAAACAGATATCTGTTTATAAATACATAAACTGTACCCGGAAAGAGTAAAGGCCTATGCCCATACGAAGACGGAAGGACCTTAAAATAATAGGTTCCGGATAATAGGAGCCTAACTCTTATGCAACAATCCAACCTAAATAGTAACGGAAGTATTGATTCCGAAACTATGAAAGTGAAAATCATCCATCGATAGTGCATGAAACTCACTGACTCTACAGTAAAAGAGAAACCAACAGAATTACTGTCTAAAAGGTCAGAATTTGAAAACTACTGTTTCCAGAGGCTCAAATGATTACTTAGCTAAATAAGAACCGAAGTTAAAATCCGTATAGGAATTTAATCTAAAGATTCTAAGTCTATTTATCAAAAAGTTACTAACTGACTTAGATAAAGAGACAAAAGACTCAATTGTAAACTATCGTAGAGTGCATAGGTATGAGGTAACATAAACCTATAACCTAAATAACAACAGGCTGCAGTATATCTTGTGAAACAAGTATACTAAAAAATAGCAATGAGTAGTATGGAGGGATCAACCATATGAACATAATGATCCCTACACCACGACGGAAGAGCCTCCACTTTAGTCGCATAGAATAGCGAAGAAGAGGATCTCCTATAGTAAGAAATCGCGTCCAAAGCTCGTCCAGTACAGTGCTTACAATGCAATACGGACCACACAACGGAATACATGAAGGTTGCGACCTTGCTGGTTGTGATAAAGATGACACGATTTACCCAGTGAAAAAAAGATCCTCACATAGAGGAAGATTTCACGTTAAGATCCACAGTAGACAAGAGAGTAAATTACTCATGATCTCTGTGAAGATAGAGATGCTATCAACAGAAATGTATTGTGGTTGTTTATCTTAGCAATACCTGCTAAAACAACAGCGCCGGAGGATACGCGTATCCTATCATTCCGTCCTATAGATCAATAGAGCGTTAACAGTATTAGCTCAGAGATCTGGACAAGCCAACACATACGTCTGCAATTGATTAGCAAGCTGTGTCATAAATAAAACATCATTGGGCGCTCCCATAGATAGCAAATCTGATTGAATACTAGTTTGTTGAGAGTCCATTCTGACAGCAACAAGCGACCCGTAAGAGAACGGGAGTGCGATAAAACAATCAGACGACCCAGAATATGACGGACCAAAACTGAACTTGGTGTACTATAACCAACAGACGGATTCTTTCCATTAAATTGAATAACGGAAACGAAAGAGTGCCTCCCTGGTTCCGGAGATACGCCACTACTGTCGAATTAAAGGACAGGAATTTGGGCATGCGTTTCTGAATAATGTTCATGCAATGACATAAAGCAAGCCTAAAAAACATTATTCCGCGGAAGTTAAATTGATAGCTAAAAGACTGCGGAACCCAAAGACCCTGGCACTTCGAATCCGTAGGGATCAGTATATATCCCAATCTGTTTGACTGGCAACCGTCATAACAGCCACACTCGGGTCCGGCAACTGCGGCGGCACTCTCTGAGTCAACCACCGAATGTTTGCCCCAGTCTGAATCTCTTGTAACACTAGATAGACAAGAGAATGTAAAAATCAAGCAATTCATGGATTGCCGGAAAGCTGCCGTCAAAGAGAAGCTCCTCCGAGAACGAAGCGACTCTGAGAGAGTTCTTAACCTACTATCCACGCGTGGATGTAGCTAGGGCTGCATCACGTCTAACCAACTCCAATCAGCCACTGAAGGGCGGAGTTATACGTGAACAAACTACTGCCCTCAAAAGAAATTACATTGAGAATAATATCCCGTAAATCTTTTCTTGAAGACGTAATGATAACGCCTCAGTAAGGCGGATTACGTATAATAAAGCGTCTAAGTTAAGTCTACTATACATAATGTCGTTCCCAACATTGAAATTGGAAAAGACATAAACGGCGAAAAAGAATATATGCAGTCTTTAATCACACCGTCTAGACGCATATGAACTCTCGGTATGCCCTGCTCTGCCAAAATAAACTATATGTAAAAAAGATAAAATGGCAGAAATGAGCCACGCGGACAAGAAACTAAACTATCATGCTTAGTAGCAGGCTTGTATATATATATAAATATATAGCGTCGAAAAATAAAACACATGTTGTAATGACAATATTGGACTGCGTCGGTAAGTCAGGGACAAAGTCCCTGTACCGATCGAAAAATCCGAGTCCAATGACGCTATAAGTCTCTTATCCAAGATCGCAGCAATGAAGTCCGAAAAATAATCACTGGAAGAAATGCCAGAAGATATGAAAGGCATCTTCCGATACTACTAAAGGGAAAACTCAAAATCTTTCGAATCCCTTTCACCATCTTGTCGGACCCTATAAAGCGTTCGGTCGTCCGTAGCTTGATGCAACCGCGGACCGCACCGACCCAGCGCCGTCGGATAATTCCTGATTCGACCGAGAAACTGTCAATTGCTGGGATGCTGCGAAACAACTGTGCTAACTCGGATAGCACGTCCGTCACTGAGGCCTGAGGAGCAGCGGTCTTACGATGCATTGCCGCAGGAAGCTCCGAGATCGTTACCCCGTGCATACTTCCAATATGCGAGCGAACGGAGTGTATAGGCCTCGTGTCCCTTGGCTACCGGATGGCGCGACCTATTCGCTGTGGAATCACTGAATGCCGAAACTGATCGGATACTCGAGGTCACGTAGCCAATGTGCGGTCGTGTGCCCTGCTGTGAGGATGAGGAAGCATTAAAGACAGTCTCTCGGACTGTCAATATAACGGAGCATCCCGAGCAACGGACATATGCTCCGAATGTAAAATATCTGAACCACAACATGCGGTCCCCTATGTTGTTGGCTTCCTCCAATCTGTCCTCAATCTGCCGTCACTGGGTGAGTACTAAAGTAATTAAAGTGCTCGCATCACCCAAATCTCCTTCCTAGACCGCAACGGACGAACCCGGCAGCCGAACCATTCGATGAATGTACGCTACACCGGGTGAGCTAGCGAATGTCACTCCGTAAGCGATAGACATATTCCATGAGCACTTATTGCCGCTAACTCTTCATTAACTATGACGACAGAGGCACACTTTTGAAAGACATCTCCATAACTCTTCGAACAAGAAACCAGAAATGCTTGGATAGCAAGCATAAAATAATAATATATATAGCGTCAATCAATAATTCGAAAGTTTGTGTGACATTATTGGACTATGTCGGAACTGAGGGACGATGTCCCTGAACCGAACCAAAAATTTCTAAGTCCACCGACGCTATCAGTTTCTTATCCGGCATCGCAGCATATGTTGTTCCGAAAGGGAAAGCTTGAAATCCTCCGAATCCCTTTCGGTATCCCGTCGGACCGGATGAAACTTTCGGACGTCCGTACCCGCTTCCGCGGAGCGTCCCGACCCAGCATCGTCGGATAAAATATATGCGACAGATTCAGTTGATGCTGGGATGCTGCGATAAACTGTGCTATTAAGGAAAGCACGTCCGTTCCCGAGGCCTGTGCAGTAGCGGACTTACGATGCATTGCCGCTGGAAGCTCCGTGTACGTTGACTCCCGCACACTTCCTATGCGAACGTCCGGAGTCTGCAGGCCTCGAGTCCCCGGCTACCGACCCAGCGCTGTCGGATAATTCTCGATCCGACACCGTTTCTGTCGGCTGCTGGGATGCTGCGATAAGCTGTGCTATGTGCACAAGAAAGTCCGGCGTCGAGACCTGCGGAGGCGCAGTCTATCACTGCTTCGCCGAGGGCAGCTCCGCATCAGATGGCTCCCGCATACTTTTCCTATGCGAACGTCCGGAGTCCATCGGTCTCGAATCCCTGGCTGCCGGATGGTGTGACCTGGTCGCCGAAGAATCCTTGATCGGCGAAGCTGGTAATATATCGGCGGTCACGCAGCCAAGGTGCGGTCGTGTGCGCTGACGAGAAGAGGAAGCCTTAGCAGTCTCAGCGGACTGCCTATACAACGGAGCGTCCCGAGCGACGGACGTATGCTCCGCTAACGACACATTTGTACCACAACATCTGGGGCCAGATGTTGTTGAACGAGAGAGGGGCCTCTCTCGCTTGCCGTCCGGATGGACCGGAACGAGCTATGAACCGGACTAAAAGGCTTCCTCCGTTCTCCCTCCGATCCGCCGTCACTGGGTGTGCATTAAGTTAATTTTATAGTGCTCGCATCACCCCAAAATTCCTTCTAGACCGCAACGGACGAACCTGGCTGCCGAACCATTCGGTGAATGGACGCTACACCGGGCGAGCTAGCGGATGTCAAAGGCCGTCGAACCTACTAGGGTCCTCTTAGGCAATTGGCGTATTACATGAGCACTTTTCCGCTAGCCCTTCATTAATTGTGACGACGGAGGCACACTGTTGGAAGACATCACAGATACATCACCCTAATCTTGATCGTCTGAAATAGAAATTGATAAAGTAGAGTGACCCTGCGGGGAAAGGACCGGAGTGTCCAAATCCCCAACAACATACCGTGACATACGCTTCCCATATTGTCATCGAAATCATACGATACAGAACAGGAGTTAATGCGAGTACACTGACCACATATAGAATGATAATAAGGTCAGAGGAAGACTTCCTCTTAAAACAATTGATCAATATCCTTTCAATGTGAAAAGAAAACAAGTCCTGGTACTCGCACTAACCCCTGGCAATCAAAATACATAATAATAATATGATCCATTAATATAGAAAAAATAATTGAAATCAAAATATTTTGAAAAAATATTTTTTCAGAACAGCCCAAGTTTCTGAAAAGTAACGTTGAGCCCCAATGGATCCCAAGCCTAAGTGTGGACAAAAATTTTAAAAATATTTTAAACAATTTATTCAACACTTACGAACAATAATAATGTATCTAGTTATGATTAAAATAACATAAAGATATTATTATTTAGAAATCCCCCCCTCACACAGAGGGCTGTTGTAAATGTAAACAATGAGTGTAAAAACACAAAAATAAGACTCCAGGCACCCAGGCCCGAAATCAGTTACCAAAAATACACCATCTGATGCAAAACAGAGACTTCCAGGGAAGAAACTGCAGAACATCAGATGGTAGATGCAGAACACAACGCCTAACCACCCGTAGGTGAAGACGTAAACATGGGGAAAGAACAGAATTCATTCTGTTATTCAGCTAAAACTCCCAAGAAATTTTAGTAATAATAATTACAGAAACTATGCCAAAAGCATGGGAGAATAGCAAGGGGGAACTTAAAGGACAGGGAGAGAGGAAAAACACTTGAAAAAACAGTGTAACTAAATAATCAGAATGACAACAAAATGGCTGCTGCCTTGAAAATAGGTAACTTAACATAATTTCATTAAAAAATTTTAAGTTACAGCCCTGATAATATTCTGTCACACATTCTTTTCCTCTCCTCCTTTTGTATCCTCCTTAGAATCACCATTTCACTAATATTTATGTGTCTGGCATCATTTAAACTGAGATTTAAAAGCACAAAGATCAGTCAGATGTTAACTGATGAAGGGCCAAACTTAGAATGATAAATGGCGCCAATTTCGGAACGTCCTTGACACTGCGCATGCGCAGTAGGGGCGAAGTGTGGAGGGCCTTTCAGGACATGTTTTCTTTAGTTTTAGATGCAAATTTTGGGGATTGGGGGGCAAAATTTGTGTTTGGCCCTATATTTTAAGAGTTAGCACCAGCTATGTCTGGGTCATTGGTACAGTATAAAAATATAAGTTTAGTCATAAATGTACTGCTGCTGGTGGATATTCCTACCAAGGACAGCTTTTCTCTTACCGCTGAAGTAAGTAGAATTGGGGTACTTTCAACCTATTTTTTCCCTTGTGAACGCAATAGATGTTTTCACCAAAGATGTCTAAGGTTAAATTTAGATGAATCTTTTATCAAATCCACCCACGGCTGCTGCATAGCAACCTCTACTAGATTTGACAAAAAATGCCAAACAATAAATTATTAAATTTAGATGAATCTTTCATCAAATCCAGCATAGCAGACCTGACGAGATTTGATGAAAAATACCAAACAATAAAGTATTCATCTTAAAAATACTCGGTTTCTATAGCCGGTCACGAGTTTGCTGCGTGAATAATTCGGTTTCATTTCAGTGTGCAGCCACGGCTGTTGGATAGCAACCCTGACTAGATCTGATGAAAAATACAAAACAATAAATTATTAAATTTGAGTGTGCTTACATGTAAGAAGAAGAAGCCATAACTGCAACCAATGCCGGCTGCAGTGTGGAAGGAACAACTCGCCGCATGTTCCACCTCATTATAGTTTCTCGCAATGGACACAGTTGACCCCGACTGCTAATGGGATGGTGAGGGTTCTCCAACTCGCGATCTGACCCCAAATCTCGCCAAGCGCCCTGTAGAGAAACTTAAGGCTTCTTCTCCTTTTCCCATCATCGCTGGGTGCGCTTTGTATTATAAGGTGCTCGCTCTACCCACATTATACTACTCGACCGCAACGGACCTACCTGCAACGGACCTACCTGACGTCCCAGCTCCCATATAGAGATGACCACTTCATTGGTTGGCCTAGCTGCATGCAGAGGATTAAGCTTCTATAGCAATGCATAAACAAATTTATGGACTAGAAGTGGAATTCCAGAATCCCCCCCCCCCCCCCCCCCCCCCCCCCCATTTGGAGACTCACCAAAAATGAAAAATGTTGGAATCTGCAACCAATCAAAAGTCTGTTAGGAATTCAGGAAAGATATCAGATATCAGGTCTTTTCCCTCTTGATGGGTAAATGTCGAGATGCGTTCTAAGTGAGTAAACAATTGCCCTCCTTCCCTTCCCCTGATTTCTCTCTCTCCTATCTGTCCCTTTTGGGGGTTTGTTTGCACTTGGGTGTCCATGTTTATTTCTGGTTCAATTTTCACTGCTCCGTTCGCTGCATTCCTCATCTTGGGTTTCCAGCTTATTTAATTTTCATGGGGCAGCTCTGAGGTCGCCCAACCTAATTATCTTTTTCATTTTATTTTTAACATGTTAAATTTATTATCAGGATATTCAGTTTGGTTGAATAATCAGCTCAAACTTAATTAAAGTTCATCAACTTTAACAGCGTCTAATTATTTCTTTCCCAGGGTCAGCACCTATCACAACACCCAACTCCAGGGCATAAATGTAGATTATTAATATGTGCATGGTTTACCTAGTCTTTCTCATCAAACTATAAGCAGTTTGTGTTGTTGGCCATTGACAAGGGTTGTTATATAATTTCAAGACTTAAGCATACAGTAGGGGTTTCTACATAGATAATAAATTTGATAGGATAATTTAATAATTGCTCTAAGTAAATCTAAGGATTTTAGAAATGAATATATGAAAAGAAAATATTTACCTGAAAGATTATTATCATACTCCTCAGAGTCTACATTCTGTTTCCTGTCTCTTCTTGGGGAAGCATGAGGTGATGAACGATCTGTGTCAGGAGATTTAGCATAATTGAAATAAGCTTGTGGGTAGCGATAATATCCCATTGACCGTTTGGGTATAGTACTGGAGAACACTGCTGAAGAATCATCATGACCCCTGAAATATAAAATATAAGTTTGGTTTAGTTTATAACTTTTCTTCTTTCTAAATCATAGAAAACAATTGTGAGAACCTATATGTGTCCTGCAGACTTGGCCATAATGGGGGTGGAGGTAATCTGGTGCTCAACAGGCAATTGTTGGGAATTGTTCTGTACAATGATCAACCATGAAACATGACAGTGTGGCCTAATGCAATTGCGAATGACATGTGATTGCTCAACACAAATTATGGCAATCGTTTTTTTTTCTCAAATTGTGCTTGTCCTTTTGGGCAGGCCTGGAAATAAGCAACCTGTCATTTGAAGACTAAGGTTCCCAGAGGGTGAATTTGCTGCTGCTATCACACACACACACATACAGTGAGCCATTTTATCTTCTGGGTACCACCATCTGTTATGATGCCAGACAGCCAGGAAGCTAGCTCTTATTACTGTTCCAGTGATTTCTGAGCTGTGCAGAAAATAGGTCACCTATTTTAAGGGCTCTGATGCACATGGGGCCTGGGGTAAATAGAGGACTTCAAAATGTGATCAATATGCGTTCACCATGTTCCCTAGTCCAAACTTGGCCAGGGCAGGTGTGAGGCAAGAAACACTAATGGAAGTGACAATGACACTGTAGCTCAACTTGACAAACTTGAACTTGGTAAGTTATAAGTTAAATGGCAAACTTGAAGATCACTGGGACCAATGCTGGTGAAATTTAAAAATAACAGCATTGTGTGTGTACAATGTTAGAGTAATCCATTCCTTTTTAAATGTAAACTGTAAGTCGCCATGGCTAAAGGAAGAATGTTGATACACAAATGCAGTAAGTTCAGAGGTTATTGTAAACAGCAACTTTTTTCACAGAAATGAATGCTAATCAAAAGCTCTAATCTAAAGGTCTTGCCTAATGAGCACACCAAGTTCAAAAACAATCCTATGATAAATGTGGCCTTTGGGCCATGTCAAAGAATGTTGATGCCCAAATGCAATAAATTCAAAGATTGTTGCTAACAGCAACAATTTTTGATGGAAATGAAAAGAAGATCAATAGCTCTTATCTTTGTCACCATGCATAAGCATACAAAGTTTCAAAACAACCTGATAATGAATGTGCCCTCTGAGGCATGCCAAAGGACGATGTTAATGCACAAATGCACTAAGTAGAAGGTATTGGCTTGTGGCAAAGGTTTTTTGGGGTTTTTTTTATGGAAATTCATAAATATACCCTGCAGAGAGTGCAAAAGGGATATGTTGATGCACAAATGCAGTAAGTTCAAAGGCTGGTGATAACAACAATAATTTTCTATGGAAGTTAAACAAGAGGCCCCAAGGGGCCTGAGGGCGCTCACCTGACATGGTAGCCTAAATATCAACCCAGAGAATTGATTTCTACAATTTGCATCTGCTCCTCCTAAGAAAAGCTTATACCAAATATCCAAAGATTCCCACAGGGAACCCATATATGAACCCAGGGACTTGGCTTTAACAAACTTGAATCTCACCCCCCTAAGGATACTGCATACCAAATATCAAAACATTCCGAATGCTGGATCTGAAGAAGAAGATTTTTAAAGAAAATTCCTCATTTTGAACTAAGTTACAATTCGAGCTCCCACAGTGAGTCCAAATATGGACCTGGGGACATGGCTTGAACAAACTTGAATCTCACCCCCTAAGGATGCTGCATACCAAATATCAAAACATTCCGACTGCTGGATCTGAAGAAGATTTTTACAGAAAATTCCTCATTTTGAACTAAGTTATAATTCGGGCTACCACACTGAGCCCAAATATGAACCCAGGGACTTGGCTTGAACAAACTTGAATCTCCCCCCCCCCCCCCCCTAAGCAGGGTGCATACCCAATATCAAAAGATTCTGCCTGCTGGATCTTGAGAAGAAGATTTTCAAAGAAATTTGCCTGAAATGCACTAAGTTCAAATTTGGGCTCCTATACTGAGCCCAAATATAAACCCAGGGGGCCGATTTTAACAAACTTGAATCAGATCCACCCCACAATGTTGCATACCAAATATCAAAAGATTCTGCCTGCTGGATCTGGAGAAGAAGATTTTTTAAGAAATTTGCCTGAAATGCACTAAGTTCGAATTCGGGCTTCTATAATGTGCCCAAATACGAATCCAGGGGGCCGATTTGAACAAACTTGAATCAGATCCACCCCACAATGTTGCATACCAAATATCAAAAGATTCTGCCTGCTGGATCTGGAGAAGAAGATTTTTTAAGAAATTTGCCTGAAATGCACTAAGTTCGAATTCGAGCTTCTATAGTGAACCCAAATATGAATCTAGGGAGCCGATTTCAACAAATTTGAATCAGATCCACCCCACAATGTTGCATACCAAATATCAAAAGATTCTGCCTGCTGGATCTGGAGAAGAATATTTTGTTAAGAAATTTGCCTGAAATGCACTAAGTTCAAATTTGGGCTCCTATACTGACTCCTAATATAAACCCTGGGGGGGCCGATTTGAACAAAATTGAATCGGATCCACCCCACAATGTTGCTTACCAAATATGAAAAGATTCTGCCAGCTGGATCTGGAGAAGAAGATTTTTGAAGAAATTTGCCTGAAATGCACCAAGTTCGAATTCGAGCTTCTATAGCGAGCCCAAATATGAATCTAGGGAGCTGATTTGAACAAACTTGAATCAGATCCACCCCACAATGTTGCATACCAAATATCAAAAGATTCTGCCTGCTGGGTCTGGAGAAGAAGATTTTTTAAGAAATTTGCCTGAAATGCACTAAGTTCGAATTCAAGCTTCTATAGTGAGCCCAAATATGAATCTAGGAAGCCGATTTGAACAAATTTGCATCAGATCCACCCCACAATGTTGCATACCATATATCAAAAGATTCTGCCTGCTGGATCTGGAGAAGAAGATTTTTTAAGAAATTTGCCTGAAATGCACTAAGTTCAAATTTGGGCTCCTATACTGAGCCCAAATATAAACCCAGGGGGCCGATTTGAACAAACTTGAATCAGATCCACCCCACAATGTTGCTTACCAAATATGAAAAGATTCTGCCTGCCGGATCTGGAGAAGGAGATTTTTTAAGAAATTTGCCTGAAATGCACTAAGTTCGAATTCGAGCTTCTATATTGAGCCCAAATATGAATCTAGGAAGCCAATTTGAACAAACTTGAATCAGATCCACCCCCACAATGTTGCATGCCAAATATCAAAAGATTCTGCTTGCTTGATCTGGAGAAGAAGATTTTTTAATAAATTTGCCTGAAATGCACTAAGTTTGAATTCAGGCTTCTACAGTAAGCCCAAATATGAATCCAGGGGGCCGATTTGAACAAACTTGAATCAGATTCACCCCGCAATGTTGCATACCAAATATCAATAGATTCTGCCTGCTGGATCTGGAGAAGATTTTTGAAGAAATTTGCCTGAAATGCATTAAGTTTGAATTCGAGCTTCTATAGTGAGCCCAAATATGAATCTAGGGAGCCGATTTGAACAAACTTGAATCAAATCCACCCCACAATGTTGCATACCAAATATCAAAAGATTCTGCCTGCTGGATCTGGAGAAGAAGATTTTTTAAGAAATTTGCATGAAATGCACTAAGTTCGAATTCGGGCTTCTATAGTGAGCCCAAATATGAATCCAGGGGGCCAATTTGAACAAACTTGAATCACATCCATCCCACAATGTTGCATTCCAAATATGAAAAAATTCTGCCTGCTGGATCTGGAGAAGAAGATTTTTTAAGAAATTTGCCTGAAATGCACTTAGTTCAAATTCAAGCTTCTATAGTGAGCCCAAAAGTGAATCTAGGGAGCCGATTTGAACGAACTTGAATCAGATCCTCCCCACAATGTTGCATACAAAATATCAAAAGATTCTGCCTGCTGCATCTGGAGAAGAAAAATTTTTAAAGAAATTTGCCTGAAATGCACTAAGTTCGAAATCGGGCTCCTATACTGAGCCCAAATATGAACCCAGGGGGGGGCCGATTTGAACAAACTTGAATCAGATCCACCCTACAATGTTGCATACCAAATATCAAAAGATTCTGCCTGCTGGATCTGGAGAAGAAGATTTTTTAATGTTTTTCCCATTGTCTACAGTGTTAAAAAGTGCTGACTCAGCACTTTTTCAAAGTCCTGAAAAAAGTACCTTGTGAGCAAACCGATAGGGATTTTTTTTAACCATTCTATTCTACTGGATAAAAGTAAGCTTTATACAAAATAAGAATTCTCTGTGCCGTGTAGTTTTGGAGATATGGCAGTTTTAAGGTTTTTCCTATTTTTAGCTCCCGAGGTTCCCACGGGGCAATGAGAAAATTTTTTTTTTGCATCAATCAACTACTTATGGCCCATTATCATCTCATATCAAATTTGGTTCAAATCAACCTCACGGTTCAGAAAATAGAAATTTTAGGCGTGGCCAAAATTTTTGCCCCTCCCATAACGAAGGCAAATAATGCCCGGCAAACTTCTCTTGATCAAACTTGATTCTACACCTCAAAAGGAAGCTGCATACCAAATATCAAGTCTCTTCTACTGCTGGTTCATGAGAAGAAGGTTTTCAAAGATTTTGATGACCCTTGGGGGCGTGGTCCCACCCAGGAGGAGGGGCAACTTCATTTGAACAAATCTGAATTGACATTAGGTAGTAAACATTAACCCAACATTTGAAAAATATTGGGCCAGTGGTTTCTCCGGAGAAGTTGGTTTTGTAAAGTTTACGCCGGATGACAACCGACGATGATGAATGGACGACAGACAGAAAGCGATCAGTAAAGCTCACCTTGAGCTTTGCTCAGGTGAGCTAAAAATTTATAGTAATTTATATATTTTTTATACTTACCAATGACCCACACTTAGCTGGTGCAAACTCCATTAAATTCAGGGCCAAACACAAATTTTGCCCCCCCCCCCCCAATCCCCAAAATTTGCATCAAAAATGAAAATTAGATTTCCTGGTAGGTCCTCCATACTTTTACTGTACTGCGCATGCGCTGTGTCAAGGAGGTCTCGAAATTCCCGCCAAAATGTCATTCTTACGACCAGTGCCTGGTAAGTGTTATGTACGCAGCGGGGAGGCAAGAGTTCTGGGTCATTGGTAAGTATAAAAAATATATAAATTACTATAAATTTTTTAACATTTTTATACTGTACCAATGACCCAGACTTAGCTGAATAGTAAACAGGCTGAAGGGCCCAGGACATAAAGGAAAATCCAATAGGCTCAATTACATATAACAGAATTATCCCCTCAAGGATAAAAGGAGAGATAGGATTTATATGTATCTTTCTTATTTTTATCAAAAAAGAAACACACAAAACCATTCTGTAATTGAGCACAAATACATCAATGATCTCTATTAATATCCAGTATAACCCTTTATGCTAATAATTTTTAAAGGTAAGCCAATAAATAAAGACAGTCCAGAGAAATGAGACTCTTTATACTCATTAAAAGTGTCCGAGGATTGTATATTAACGCCCATTTGACACGTGACATATACAAATGCCTCACACCGAGCTACACTTTAAAAATATTACATGACATGAGTAAACATTAGCTTTACACTTTAAAACCATCCCGGTACCGACTCGGAATTACTGACTCTGGGGGAGGTATTCCCTTGCTTTTCACTATAAAGCAGGTGACCTAAGGAAACACCCCCCCCCCTCCCTTCCCCTTGCCCTAGGTCAAATTCCCCAGAGCGAAGAGGGCAGCAGGACAGAGTCACTGCCTGAACAGAAAGCCTACATAACTATAGTTGTAACTATTTAGTGGACAATATTCTGAGCAACAGATAACAGACCTAAACAATGTAGATCTCCAGAAATGGACTCAATATTTCTAAGATAAAAATTAGTGAAAGTGGAAGGCTGAGACCAAAATGCAGCCTTCATTAAATCTGTAATAGCAACACTATTAGCATAAGCCCAAGATGTTGATAGAGCTTTTACTTCATGAGCCGAAATCTTGAGAACAGACTGCTGAGAAGAAGATAACTTTTCATAAGCAGTACGTATAGTTAATTGAATCCATCTAGCAATAGAATGAACCATAATGTCCTTTCTATTAGGCATCAAAGACAAAAAGAAACGCTTACGTCCCTTTCTAATGAACTCAGACCTATGTTTATAAATACATATTGCTCTAACAGGACAGAGTAAAGGCCTACGCCCGTCTAAAGACGGAAGGGCCCTAACAACAATAGGTTCAGGATATTTATTAGGAGCCTGATTCTCAGCCAAAAATCCAACATTAGTAGTAAAAGTAATAGTATTACCAACACTACGATAGTGAGAATTAACTACCGATAAAGCATGAAGCTCACTAACTCTTCTAGCAGAAGAGAAGGCTAAGAGAAAAGCTGTCTTATATGTTAAGAATTTGAAGTCCACTGTATCAAGAAGCTCAAACGGTGCTTCTTTTAGCTTAAGAAGAACCCATGCTAAATTCCATTTCAGAATTAATCTAAGGGTTCTAGGTCTATTTATCGAAAAGTTTCTGACTAATTTAGATAAAGAGACATTAGAGCCAATCATTAATGTATCATGGTGAGTGTAGGTATCAGATAACATAGACCTATAACCCTTGATAGTAACAGGCTGCAGTTTGATCTCGTCAAACAAATAGACCAGAAAATTAGCAATGTAAGGAATGGAGGGATCATATAAATCCACAGAGTGATCCCTACACCACTGGCAAAAGACCTTCCACTTTGCAGCATAATTTAGCGAAGAGGAGGTCCTCCTGCAGTTAGAAATTGCGTCCACTGCTCATCCTGATAAACGTTTACTGTGCAAGAAGGACCGCACAACGGAAATATATGAAGGTTGAGACCTTGCAGATTGTGGTGAAGAGTGCGCAATTTCCCCTGCGACAGAAGATCCTCCCGTGGAGGAAGCTTCCGCGGCATGTCCCACAACAGACACATGAGTAGATTTATCCACGATCTCTGTGGTGACAGAGATGCTACCAACAGAATCTTGCAATGGGATTGCTTTATTTTGAGCAATATCTGCTGAATCAGCGGAGCCGGAGGATATGCATATCCCACGGGATCGACAGAGCGTCTACTGCAAATGCTCGAGGATCCGGACATGGGGACACGTAAGTCTGCAACTGATTGTTGAGGTGCATCACAAACAAATCTATCATTGGTCACTCCCATTGGTAGCAAATCTGATTGAAAACCTGTTTGTTGAGAGTCCATTCCGAATGCAACAGGCAACCCTTCCGTGAAAAGGAGTCTGCTAACACATTCAGATGACCCAGAATATGACGGACTGATAGTAGAACCTGATGTTCCAGTACAAACAGAAGGATTCTTTCCTTCAGCTTGAACAACGGAATAGAATGAGTGCCTCCCTGATTCTGAATATATGCTACTACCGTTGTATTGTCGGACAAAATTTGAATGTGTGTGTTCTGAATAACGTCCATCCAATGACACAACGCAAGCCAAATTGACATCATTTCTTTGATATTTATGTGCTTGCCTAAAAAATGAGGATCCCAAAGACCCTGGCACCTCGAATCTGACCGGAATAGTGTCACGCCCCAACCTGTTTGACTGGCATCCCTCATAATAGTAAAACTCGGATCCGGCAATTGCAGTGGAACTCCCTGAGTTAACCACTGAATGTCTACCCAAGTCTGAATCTCTTGTTTCACTCGGTCTGACAAGAGGTTGTCCGCATCGAGCGAAGGAGTCTTCACTTTCCAATTCTGAGTCAGAAAGATTTGGAGAGGACGAGTGCGTAGCCGCCCCATTGGAATGAGATCCGCGGCAGTTCCGCACAGACCTATCAGTCTCATGAATTCTCTCGCTGCAACCTTCTCTGAGTTTAGACAATAGCGAGCATAACAACTGACTAACTTCGATCTGGTTATCGGCAGACGAACGAGATTGTTGAGCGTCTTGAAGCTCATCCCCAGGTGAGTGAATGACTTGGACGACACCAGATCCGACTTCTCTTCGTTTACTATAAAAACCGAGACGTCGGAGCAATAGAAGAAGATTCTGCACACCGTTCTGAAGCGTTAACTCGTTGCCGTACCTCTGAAGAATATCGTCCAGGTAGGCCGACGTTACCGCAGACGAATGAGCTCGGAAGTAAGTCATGACCGAGTTCATTATCCGAGTCAAAGCCCAGGGCACTAGATTCAGACAGAAGCACATCGCACGGAACTGATATACAACACCTAGGACAGCGAAATGAAGATACTTTCTGAATGCCGGATGTACCATGATGTGAAAGTACGCATCCTTGAGATCTATGCTCGCAGCAGAATCGTTTACTCGAATGCTCGTTCTGACCGATTGAATGGTCTCCATATAAAATTTTGGAGCCACAATCAGCTTGTTTATCCAGCTTAAATCTATCACTGGACGGAACGAGCTGTCTGGTTTGGGAACCAGAAACAGATGACTGCAGAAACCTGGAGATTCCTGGTTTTCTACGACCTCTATCGTGTTCTTCAGCAAAAGAGACTGAACTTCTGAAAGAAGTGCGTCTCTTTTTAGAATATTTGACGGAAGTTGAGTCCATCTTGGACTTCGAGTTAACGAAGGTTTTCCTTTGAAGGACAGTTTCAGTCCTTTCGCAATTACCCTTCGAACCCAAGAATCCTCCCTAATCAATTCCCAATTTTGTAAATAACTTGACAACCTTCCGCCCACAGGAATGCGACAGAGGTCTACACCATCACTTCCTGGACCTCTGAGGCTTGCGGAAGGAGAAACCATGTCCTCTCCTACCAGCACCTCGTGCCGTTGACCTAGGGGCCTCTGACCTATTATTACGGCCAGCGTTACAGCCCCTGCTAGAGTTGCTGCCTTGACGGTCTCGAGAATAAGGCCTAGAGGGCGTGTACGCACCTCTAAAGGAACTTCCCCTGGACGTGCTCGTTCCAGAAGATCCAGGCCTACTTTTCTCTGCTGGTTCTGACTTATTAGAAGCGGACTTAAAAGGCAGAGAGTCTGAAGCTTTCTTAGTTAACTTATCGTAAATAGCAGAAAGCTTGCCATCAAAGAGAAGCTCTCCAGAGACCGGAGCGATTCTAAGAGAGTTTTTCACCTTACTATCCACTCTCGTGGACGTAGCTAAGGTTCCGTCATGTCTAACCATCTCCAGATTAGCTACTGAAAGGGCGGAGTTATATGTAGAATAGGAAATAGCCCTTGACAGAACTCTCAAAGATGTTTGTACGTCCTGAAATTTTTGCCCTTCAACGACAATGCTCTGGTAAGGTGATCTGCATACGAGAGTGCGTCTAAATTTGCTCTATTCGTAGATATTGTAGTTTCCAAGGTAGAGCTATGAATAGACATAGACGAGGGCATGGATAATTCAAGGTCTTCAGCCTGGTCGTCTAGACGCAGAGGAACTCTCTGAATGCCCTGTCCTGCCGTTTCAAATTTATTCCTTGAATTAATGAAAGGCAGATTAAGAGCATTAGCCGATAGGAAGGCTGACTTGCCCGATTTACCGGCAAATTTATTGATAGCGTCATTCAAAAGTTCAAATGTCTGTGAGACATTCCTGGACTGAGACGGAAACTCCGGGACGGTGTCCCTAAACCGATTAAAAAATTTGGTGTCCAGTGGTGCTATAAGCCTCCTATCCGGCTGAGCAGCATCCTGGTCCGCTGGAGCAACTTCAGGAAGAAAATGCCGGACTAACTCGACGGCGATTTTGTGTTGTTCCGAAAGGGAGAACTCCAATTCATCCATATCCCTTTCGCCATCCTGACGGACTTCCTGGATATCTCGGTCGTCCGCTCCCGATCCAGCTGCGGAACGCACTGACCCAGCATCATCAGATTCTTCCTGCTCTGATAGGGCTTCTGCCGGATGCTGCTATGATTTGTGCTATCTGCGATAGCACGTCCATTAACGAGGCCTGTGGAGCTGCGGTCTTACGTAATTTAGCCGCAGAAAGCTCCGTGGACGTTGTCTCTTGCATACTTCTCTTATGCAAACGTCCAGATGAAGGTGGCCTTGAATCCTTGGCTATTGGATGGCGTGACCTGGCTGTCGAGGAATCTCTGGAAGGTGATGCCGGCTGGGTTTCGGCAGTCACGTAGCCAAGGTGCGGTCGAGTGCACTGACGTGAGGAGGAAGAAGCCCTTGATACAGTCTCTCCGGACTGTTTATACACTGGAGCGTCCCGAGGGGTGAACGAAAGCTCCGACTGAGGAACATTATGTACAACAACATCTGGACCGCGATGTTGTTGTACGAGAGAGAGACTTCCATCGCTCGCAGCCCGTGCGGAGTTGGACGAGCTAGGGACTGACCCCAAAGGCTTCTTCCATCCTAAACCAAGATCCGTCGTCACTGGGTGTGCCTGTGGAATGTTTATAGTGCTTGCAACACCCTTATTTCCTTCCCGGAGCGCAACGGACGAACCCGGGTGCTGTACCATTCAGTAAATGGACGCGACACCGGGCAAGCTAGCGGACGTAGATGCCAACGCCATCGACCCTACTAGGGGCCTCTTAGGCAATTGCCGTATATCCATGAGCACTTTTGCCACTAGCAGTTCTCTAGATTGTGACGGCGGACGCGCACTGGTAGACGACATCACGGAAACACCACCCAATTCTTGTTCCTCTGAAAAAGAGAGTGAAAAACTTGAGTGACCCTGCGGAGAGAGGACCGGCAAGTCCCTCTCCCCGCTAACAACATACCGTGACACACGTGTCCAACGTTTGTCATCCCAATTGATACATACAGAACAAGGATTAGTGCGGGTACATTGACTACAATTAATGCAGAAATAATGAGAATCAGAGGAAGACTTCCTTCCATTACAATTTGAACAATAATCTTTCATTGTAAAAATAATCAATCATAGTACCCGCAATAAACCTTGTAAACAAACATACATAATATAAAAATCCATTATAATAATATGAAAAAACAATTCCCAAAGGGAACCCAGAGCCCAAATGGATCCCAAAAAAGCTTAAGTGTGGACAAAAATTTTAAATCATTCTGAAAAATTAATGTAACACTTACGGACAATATTAATGTATCTTACTATGAAATAATCAAGGCAGAAGACAAGGAATCACTTATCAGAAGTAACCGTTGTCAACATAAACAAAAAGTGTAAACAAACCATAAAACTGACTCCAGGCACTGGTAAACATGGCCCAGTAATCAGTATCTAATGTAAACACTATTGATGCTAAACAGAGCCTTCCCCAGAAGAGACTGCAGATCATCAGATGGTAGATGCAGACCAAAATGCCTAAACACCCCTAGGGTGAGGACGTAAACATGGGGAAAGAACAGAAAATAATTCTGTTTGCAAGCCAAAACTCCCAAGAAATTTTAGTAATAAACATTACAAAAATAAGCCAAAAACATGGGAGAATAGCTAGGGGGGAATGAAGGAAAGGGAGAGAGAAAACACTGATCAAACAATGGAACATTCATAGCAAGAATGACAACAACAGGGCTATGCCTCGAAAATAGGCAACATGAATAAATTTTCATAAAAAAAATTTTAAGTTACAGCCCTGAACATCAGAAACCACTGTTTTTCTCCTCTCCTCATCCTAAATGCACTTCATATCCACCATTTCTCTCATAATTATGTGTCTGGCATCATTAAAACTGAGAATTACAGCACAAATATCAATGAGGTGACACTGTTTACAGTGCCAAACAGAGAATAACATTTTGGTATGAATTTCGAGAGTCCTGCATGCGCAGTACAGTAAAAGTATGGAGGACCTACCAGGACATCTAATTTTCATTTTTGATGCAAATTTTGGGGATTGGGGGGGAAAAAATTTGTATTTGGCCCTGAATTTAATGGAGTTTGCACCAGGTAAGTCTGGGTCATTGGTACAGTATAATAAACAGCTGCGCCATGAGCGCATGATATGCCCGTTATTAATTACAAGAGGGAACCACACAATATGAGTACACACATGTACTTGTCAGGTTACATATACTTGCCACCAAAAAATCATGAAAATTGCTCAAAGTCCAACATGTGGAAAATTACCTATATTTTGATGAATAAAGTCCCATAACTCTGGAATGACAAATCGGACAGCGACACAAATCGAAAGGGAGATTCCTTCTATCAACATATACTTGCAACCAAAAAATCATGAAAATTGCTCTAAGCATTTTCAAGTTATTGTTCGACATGTGAAAAAAATATAGTCCCATAACTCTGGAATGACTAATCAAATGGCGATACCAACCGAAAGGGAGGTTCCTTCCATCAACATAAACCACCCACCAAAAAATCGTGAAAATCTCTCGAAGCATTCTCGAGTTATCGTACGACGTGTAAAAAATTGACAATTTTCTAAGTAATAAAGTCCCATAACTCTGAAATGACTAATCGAACGGCGACACAAAACGAAAGGGAGCTTCCCTCCATCGATATACACCACCTACCCAAAAATCATGAAAATCTCTCAAAGCGTTCTTGAGTTATCGTACAACATATGACCAGACGGATAGATGGACGGACAGCGGTATACCATAATACGACCCGTTTTTTCAAAACGGGCGTATAAAAATATGAAAATAAGGGAAGAATGTTGATACACAAATGCAGTAAGTTCAGAGGTTATTGTAAATGGCAACTTTTTTCACAGGAATGAATGCTAACCAATAGCTCTTATCTTAATTTTTCCTCACAGATCGCCAGGTCAAACCACAGGCAGCTCGTTTGTTATGGTGATCCGACCTCCTCAACTTGATGTGATATGATGACCCAGATCAATTCATTGTAGCAATAAAAGGTTTATTATATGACTTCAACATCACATGTCAACAATAGTATTAATTACCCCAACTTTTTGGGGGTAAATTGCATTGAAGTAAAAAAAAGAACTATTTTTATTTGCACTTATTTTTGTAACAGGTGTACACTTCCAGAGAATCCCCCGATGCACATGAATACAATAAAAAAAATATCATGGATACAATAAAAAAAACCCAGACCACCGTTCCAGAGCACCCATTCCAGTCTCTGCAACTGGAACAGCTAATTATGCAAATTCGAACTCACCCGCAAATAGTCTTTCATACTATAGTGCTACGGAATACAGATTCCACACTGTGGATTTTCCAGAACCATAGATCGTCAAACAGTAGCGATATTTAGTGCTTAAATTGCATAGTCATATAATAAAGTTTTAAATCAAACTGGATACTGATTTTACGATCTTGGCTCATTTCGGCCCAACCTGGTTCAGACTTCCAGCATACTGAGATTTCAGAGGCTGTCTACAGTTTTAACTGCGACATCACATTTTCCAACTTCATTTATTGGTATTAACATCAGGAGTCAGGGATGGAATGGGATAGGAACACACAAGTGGCATTCTTTATTCCAAAAGTTAAATTCTGAAACTGAAGTTGAGAAGAGTTGGAATTCCAGACTCCTTGAGGGTAAAATTTGACATAATTTATGCAGAGTAAGTAAGTTAAAGGAGAGAGAACATAAAAAAATAGAATTTTTTTCTGTACTATCTACCCAGATTTCATATCATCAAATTCAAAACAAATATGATTTTTCCCTCTGGACTTACTCCTTTGAGCAACAATCAATTTAGTATGAGCTGTTGTACAGCATTGCTTACCATTCATCAGAGTCATAGGAAGAAGCTTTTGAACTGAGACGCCTTTTTCTAAAGTACCAAACCAACAGTACTACGAAAACAACAGCCATTATTGTAAGAGGTATTCCAGCTCCAAGGCCAACTATCAGTTTCCATTGATCTGTCAAAAAGTAAAATGTAAGCAACATTTATTGTATGTACTGGTACACTCATCATTACAAAAGACTCCTTCTAAAATGGCATGTTGCAACTCATCAGAAACAAAATGTGTAATTATTTAGGATTTGCATTCATGAGGAATAACAACAACTTTACATAATACTTCTTAATGTCTTCAGATATATTTTTGTTTAACCCTTTGAACACTGGTGGTATCTTCCATGCCAGTTAAATGGCAGAAATTGGAAGAGTCCATATCCATTATTTGGGGGTAGAGCAATTAATATTTTCAACGAGCAGCCTTCAGGCTGCACATTGAAAACTTTAATAGTTCTACCACACACGTTCACTTAGTAGCCATCCTACTTAATGAAATTATTACGTATCATGTTCCTGGACTGGAAAAAGGGGCCTCTCGTGTTGAAAGAGTTAATCTGAACTACTGAAAATAACAGGATTTCATATTTGGGCTTTAAATATTCTGGTTACTATCCTAATTATCACCAGTGATGTGTACCATGCAAGAAAATTCATGCCCAAAAGAATGTCAATGATAATTTATTGAAAGGAACAGATGAGCAGATATATTATGCACAAGAGCAAATTCCTTGCTTAAAATTTAAAATTAAAAAAAAAAAAAAAAATTCAACAAAACCATATCATGAGACTCCACATTAAAATGTGCACATTGAGCTCATTCCAGTGAGGAGTCATGTGATATGATTTGGTTACATTTTTTTGAAGAACTTGAAACAATGATATTAATAAATAATAAATAATGTGATATAGTGTGCATTAGGTAAAGGGTTAGGACTTAAATAATATGGTATCACACAAAGTTCTATTGTGTATAAATGCAGTTTTCACAAGTAAAATCACTGAATAAATCCAAATTGATAAATGCAAAAACAAAAAATTCATGCATTTGAGCATTTTTGGTTTTCCTGTGATTTGATTTTTGGTAAAACACATAATGCTTGAGACTGAGTAGAATAGCATTTAAGAGATAATGTTCAGAAATAATGGACCTTAGTATAATTTATATTTTATTTGAAAATATTTCATGAAACCAAAACAGATCAAAGAAAGAGCAATACAACATGCCAGTTGTTGTGGTCATTTTCAATCATCAGTTCAAGTAATGATCTATTTTTTCTTCAAATTCATCTTTAGCAATCTCATTGGTACATTATTAAAATTAAAACACCAATAATGGATTATACCCTTTACCCTACATAAATAGAAGATTTCTCATGCAAATGAACTTCTTGAATAACATTTTCTCCTCATTTTTTGCCTCAAGTTTTAAAGACAGAAAAAAAACCCCAAAACTTGAAAGATGTTTTTTATGAGCAAAGCTGGGCTGTATTTGTCCACTGCGATAGGCAGAGGAGTAAGAAAAAAACGCAATACAAAGTGTTGCATATACCCCCTCCTGCAATATCAAGGATACCATATGCTGCTCATTGGAATGGTGGCATTTCTCACAAGCAACTAATTTGTGTAAAAAATGGTGATTTCAATGAAAATTATGTGAAATGGTCTAAAAAAACACAGGATAGCATAAATGTCTGCCAGTTTGAATAAAAAAAAGAACACACATGTAAACTAACTCAATTACACTCCCCCACCCTACATGCCCATTCAACATGAACGATATCAACATTATTAAATTTTCTGCTGCCAATCAATCGATATTATTCTTATGGACAGAAAAAAAAAAACAATGCAAAAAGTTCACAAGAACAGTTTTTCTAAGTCTAACAAAGGGCATAACTGTAGTAGGTATTCACAGACGAAACCTGCAGAATGTGGATACCTGTCCCCATCATTGGTCTCTCAACCCACCAAAAGACATCAAAACCAGACAACCAAATGCTCAAGTTGCAATGCAAAATGTTCATAGGGATAGCTGGGAAGTATGACAAGGGACATAACTCTGGTAAGTACACATGGCAAAATCTGCAATATGTGGATTTCTTTTCCCCCTCAAAGCTTGTTCACTATACCAAAGGACATCAAAATCTGACAACAGTTGCTTGAGTTATAATGCAAAATGTTCATATTTCTAAGTCTAACAAGGGCCATAACTCTGTTGAGAATGCATGAACAACATCTGCAATTTGTACATATTGTTCCTCCATGAGGACTCTCACCATACCGAAGGACCTCAAAATGTGTTAATGGATGCTGGAGTTGTAATGTAAAACGTTTGTATGGGCAGTTTTCTTCATATAACTCTGATAAGCATGCATGGACAAAATCTGCAATATATGTACGTCACTTTCCCACATACTGGTCTACCATACAAAAGGACATAAAAATCTGATATCAGGAATGAGACTTCGAGTTGTAGTGCAAAATATTTGTATGGAAGTATGGACGTACAGAGAGAGACTTTGACTGTATGCCCAAGTGAAGCGTTATTTGGAAGTTGGGAGCATAATAAATGGCTTTAAACTCTGAAAGATGACCTTAGAGATGAAGTATAAAATGAACCAAACAAATGCCTAAGTTCATTTTTCTTTCCACACCTTTTCCCAAGAGTCTAATTTTTAAGCACTTTAAAAAGCCTGCTATTTCAGTTTTAAAGGTGAACATTCTCCAGGTCCTATTCAAAAGTGTTAAAACTTAATCTAATCTGTCAAAATTTTTAAATACAGTAGAACCAACGTAAAGTGAATAGCCACTCTGCCAATGAAAAATATTCAATTAACTCAAGTGATAAACTGAGCATTTATTCAGTTACATGGTGTCTGTCAAAGCACACTGAGCACAAACAAGATATAACAGATTAAATGCCTATATTGTATGAAATGAGGTTAAAAATGCCTACAAATGTGGGAAATTCAGTGGTTGTCAGAGAAATTCTCCAACAGATTATAAGAATTATTTTTAATTCATTAACAGGAATTTAGTTTATAACCTGTATGTACAGCTCAAGGAGAGAGTATTATCACTAAATCACCCATAGAGAGGAGATTCCACCCAAGCAATAACTGCAAATTTGTTGCTAACCATAACAAGCATAAGCAAAGTTCCAGCCAATGGACCTCTAGGTTAGACCTGAAGGTCCACTAGCTGAAACATTGCTTGTGTTTTTTGCCCATGTGTGCAGAATTTGAAAATGATACTTTGGGTGATAAGTCCACTCCACAGGTAATTTAGTTACAATGCTCTCTGTAATCAATAAGCCAAATTTGAATTACAGGTTTGGTGAATTGAAGCCATGGGCAATTTGGTGTTCTGCGGTTATATTTTGCTGACAGGACCAAAAAGGAATTCACACCAGGAGAAAATACAGAATAAGTTGTTCTTGTATCATACTACAACAGTGCCACAAGTGCCATTGCAAATGAGCTAAACACTGACATTCTTTTGCCAACATAAATCATATCAGCAATAATTTTGTGACTTGTTCCATACACACACCTTAACTGTCAAAGGCTTATTCATGCTTTTGCAATCTTAGAGCATATGACCTTAACATGCTGTCATTAAGAGGTACTGCAGACAATAGACAAATCACCTAGGCCATGATTTCTGGTCAAGTCTTGGCTGCCTTGACAGGCAGCCAACAAGACCTGAATAGAAATCACTGCTAAGCAACTGGACCTGTATGGGTTCTAGTCTTGTCTCGAATTCAGAAAAATTGCCCAGGCCCTTGAGGGTTAACAAAACTGAAAAGAAACTCAGTTACATATTTTATGTAATTGAACACTTCAACAGCAATAAAGCCTCAACAAGACCTTATAAATAGGATGTAAATAATGTAGGAAAATTTGAAAATACAGATGCTTTTGGTATTCAATGATTGGTTTGGTTTCTTGGTATCCCCATGATATCGGCATCGGTTTGTTTTTTGGTATATTACCCATCTCTATACATGATCCATATTAGAATTGTAACTACATACTTAATGCTTACTCCTGAAATATAATGTACTGTTCTGAGTTGATGCTTTTTGGTGAATATTTGGAGCAAGTATTCATTGTGCCCAAGACAAAAAAAGTGTGTCATATAACAGCATAAAACGGTCTACAAATTAGCTGGAATTTTCTAACAATAAAATTGACTTTTGCTCTAGAACTGAAAAGATTTTAATAAGATTTACTTACCAACATCAATGGCCCTGAAATAAAAACAGTAGATTCAGCATCAGCATCAAAACTCAAATATAATTTATCATCACAAAGTGCATGCCTAAGATTTCTATAACACTCAATATATTGTCTATAATATATATATATATCATTATATGCTGACCAAGAACCTGATGAAAACCTCTGGACAAGCACCTAATGCAAGCCTGGAAATAAGCAGACTGTCATCTTCAAAATGAGATCCTGAGAGGTTGAATTTTGTGATGCTAACATACCTAAATTTACCCTCTGTGAACCTCAATCTGAATTAAGGTCTCAAGCCTAAACAGAAAGAGGTACCCAGAGGATAATATGGTCCACTGTATGAAATAGCATCAGCAAATTCAACTGTGAGACCTCATTCTGCAAATGACAGATTGCTTATTTTCAGGCCTGACCTTATGATGATAATAAATTTATAAAACAACTAATTTGACATTTTATACTTTTGGGAGTTGGATTTATCATATGACTTGACCATGTTCCATGCTACTTTGATATTCTGTATCTGATTTATCAAGAATCACAATTTAGAACACATTTCGTTGACCTGATTGGTCCATTCAAAACATGACTATATGAGTGGTTATCATCAGGTATTTTAACTTAAAAAGAATACTGTATGTTGTGAAATCATCTTGTGGAGCGAATTCATAGTAAATAGTTTGATGAGCAGTTTTTTAAAACTAGTAGTTATGTCAACATTTGGAACTACTTTGCTGGTGAACAAGCAAAAAACAATCATGTCATTGTGAATAGTTGTCATATGATAAACAAAATATGAATTTCATGTTTCTGAGACTCACAGAATATTTAATGAAACTCATCCAAATTCTAAGATGTATTTCAACAAGAAAATTTCATCCTACAGAGAAGCAAATCTGTCACCTCCGATGTTCTTTGACACAAGCAAAAGTGTAAAGAACTAAACATTACTGAAGTCTGATAATTGCTGTTCAAGTTATTACATAATCAAAAAAAATTCAAATAAAAAAAGGGAGTGGGGGGGCAATAGTACTATCAATTCTCAACAAATTGCCTCGGTTTTCCAACTCGTCCAAGACAATATCAATATAAAGCAGCATGTCAAATTATGGAAATATGAAGATTATTTTTTCAAATTATCACATAAAGATAAAAAATATATTAAAGTAAAATGGAATACACTAAGGGTATTAAGTCTATCAGTTTTCAACAGATCACTGTGAGTTTGGATCTAATCCAACACAATGTTAATATAAAGCAGTATATAAATATTTATTGAAATCTGATGTTTACTTTTCAAGTATTCACATCAACATTAAAAATTCAAGTAAAAATGACATCAAAGGCTGTGATTCATGCAGCTGTTGATGAAAAACCTGGAACCTTGATCATGTGACATGTTTTCATTAATGAAAGTGTTAATGATGCTGTAGCTTAACTTGTCTGTGAGTTGTGTTTAATGAAAAGGATAATATTCAATGTTTATGAAAGGATTATGAAATAAGACAAGAATTGTGATAATTTGGAATATGTTAATTTCTGTTCCCTATATGCTATGTTTTCAATAAAAATAATATGAGGTGTAGACTGTACTAAAGAACTGAGGGGTGGGTTGATGTGTCCCTCACAGTTAATATATGTGGCCCTCACAGTTAATGTATGTCAATAAAAGTTACCAAGTTACAGTGAAATTATTCCAAAAAGAGTTATTCTATCAAGTTACAATAAAATCCCGTCATAAATACGGTCTGCAGACTGTGCTAAAGGTTTTTGGGCTTCTGACCTGCGTAGCCATCACAGTTGACCGACCATAACCAAAAGGGGACGTCCTCATCAAGACATTATACTGAGTCATCCTACCAAGTTACAATGAAATCCCTTCATAAATATGACCTGTAGTCTGTGCTAAAGTTTTCCGAGTTTTGGGTTTGGGCAGCCGTCATGGTTGAATGATCATGACCAAAAGGGGACGTTCTCATCTAGGCATTATCTGGAGTCATCTTACCAAGTTACAATGAAATCCCTTAATAATATGGCCTGTAGACTGTGCTAAAGGTTTTTGGGCTTCAGGCCCCTGTAGCTGTGACAGTTGACCAATCGCGACCAAAAGGGGACGTTCTCATCTGGACGTTATATGCAGTTATCCTACCAAGGTACAATGAAATCCTTCAATAAATACAACCTGTAGACTGTGCTAAAGGTTTTCAGGTTTTGGGCTCAGGCAGTCATCACGGTTGACAGATTGCGACCAAATGGGGAAATTCTCATCTAGACATCATACAGAGGCATCCTACCAAGTTACAATGAAATCCCTTCATAAATACGACCTGTAGACTGTGCTAAAGCTTATATACTTATGATGAGCTAGTTACATTCTTATTGTGAGCTGGTCACACACTTACTGTGAGCTAGTCACTTAAATGATTGTGAGCTAGTCACTTAAATGATTGTGAGCTAGTCACATGCTAATTGTGAGCTTGTCAGGTGCTTATTGTGAGCTAGTTGCAAGCTTATTGCAAGCTAGTCATATACTTATTGGGAGCTAGCACTTAGTACACCACTCACACTTTTCTAGAAGCTAGCAAGTGAATACACTACAAATTTTAGTTTTTTGGTGTTTAACATCACATACTTATACACAATGGCTAATCATGACCGCGACAGTTTTACGGGTGGAGGAAGCCGGAGTACCCGGAGAGAACCACCGAGCAACGACGAGCAGCTGCCAGCTCCCTAACATCGCAACTCCACACTGCAGCACAGGCAGGGTTAGATTGGTTGAAGACATGCGCACCATCGACGTGCAGTACGCCTTAGTACACGGTGTCATCGTGCCCCCACGCGGGAAATGGAGATGAAGTGTCTTGCCCAAGGACACAATGCAGTTGACACAGATGGGATTCGAACCAAGGACCTCTCGGCTTGCAGCCTGCACATCTACCTACTGAGCCACTGCACTCCCTTAGTTTGTTCCTGTATACAGACAATGCTCAATAAAAACTTAATTTTTGCACAGATGATACAACTTACTGGCATGCTCCTTCCCTACATATGGTGTCCCCTGTACAAACATCAAGAACTTCTCGTACGTCACATGGGTTGTTGCTAACAGTAACTGTAACATAAAGGAAGGATAGATAAAATGACATGTCATGGGGTTGGTAAAAACAATATGCTGCTTGCATTAAGAGAGAATTCATATAGACTTCAGAGAATGAAATTCCAGGACTTTCAAATAAAGACCTTTCAAGAGAAAACTTCAAGCACTTTCCAGGACCTTTATTTAAACATATTTACTCATCTCTGATATTTGTATACAAACCAGTTAACAATTCCAATGCATGAACAGAAATCAATAAGGCCCCTCAAAGTAGATTTTCTGTTTCTGTGCCATTTTTTTTTTTAAAAATGTATGTGGACAAGCAGTTTTTAATTTTAATTTGTATATTATATTTTTATTTTTTTATTTTTTTATTTTTTTTTTCCCTCAGATTCATATATACTTGGTTTGTTTTATGTTTGAGTCAGACTTGAAAGGGTGTTAGACTGATATCAAAATAATGAAATTCAAGCAACAAGTTTTCCCCTAATGCAACTTCCAATTTAACCAATTCTGTCTAGTTTAACCAAGCTCAATGAGCTCTGTCAAACAAGACCAAATTGGTTGAATTCCTAGTTATATCTTGGAGAGCTTGGCAATATAGAATCCTAATTTTCTGCTAGATTCGAATCCCAAATCGAAGATTTGAATCTGAATCAAATCCAAATTGAATCCAATGTTGTGTTAAATACCTAGTAAAGTTAGCAAAATGCACGATTTTTAGTGACAGCAACGAAAAATGAATGTAACATTGGGAGTGCCCCTGTAAATATATCATTATAAGATGGTCGGTATGTTTACAAGCATGTGAGTATTATGCAAACACTGATTATTATCAACCCAACTGGAACACATTGTAACAAAATGATAAGTAGTTTAACTGCACATTCCCGCTTCTATTATATTGATGCTGCAAACAGAAGTGCCGAACATTCTTTACATACGTATTTTTTGTCAACCTCTCGTGTATCAAAAAGAGAACAAATTTCTGTCATTTTCACTTTTGTACTTTGGATTAGTCATATTCTATGGGGCTTTTTATTAACAGTCAGGGCATGTGAGCACATAACTGTGCCGTGACTTAATATTAATGTAAATAAATCGAGTCAAGCGTAAAGGTATGTGAGTTCCAACAGAAGGAATTGTGAGTCACATTGACTTTTTTTATTATATTGTAATTCTGGTCAATTTAAAGATAACAGTCGCTGACTCAACGAGTACAGATTACAATTCTATCAAGCCGAACAAAAATGTTCATGTTCCTGGTTATTATACTCGCCCAAAAAAAGAAAGTGTGCATTGCAGAAGTTGATCAAACTCCAGAAAAATAATTTCGTAGGTGTAAAGAGTGTTAACCTGTTCATGAATAAGTTATATTGAACACAAAAACAGCTTTCCCCATTAAAATTGCATTAACGTTAAATGACGTGCTGCATGTTTGTGAAAAGGCATGTTTTGCACGTGGAGAGTCTGAAAATTCATGCAGCAGTGTGAATCCTTGGGTATTTAAACACTAAAGTAAGGCCTTCCTATCGTTCACATTCAAACTTGCGCTGCTGTTAAAACGACTCCACATTAGCATGCCAAGATTGACAATGAATCAACGTCTCCTTGCCCTGGGTATGATTAGAGCTGGCAGAACAAACAGAGAGGTTGCCCAGCATTTGAACTGCCACCGTAACACTGTAGACAGGCTAGTCCATCGACATGCACAACATGATGACGTTCGAGACCGACCCCGCTCCGGGAGACCCCGAGTTACCACCCCTGCACAAGATCGGTATATCCGTGTTGTCCATCTCTGGAACCGGCAACGACGACAGCCAGGAACATCCCTAACCTGAGACGGATACATCCTCAAACAGTAATCAACCAGCTGAGAGAATACGGCTTACGTCCTCGAAGACCTGCAATTCGTCCGATTTTGACGTTACGTCATCGTCGTTCTCGACTGCAGTGGTGTAGACAACATCTCAGGCATCCCTTACACTGGTGGCGACGTGTTTTATTCACAGATGAATGTCGTTTCCATCTTTCATCATCAGATGGCTGCCAGAGAGTGTACCGACCTCGAAACGAACGCTAAGCAGGTCCATGTGTCGTGGAGCGAAACCGTTATGGGGGAGGGTCTCTCATGGTGTGGGGTGGCATCACTGCCCGTAACAGAACTGAGCTGGTCATTATTGATGGCAATCTCAATGCAGCCAGATATCGTGATGAAGTGCTTACACCTGTTGTTGTCCCATTTCTGCAACGTCACGGCCCCGACGTCATTCTACAGCAGGACAACGCCCGACCCCATGCAGCTCGTGTTGTTCAACAGTATCTGCAGCAACAACAAGTGGATGTTCTTCCCTGGCCCGCAAATTCGCCCGATATCTCACCCGTTGAGCACGTATGGGACGAAATGAAACATCAGCTACGCCGGCTTCCCCATGCACCCTCAACACTTGTGGAACTCCAAAGACAGCTTATCAGAATATGGAACAACATCCCACAACACTTCCATGCTAACTTGTTCGCTTCCATGAGGCGTAGATGCACAGCAGTAGTCGATGCAGACGGAGGTCATACCAGACATTGAGTGTGTGACTTTTGTGTTTGACCCTTAGTGTCTTTGACTCTCCATGGCACCAAGAGTATTCGTCGTAGCGTAATAAAATTTCTCGTGTTGATCACAAATTGATTCATTTGTGATTGAATAAAATTTCCATGAATGAAAATGATATATATCTTTTTTTAGTGTTATTTTTTAGCATGCACACTTTCTTTTTTGGGAGAGTATATATTTTAATTGTATATTAGTTTCTGACAACTGTATTGGAGGGAATTCTTCAATAAGACATCGTAGTAATAACTAAAACAAAACTGCACCACTGATTCAAAATTTTGAATAGCCGTCAATGGATTCAAATTGAATCAAATCTCATGGAAGATTTGAACCCAAATCAAATCTCGAAGCTTCGCAGGGGCTTACTTGGCAAGGATTAGTGTCAGGCAAGTACATTTTTCAGTGGATTGAAAATGCAATTCAAGTTACAAAACAAACAGAAACTATATCATTTATAAGAATACATTTTGATGAAGTAATTACCCAAATATAATTCTGAAGAACTTTTTGAGGACTTTTCCATCCCTTTTAACCCTTAAGGACCTAATTCCTCCTTCATTTTTCCCTGCAACAGAAAAGGTGCCCCAACATGCAGTCTCTGGGTTAACTCATGAGTTACATTTTAAGTACCTTGGCAGTTGTTTAAAGGCATGTCTTGGCTTCCTAAGCAGCCACGACATGCCTGAAACCAACTTCAAAATCCACATAGTACAGTCTGTCAACACACAGAAAAATGTGTAAATATCTCAAGGTATTTTAGGGGTAAGGGCCTGGAAATTTTATACATGTTTGCTACACTCTGACAGTTCACATACTGTGACATTCCAGTTGTTTCTAGGCAAGTCTCGGTTGCCTATATAGGCTGCTAAGACTTGTCTAGAAACAACTGCCAATATTCCTGACAAAACATTGGGATTGAGACTTTAACTTGTAAAATGATAGAAGCTACTACCATTGCTCTCCTGAAGACACTTTATTGGCTTCACGCTACATATATTGGTTTCCTGTGTGCTGAGCACTAGAAAAATTAAAAAATTTAAAGTAATTTATATATTTTTTATACTTACCAATGGCCCAGACTTAGCTGGTGCTGACTCTAAAATATTCAGGGCCAAACACAAATTTTGCCCCCCAAATCCTCAAAATTTGCATCCAAAACCAAAAAACTGATGTCTTAAATGGTCCTCCATACTTTTGTCCACTGCGCATGCGCAGTGTCAAGGAAGTACCGAAATTGGTGCCAAGCCTCATTCTTACAACCAGTGCCTGCTAAATGTACATAATCAGCGGGGAGGTATGAGTTCCGAACTCATGGGAAGGCCATCCTCGTCTGAGTCATTGGTAAGTATAAAAAATATATAAATTACTTTAAATTTGTTCATATTTTTATACTGCAACCAATGGCCCAGACTCAGCTGAATAGAAAAAAGGCTGGAGGGCCTAGGACAGAAGGGAAAGTCCAATAAGCTAAATTATATATACAGGAATATCCTCTCAAGGAGAAAAGAAGAGAAAGGATTTACATATGTCTTTCTTATTTATTAGAAATAAGAAAGACACAATACCAACCAGATAATTCAGCAGTATATCATCTATAACTTCTATTAACATCCAGTATAACCCATTATACTAATTTAATAAAAGAATCCAATAAATAAAGATAGTCCAGAGAAACAGACTCTTTATACTATTTAAAAGTGTCAGAGCATTGTAAATTAATGCTCATATGACACGTGACATACACAAATGCTTCACACCGAGCTACACTTTATAAAAATATTACATAAATGAGATATATATTAGCTTTACACATTAATACCATGCCAGCACCGACTCGAAATTACTGACATCAGGGGGGGAATTCCCTTGCTTTTAACTATAAAACCCGTGATATGAGGGAAAACCATCACCCCCCACCCACCCTTCCCCTTGCTCTGGGTCAAATCACCACAGAACGAAGAGGGCAGCAGGACAGAGTCACTGCTGGAACAGAAAACCTACATAACTATAGCTGTAATCGTTTAATAGACAACATTCTGAGCAACAGATAATGGACCTAAACATCTAAGATCACCTGAAATAGACTCTATATTTCTAAGGTAAAACTTTGTAAATGTAGAAGGCTGTGTCCAGTAAGCAGCCTTCATGAGATCAGTAATGGCAATACTGTTAGAATAAGCCCAAGATGTGGACAGCGCTCTAACTGCATGCGCTGAAATCTTAAGCACCGACTGCTGATTAGAAGATAAGCTTTCATAAGCAGTACGAATTGCTAACTGAATCCATCTAGCAATAGAATGAATAGAAATGCCCATTCTATTGAGAATTAATGATAAAAAGAAGCGTTTTCTTCCTTTTCTGATAAACTCTGATCTGCGTTTATAAATGCGCATAGCTCTTACTGGTCACAGCAAAGGTCTACGGCCATCTCTCGCCCGCGGTCCGGGTAGACCTGAACGAGCTAGCTACCAGACTAACTGGCTTCCTCTGATCCATCCTCCAACCCGTCGTCGCTGGCTGTGCATGATCCAAGATTAGTGCTCGCAACACCCTTTCTCCTCTGCTGGACCACAACGGACATACCCGGCGTCACATCACCCACATTATGAGTGAAAGATCCACCGGGCGAGCTAGCTGGCGACAAGGTCATCAATCCTACTAAGGATCTAGGCCCTTGTCTGATTTCCTTGAGCACTTTTGCTGCTAGCTCTTCATTGGTTTGCGACGACGGCAGCACACTTCCGGAAGACATCGCGGAAACATCACCCTGTTCTTGTTCCTCTGAAAAAGAGACTGAAAAACTAGAGTGACCTTGTGGCGAGAGGACTGTCATGGACCTCTCACCACTAACAATATACCGTGACACACGTCTCCAACGTTTGTCATCCGACTGGAACACACTGAACAAGAACAAGAATTAGTGCGAGTACAGTGACAACAGCAAATACAATGAGCATGAGAATCAAAGGAAGACTTCCTCGATTTACAATTTGAACAATATTCTTTCGTAATTAAAAGACATTTACAGCCTTAGTAACCCTTGAAAATACAAAGATTCATAGTAATAATATAATCCGTATCAAAAATTTCGAAAAATAATTCAAAAGAAAATTTAAAAAAAAAAAAAATTTTGACATGAGCCCAAGTTCCCAAAGGGAACGATGAGCCCAAATGGATCCCCAAAAAGCCTAAGTGTGGACAAAAATTTTAAAATATTTCTAAAAATTAATGTTACACTTAAAGACAATATTGATGTGTCTGACTATATAATAAACCTTACATAAGACAAGGAATCACTGACAGAAGTAACCGTTGTCAACGTAAACCAAAGTCAATAACAACCGGAAACAAGACTCCATGCAATTTTATAAAAAACAAGAGGCCCCACAGGGCCTGAGGCGCTCATCTTGTACAGAACACAATTTAAACAGAGTCCAAGAATGAGTCTACATTAAGCAAGCCATCTCCATAGACTACACTGTCAATCCTTGAGTCCCTCAGGAGTGACAAAAATAATCTAGGCATCATGCCTTTTCTTCAGTTGATCGTAAGTAAAATGTAGAGCTCCCCTATGAAGCCCCTTGATACAACCTATGTGGATTAATCTTAGTACCTCTAGAGGGTACTGAATACAAAATTTTTAATTCTTCAGCAAAATGGCCAATTCCGGCTCCCATAGAGAGCCCAAATATTAACCCAGGCTCTTGATTTGAACACAATTAAATCTGACTTCCCTAGAGATGCTGTGTACCGAATATGAAAGCATTCTGACTGTTGGATCTGAAGAAGAGAAATTGTAAAGAAATTTCTTCGAATTGCACTAAGTTCAAATTTGGGCTACCATAGCGAGCCCAAACATTGACCTATGGATCCAATTTGAACAAACTTGAATCTGACCCCCCTAGAGATGTTGTATACCAAATGTGAAAGCATTCTGACAAGTGAATCTGAAGAAGAAGATTTTTGAACAAATTCCCTCATATTGTACTAAGTTAAATTTCATGTTCCCATATGGAGCCCAAATATTAACCTAGGCACTCGAATTGAACAACCTGGAATCTGACCCCCCTAGAGATGTTGTATACTAAATATAAAAGCATTCCGACTGGTGGATCTGAAGAAGAAGATTTTTAAAGAAATTTTCTCATATTGCACTAAGTAAAAATTTGGGCTACCATAGTGAGCCCAAATATATACCTAGGGATCTGATTTGAACAAAATTGAATCTGACCCCCATAGAGATGTTGCATACCAAATATCAAAGCATTCTGACTGATGGATCTGAAGAAGAAGATTTTTTTAAATTACCCTCCATATTGAACAAAGATAAAATTTGGGCAATCCATAGGAAGCCCAAATATTAACCTAGGGACTTGGTTTGAACAATCTAGAATCTGACCCTCATAACAATGATGTATACCAAATATTAAAAGATTCTGACTGGTGGTTCTTAAGAAGAAGATTTTTAAAGAATATTCCCTATATTACCCTATGTTAAAACTTCGGGCTCCTGTAGAGAGCCCAAATATGAACCAATGAGCTTTATTTCAACAAACTTTTATCTGACCCCCCTATGAATGCTGTATACCAAATATCAAAAGATTCTGATGATTGGTTCTGGAGAAAAGATTTATTAAAATTTTTGCAAATATGCTGACTCAGCATTTTTTCGATGCCCATTACAGAACACCCTAACATAACCGATGGCAATTTTTTTTTACCATTCAATTCTACTGGTCATAAGGATACTTCATACCAAATAAAAGATCTCTGTTCCGTGGGGTTTGGGAAATATGGGCGTTTGAAAATATTTCTATTTTTAGCATCCAGGGTTCCCATGGGGATGCGGGAATTTTTTTTTTTTGCATGGGTCAAGTACTTATGACCCAATACTACCACAAACCAAATTTGGTTCATACCGGACCATCGGTTCAGAAAATAGAAATTTTGGGCGGGGCCAAAAATCTTACCCCTCCTATTACAAAGCCAAATATTACTTCACGAACTTCGTTTGAACAAACTTGATTCTACACCTCATATGGAAGCTCCATAGCAAATATCAAGTCATTGTACACACTGGTTCTTGAGAAGATTTTAAAAATATTTTGGAGCATTTTCCCCCACTCCCTCCCTATGGGGCTGGGCATGCTGAGTTGAACAAAAATGACTCACACAAACTTTCACTTGAATTGGCCCAGTGGCTTTGGAGGAGAAGACCAAAACATGGTGTTGACGGACGACGGACGGGAAGCGATGAGATTAGCTCAGCTTGACTTTATCAAGATGAGCTAAAAATGGCCTGAGAAACACAAGATCTACTTTGTGGGATCTTATGGTATTTTACTTCTTTACTATAAAAGAATATAACAAAAATGTGAGTCATGGATGAATAGACATTGATGCTCAGCAGTTTTTCAACTTTTGTGAACAGGGTTCTCATGCATTGAGCAACAATACTGGGTTGCAAGCAGTGAAATATCAGCAAAAGCTGCTTTAATGAATTACTCACTGATCTGCAGATAATTATCTGAACAATTATAATAGTATTCCACAAGAAAAAAAATGGGGATTTCCCATTTTTATTTTACCTGTGCAATACTATTGGAGTCTCTCTCAAAGTTAACAGTGTGTCAGTGGTATATCAGTGGACAATTCATTAAATTTTAAACTTCTGCTGGTTCTTCAGTGCATGCAGTACAAAGTCTAATAGACTGACAGTGTCATCACCAAGGAATTATAAAATTCAAGGAGGTTCAGACACTACCAGAACATCAACCTAAGGAGGCCTGGAGATTTTTAAAAAATGTTGCTAAACTTTGAGTCTTCATTCTATAGATTTTTTAGGGGTTTCTTGGCAAGTCTTGGCTTGCCAGGAAGCAACTGTCCAAGTTCTTAGAATGTAACTTGCAAGTGTATCTAAAGACTGACTCTTGGGGTACCTGTTTTGTTGCAGTAAAAAGTTATCAAAAACAGAATTAGGCCTTTAAGATTTAAAGGAGTTTCTAGAGCCCTGGACATTTTTTTTTTCAAATTGTCAGAATTTGAGAACCATGTGTTAGTATGTTACATATTAACACTGTGATAACAATGCAATCATTGTGGATATATACTCACAGTTTGTGTTTTCTACTTGTGAATATAGCACCGTAGTATTGGTTCCGTTTATAGGGAATGTTTCTTCTGGAAGCTGTGCAATAGCTTTAGATGTTTCAGCGTAAGCATCTTCATTCTCAACAATATTCAATTCATGGTCTACAACCAAACTTCCCTTGCTGAAAGTACAGACATTTCAAAGTAAAACAAACAATGTTTCCTGGTAGGTGACACATAACAATGCTTCCGAAAAGGGCATTCATATCCTAAGGATTTCCAAAATGACATGCATTATGCACTGCACTGGGTTTTTCACTCCAATCCAGGGTGAGTTAATTGAAATGTGGTGAGTGGGTGGAGGGTCGGGACAAAATACTATTTTGGCAGTGCCAGAAGAAAAATATTTCAACCCTCCTTTATTTCATCAAATTCTGTGTTGTGAGTGGATATCCCCATAGGAAAAGATTTAGAGTCTGCCATGGGAAAAAATAACTTTACATGCAATTCAGAATGCCCAGAGTACCTGTTAAAGGCTTAAATGCCCAGAGAGTGAAGGCATACCTGAAGCAAAATGATCAAAGAAATATTTGGTGAGGGTACATCAACCTGTTTTAGGGATTCCAGGCATGAATGTAATAAAAGGTTGACAATTTTTTCAGGAAAAGATTTTGTAAAAACCTAAGTACAGTTTAACTAATGGTATCACATAGACGACCATAAAAACATTGGGGCAAAAAAAAAAAAATATGATCACGTCACTTTAATTTTGGCATTCAAATATCTTTGTTAAAATTTTAGCCCTTCAGACAACTTTTTCTGACCCGAGAGCAAGGGATCATGCAACAAATAAGAAAGAAAAACTGACACAAAGGGAAGTACCAGTCACATGCACATATTTTTCAGGGAATTCTCTACAAAAACACAAAAAAAGTCAGGAATTTTCAACAATAATGCAAGATGTCAATAGAATGTTTCAAACATTCATTGAAACAATATATTTTCCCATGGCTGTTTATTTTTAGATTGCATTATTTCTGTGTGCAACATTTCAAGGCAGGAAACTCTAATTCAAATATTTAGTTCCCTGATACCTATAATCATCCCCAGCCCTACCAAAGAGACATTTTACCACTTCCATGAGATAAAAGTCATTTTTGCATTAGAATCCAACTTTTGACTCCTGCTGAGTCAAAAACATGGGAAATTTGCTCTTTTATGGAAAAGTGTCCAAACTTTGTCAAAAGGGCTTAAAAATTGGTATTGCCTCCAAAAGATTCTTCTAGCCTGTTACCTAATAAATTAGCTAAGAGGGATGAGAATTTACAGCTTTCTTTAAAAACTTCCCTGATCCCAAAATAAAACTAAAATCTGCATCTGCACACAAAATGTTTGTCTCATTTAACCATACTCCAAGCAAAACAGTGTCCCAACCCCCACGAAACAATATGAATGTCAATTTGATTTCAAAAATTGGGGATGCAGCAAGATATTTGACCAATATAAGAGGACTTCTTTGACCTACTGATGTGGTAAAATATAGCCCTGAATAGGATCCCCAGGTATGAGAAAATGTAGATCCAGGCAAATGAAAAGCAAAGAAACACCTTGTCTGATGAAGAGACAGACATCCAGATAGGCTTGCAGTAACACAGTTTGGAAGTCTACATGAGAGTGCTGAATGATATACAATGAAAAATATAGTGGAAGAGCCAGGACAAGGTTGTCAAATAGAAAAATAACTCAGTGGACCATGAGTGCTACAGTCTCAAATTAAATCATATGAAACAGAAAGTGTTTGATATTAACTTCAGCCTCAAAAAAACATGCTGTAGTCTTTCCATATATTTATCATCAGCAGAAGGGTTAAATATGTGTGTGGGGGGGGGAGGAGGGGGGAGGGGGGACTTGGTTCAAGGAAAGAGCAATATTGAACAGCTGTCACTGTAAATTTGTGCTTCATCATGGGAACCATGACGGCACTAGTACAAGACTACTATATTGGTAGCTATGCACAGATGCCATTCATTCACATTTGTCATTTTATTATGTTATTTTTTTCACTGTAGCCCCCTCCCCTCCCCAAATACTCTTTCAATGAACAAATTGTTTTCCAGTGCAGTATAGGTTTTCTGGCTGTGTTTGAATGGTGATTTGGGAGGAGGTTGGAAGACTGGACTCCTCCCTGTCCCTAGTACCATGAGGGGGTACCATGGTTTAAATAAATGTGTTAATAGGGTAAAATAGGCTGTTAGTTAGCAGTTGCCAGAGGTTATAGTGTGCTCCTGGGCAATACACTTGCTCAAGATGTGAATTTGCTTGCATTAACAGCCTTAGATTTGGCAATATATAGCCTTCATTGTTGACTGTGACAAAAGTGTGACTTTTCAAAACAATAAAGCAGTTTTTTTTATTTGTATAAATTTACCTGAAATACTACAAACTTCATTTTAACTTGTTGAGTGCTGGAAGCCACTATCGGGGATTTAAAAAAAATGAGGGTACCAGATCAAAAGCAGACATTTTCCTTGCTTATGTTTCATATTCAAATGCAGGTAATATTTTATTTATATAAATTTGTTGTATTACAAATTACTGGAGAATGCCTGTGGGCACTCTCCAATAATTTGTAATATAACTAATTTTGAAAACCAAATTCTGACTGCACAAAATAATCTAGTCTTCAAACAGTTAAATAAAGAGGCTTGAATCGCTAATCCCCCTGCACCCCCCAATTGGGGAGGGGGAGCTTTTTTCCCACATGAAATCACTCTGAGTCCAGCCAAACCTAGTTTGAAGCAAAATTTTTTGTGGTCTAACTGACTGGATGGGGAATGGAGGGGGGGGGGGGTCGGGGTCATAGGAGTCAAATTTTTTTTTCTGCATGAAATCCTTCAACACATTTTTAAGTGAAGAAAAAAAAAGTCCAATTTGACACCGGGATGGGTCGTGGGAGTCAGAGAAGAATTTTTTTTCCTGCATCACATACGCAACTCTAAATCCTCCAAAATGCATTTTCTTGGAGCAAAATGTTTTTTACCAAATTGGCACTGGGGGGGAGGGGGGGGGGGGGGAGTGGTGTTCATCATATGAGTAAAAAATAACTTCATTGGATAATGGTGGTCATCAAACATGAGGTAGACATTGTTCCCAAAGAATTATATACCCCGAAAAGTTGATATTTGGTTACTCATGTTCAAGTTATTCCATGAACAAGCATTACAAAGTATTTTTTAACAAAGGGCAATAACTCTCATAATTTTCAGCGAATATCGCTGGTCATTGAAATGGTGTAGACTTTGATGCTATAGAGACATACACCAAAAAGAAATGAAATCTGTTTTTTATTGTTAAAGTTATGCCATAAACAAGCATTACACTATTTTGTGTCAAACAAAGGGCAATAACTCCAATAATTTTCATCATACATCGCTGGTCATCGAACATAAACAAGCATTACACTATATATTTTATTAAACAAAAGGCAATAACTCTCATAATTTTCATCGGATATTGCTTGACGTAGACATTGTTGCAATAGAGATACATACCAAAAAGAATTGAAATCTGTTAAATATTTTTCAAGTTATGCTGTAACAAGATTTACAGAATATGTTTATGACAAAGGGCAATAACTCCCATAATTTTCAGATGATATCGGTGGTCATCGAACTTGATGTAGACATTGTTGCTATAGAGACATATACCAAAAACAATTGAAATCTGTTAACTATTGTTCAAATTATGAAAAAATGTTTGGATGGATGGAAAGACAAATGGATGGAGGTCTATATCCCTTCCTTGTGGGCGGAATAAAAAGTTCACCCAATGGAGTCCACCCAAAACATCAATCACCTGATGCAGCTTGGTGAGCCCCCTTTCAACAAATGTTAGTTTTATCTATGCACATATACATCTGACTAAATCTGAACACCCTCATCCTTGTTCTCAGAAGTTTAGAGGTTGCTGCTGTGATTATAAATCTCTCGAGTCGGTCAGGGCAGGGTCAAGCAGAGGGTGTGATGAATCGAGATTATGGAGCACATTGCTATTGCCTATGAATATCCACTCTTGTGTTACTAAATGTTGTGTTTTTAACTGTTGTGGAATCGATGTTGTTGGGGTGTGTGCGAGTGTAGTGTGATTTTGCAGCATGATTCTTATGGGTCAGTTGATGCAGGGTCAATCAATGAACAGCACTCAGCAGACATGCTGAAATCTGTTCAGGGGTGTAGGCAGTAAAAGGAGTTTATGCAGGTCATCGCTATTGCCTATCCACATCCACTGTAACATTGTTTGCATTTATACCTGTTCTGGAGTTAAACTTATCAAGAGAGAATACAAATGACGTGTGATTTTCAAGTGTGATTTTGCAGACTTCATTTGAACAAAGTTGAATCTGTCCCCACTAAGGATGCTGTTTTCCAAATATCAATAGATTCTGACTGATGGATCTGAAGAAAAAGATTCTTAATGAATTTTTGACGGATGAACAATGGACGAATCATTACCTGAAAAGATCCGCTGATACTTGTCAGGAAGAGCTATAACCTTGGCTCAAGATCATGACACACCCTTTGGTCATAAGCAATCATTCTGTGAAGTATCAACAAGATCAGTACACTGAATAGTTTTGTATCGATCAGACAGATAAAATTAGAATGGATGACCAAATGAACAGTATGTGACCTTTTCCTTGGAATTATGACTGTAGATCAAAATCATTACACACCTTTGAGTCTTAGGCAATCATTGTATTAAGTATGAACAAAATCAGTCCATTGAATAATCTTTTATAGACCGGCTGCTATATGTTCCCCAAAACTTTTCGGAGATGATAGAAATTACAACTCTGCTTGTTTAACAATAAGCTGCATAGGACCAAAACTGACAAAAATGAGTGTTTAACAACTTAGCCTAACCATATGCAATTGATCAAATCATGATTGTTCAATTCACAACTATACAAGAGGCCCCAAGGGGCCTGAAGTGCTCACCTGACAAAGCCTGGCAAAGGCACATTGCTTCTTCATAAAGAGGCTTGAGGTTTTTAAAAAAATAATTAAACATTTATCATTTACATTTTTTCTTTCACTGACTAAGGCAGTGCTTTGAGAGAACATGCAGTGCCAAACATCTCAAGAGTTCTCAGGAGGAAATTGCATTATTTCAAATACTTCAAATGAACAGAAAAAAAAACAATTATGCAAAGTACTGAGTAATATAAAAAGTTCAAAAGGTTAACTCTTAAAGGTCTGGACAATTGTTCTGAATTCACACCTGACTGCATCCTGTACACACCCAGTGGTTTAACAATGATTCCTAGTCTTGGCTGCCTGTAAAGGCAGCCAAGACTGGACTAGAAACCACTGCCTATGTAATTTGTTAGCAGGGCCTACTCATGATGGCGTGTTAAGGGCACCTGTTCTGAGGTCATACAAATTGGAAAAAGGGCCTAAAGGTTAAGAGAGTCCCAACTGGTAAGAACTTGATTTAAACAAACCTGAATCTGGCCCCTTAAGGATGCTGCATACCAAATATAAAAAGATTCTGACTGGAATAACTGAAGATTCAGATTTTTAAAGAATATTCCTCATATTGCACTTTGTTAAAATTTCAGTTCCCAAATGGAGCCCAAACATGAATCCAAGGATTGTATTTGAATAAAGCTAAATCTGCCACCATTCCCTCACCCTCCAATAGTAAATATCAAAAGATTCTGACTCATGAATCTGCAGAAGATTTTTAAAGAATTTTCCTTATATTGCACTTGGTTAAAAATTCAAGTTCCCATTAGGAGCCCAGGTATAAATTCAAGGACTTCATTTAAACAAACTTCTATGTGACCCCTATAAGGATGCAGTATACCAAATGTTAAAAGATTCTAAGCAGTGGATCAGAATTAGAATAAGAAAATATTCCTCATATTGCACAAACTTAAATTGTGGGTCTGAGACCTCAAGTGGCCTTGTGGGCCTTATTTGAAGGAATCATTAATTTTATCCACTGACATATACCCAAAACATCTGACTTAATTTGATCACAATCGACCCAGTCATTTGTTAGTAGGATTTATTTTGACAAATGAATAGTAAATTCTTCATTAGGTTTTATGTTAAATTTCAAACCCCTCTGATACTCCCAAAAATCTTGGGCCAATTTGTTAGGTAAAGGGTTAAAATGGTGAGACCACCTGCCAATAAAAAGCCAATATACAATAACTCTTCTTCTAGTTCAATAATCCAAGATGCAAAGTACCATAACTAACAACAGGTAGCGTACAATGGCCTAACAAAAAGCTTTTGTTCAAACTGTTATTGTTCAAAATGCAAAGTGTCAAATCAATAGAATAGAAAAAGAAAGATTGCCTGCAGATAAAGCCAATATCCAATAACTCTTCTACTTCAATCCTCTAAGTTGTAAAGGGCTATAAATGAACAAAACTCTCAGTTTGGTTACACACATAAGTGAAGGAATGTTTGTGCTGGGGAACTTGGGCCTAACCTTGATAGCTGGAAGTCACCACCAAATGATAAGGGGAGGATACAAGGGTGTTCCTTTTAGTTTAAAAAGGGTGGGGGTATTTTTTATATTAAATTTCAGACTAAGGTCTACCCTTCCTCTTTGTTGTTTTCCCTGGCCCTCCCATGATTGGTCTGGTAAGGAAGAGGGTGACCTCAAATATGGTCTTGACGTCACAAAGCTCCAATCCATAAATGTGGGTTGGGGGTCCATACAAAGTTATTGTAGGGAGGTATTATGTAAAAAAAAACTGTTATTGAAAATTTGTTACTGTATGATGTCGTTTTGTGTACTCATGAGATTATCACGATTTCCACATCCCAGTCTTTGAAATTGCATATTTTTCAAGCGTATCTTGGTTGTTGGAATTTTCTTATTTTGCACTCCCATCCCAACAAATAAAAAGTTTTTATTTTCAGACAATCCATAACTGAAAATCCCAGTCTTTGTGCATGCATATCACTCAAGTGTATCCTGGACGTTAGAATTGTTTAATTTACACCCCCCCCCCCCCCACCCGCCCTTCAACAAAAAAAATGTTTTCAGTCTCAGACAATCCCATCACTGAAAATCCTTCTCATTAAAACATTGTTAAAATGGACATTCTCGTATGTTTACCACGACACCATCATCAGCAAATCCTTCTAGTGAATTCAGTTTTAATGATCCTAAGGAATCTCCATACCAGATAACGATTCTTCATGCAGCCTGGGAAATATGAGTGTTTGAGTTTTTTTCCTATTTTTAACTCCCAATGGTTTGCAAAGAAATTTTTTCAGGCAAGAATCAAGTACTTATGAAAATAATTAATAGTTCAAACCATAATTGGTTCAAATCATCCCATTGTTTCTGTACGTAGAAATATTGGTCAGGTTTTAGCCTAAAGTAGGCATCCTCCCACAGTGGACCCAAATACTGACCTATAAATTTTCCTTGAACACACTTAACTCTTCATCGCAAAAGAAAGTTCCAAACCAAATATTAAATCATTCAAGTGGTTTGTGAGAAGTATTTTTTAAAGTATTTTAGACTTTTGGGCGTAATCCTAATCCCAAATCTTTTGCAAGAAAAGCTTGAATGCGTTTTCTATACCAAGATGGCACTTTGGTTTATATCTTGCAGGTTCTGAAGTAGAAGTGTTAGTTGATAGAACACAAGAAAGATGATAACTCTGCATTACCAACACCTTAAAACACCAAATTTCTTGATTCATCTGACTTTACTGGTTCCAAGGAAGCTTTATTTCAAATAACAATGGATTGGTCCATACAGTTTTTGAAATATGAGCATTTCAATATTTTTGGTCCAGCATTTTTGGCGTTTTTAGCATTAACCCCACCCAAGGGAAATGGCAACTTCTGCACAAGAAAGATGAAAACTTGGCACTTTCCTATTACAAGCAGTGTTACTGATAACAATTTTTGGGGTCCATCTGATTCCAACGGTCCTAAAGAAGCTTCATATCGAATAGTAATATTCTGGTCTGTGCAGTGTTGCAAATATGGGCATTTGGGGATACTCAAAGAGCTGCCAAAAATATTTTTTGTGCATAAAACAAGTACTTATGACTCAATTATACTACATGCCACATTTGGTTTAAATCAGCCTATCAGTTCTGGAAACAGCAATTTTGTGAGAAGCCTATAAAAAATATACAAATTACTTAAAATTTATAATATTTTTATACAACAACCAATTGCCCAGGCTAGCTGAATCATGAAAAGGCTGGAGGGCCTACGACATAAAGGAAAATCCAATCTCTTAATCACTTCAGTAAAGGATATCTCCTACAGGAGAATAGGAGAAGATAGGAATTATATATGTCTTTCTTCTTTACGAAAAACGAGAAAGACATAACACCAACAATAATTGAGTATTACATAATATATAATTCTCCATTTAATGCCAGCATAACCCGTTTAGCTAATTCGGTGAAGGAAAGCCAATATATAAAGTTAGTCCAGAGAATGAGACTATTTATACTCATTTAAAAGTGTCTGAGGATTGTATATTATCACCCGTTAGGCACGTGACATAAATGAGAAGATTTATTGCTTCACACCGAGCTATACATTAAAACCATTCCAGCACCATCTCAGGACAATACTGACACCAGAGGAGGTCTTCCCTTACTTTTCACTATAAAGCCAGATGATCATAAAGGAAAAAAGGATCCCCCGCTTCATCTTGTTCTGAGGTATATGTTCTCAGAACAAAGAGGGCAGTGGAACAGCATCACTGCTGGAACGGGCTGCTTACATAACTATAGATGTAACCATTGAAGGATGACATTCTGAGCAACAGAAGGAGGACCTAAAGATCTAAGGTCACCGGAGATGGAATCTACATTTCTCAGGTAAAACCTGGTAAATGTAGAGGTCTGTGTCCAGTACGCAGCCTTCATGAGATCAGTAATGGCTATACTGTTGGAATAAACCCAAGAAGTGGACACCACTCTAACCACATGCGCTGATATCTTATTAACAGAACTTTTGATCCGAAGATAGATTTTCATAGGCAATGCGTATTGCCAACTGAATCCATCTAGTGACTGAATGAAGAGAAATATCTTTCCTGTTTGGAATCAATGAAAGAAAGAAACGTTTTCTTCCTTTTTTAATAAAATCTGATCGATGTTTATATATGCGCAGAGCCCTGACTGGACACAGCAAAGATCTATGGTTGTCCGAGGACGGCAGAGCCTTAATGATAATAGGCTCAGGCCGCTTGTCTGGAGTCTGATTCTTAGCCAGAAATCCAACTTTCGTAGTCAGGGTAATGGTATTACCCACACTACGGTAGTGAGATTCATCAACAGATAAAGCATGAAATTCACTAACTCTTCTAGCAGATGCAAAGGCTAAGAGAAATGTCATTTTATAGGTCAAGAATTTGAACTCTACAACGTCCAATGGCTCAAACGGAGCATTTTTGAGCTTCAACAGAACCCAAGCCAAATTCCACTTAGGAATTGAGAGTTCTAGGTCTATTAACAGAGAAATTTCTAACCAGCTTGGACAATGAAGCATTTGATCCAATAGCCAAGTTATCATGATGAGCGTACATGTCTGATAACATAGACCTATAGCTTTTAATAGTGACGGGCTGCAGTTTGAGATCGTCAAACATGCAGACCAGGAAATTAGCAATATTTGGTATGGATGGATCACAAATGTCTATCGACTGATCCTGACACCAATGGAAGAAAACCCGCCACTTCGTTGCATAGTTCAACGAAGAGGAGGACCTCCTGCAGTTACAAATTGCATCTACTGCTCATCCTGTAAACTGTTTTCCGTGCAAGAAGGACCGCACAACAGAAATATGTGAAGGTTGAGACCTTTCGGGTTGTGATGCAGTGTGCGTAATTTCCCCTGATAAAGAAGGTCCTCTCGTGGAGGAAGCTTCCAATGAACGTCCCATAACAGTCACCTGAGAAGACTGATCCAAGGTTTCTGTGAAGACAGAGGTGCTACTAGCAGGATTTTAAAATGAGACTGTTTGATCTTTAACAGAATCTGCTGAATCAACGAAGTTGGAGGATACACATATCCTATCATTTCGTCCCATGAGACTGACAGAGCACCTACAGCTTAGGCTTGATAGTCTGGACATGGCAACACAAACGTCGGTAACTGATTGTTCAGATGCATCGTAAACAGATCTATCATGGGGCGATCCCACTGGTAGCAAATCTGCCTGAATACTCGTTTGTTGAATGTCCACTCTGATGGCAACAGGCGAGAGAACGAGTATATGACAGACAGAAAGATGAACATGATGATTCTTGACATCTAGGAGAATCCATTAGTTCGTATTATGGAATTGAATGAGTGCTGCCCTGGTTCCTGATGTACACTACTACTGTCGAGTTTCCGACAAAATCTGAACATGAACGTCTGCTACTATGTGAATTCAATGTTGTAGCGCTAGCCATATTGACAACATCTCTTTGATGTTTATGTGTTTCTCTAGGAACCGAGGGTCCCAAAGACCTTGACACTTCAAGTCTGCAGGATTTAGAGTTGCGCCCCAACCTGACTTGCATCGGTCATAATCGTGAAAGCCAGATCCAGCAGTTGCAGCGGAACTCCCTGGGTTAACCAATGAATATCTGCCAAAATCTGAACCCTTTGTTTTACTAGGTCCGTTAAAACAATACTGGTTTCAAGAGAATGCGTCTTCACACTCCAGTTCTTTGCAAAGAATATCTGGAGGGGACGTGTGCGCAGACGGCACATCAGAATAAGATCTGCAGCCACTCTGCACAACCCCATCCGTCGCATGAATTCCCTCACTGTTAATGCGTCTGAGTGTAGACAAAAGCGGGCATAACAACTGACTAATTTCGCTCTGGGTAACGGCAGTTGGATCAGATTTGTGATTCTCGAAGCTCATTCCCAAGTGAGTGAACGACTTGGATGGAGCTAGATCCGACTTTTTTCTCATTTATGATGAAACCGAGACATCAGAGTAATAGAAGCAAACTCTGAACCTCGTTCTGAAGAATAATTCTGTTACCGTATCTCTGTAGAATGTCGTCCAAGTAAGCCAACGTCACCGCAGATGAATGAGCTCGGAAGTATGACATTACCGAGTTCATTATTCGAGTGAATGCCCAGGGAGCCAGGTTCAGACCAAAGCACATTGCACTGAACTGATACACCTTCCCATGCACGGCAAACCACAGGTACTTTCTGAATGCCGGATGTACCAGGACATGAAAGTATGTATCCTTCAGATCTTTGCTAAAGTCGTTCACTCGAACGCTCGCCCTTACAGACCGAATGTAGAATTTTTGAGTCACGATAGGCTTGTTTGTCCAGCTCAAGTCTATCACCGATCAGAACAAGCCATTTGGCTTCGGTACGAGGTACAGGTGACTGTAAAAACCCTGAGAATCCAGATTCTCAACGACCTCTATTGCTTCCTTTAATAAGAGAGCCTGTACCTCTGCTAGGAGAGACTCTTTTTTGCAAGGATCCGACGGAAGATTTGTCCAATGCAGACAACTTGTTAGTGGGGGGTTTCGCTCGGAATGATAGCCGTAGGCCATCCGGGACTACACTTCTCACCCACTGATCTTCCGTGACTGTTATCCAGTTTTTCGCAAAGTTTGGTAACCTTCCGCCAACTGGCCAGCAATAGATCTTGACCATCACCTGTATGACCTGCAAGGTTTATGGAAGGAGAAACTACGACCCCCAGCCTGCTCATCCAAATGCATAGGAACTCTCTGAACATCTTCACCGACCATTTTAAATGAACATGGTCCAAGAAACGGTATGTTTATGGAAGATGAAGTTAAGAAACCGCCTTTTCTCCTTGCACTCAAGAGGTTAAATACAGTGGTGTCTATATGGCCGAAGGCCTGCGACACCTTCCTAGCCTGAACTGGAAAAGAAAGGACTTCCTCCTTTGTCCAAATAAAGTCTGCGTCCAACGACGCCAGAAGTTTCTCTCGTTGTCGCAGCATTTTGATTCGTTGGAACAAATTAAGGGTAGTATTGATGGATGAAATCCATCGCAACCAGGTGCTGTTCCGAAAGGAAAGGGTAATCCACTTCCTTATCCCTTTCACCTCTGAGAGAATCAGTTGTGAATCTCAGTCCATTGCATCTGTGTGAACAGATGACTGGACCGCCCCAGCACCATCCGATAGCTCAGATTTTGAGTCTGAGGGAGGCTGCAACTGCACTTGCTGGGATGCTGCTATCAGCTGCGCAATCTGCGACAGCAAGTCTGTCACCGCGGCCTAAGGAGCAGCGGTCCGCGGTTTCTTAGCAGCTTGCTCCTCCTGGGACAGTGTCTCAGAGATGGCTCTCAACTCCGCACATCCCGATGATCGAGGCCTCGTCTCCCTAGCTACCGGATGGTCCGACTTCACAGGCGAAGAGTGGTCCCTTCTTCGCGCAGCATGCTGGATATCCGAAGTCGGGTAGCTAGGATGTGGTCGTGTGTGCTTTGTATTCGAAGTATAAGAAGCCGTGACTGTAGCCGAGGCCGGCAGCAATCTATACGGAGCGTCCCGAATGGCAGGTGTGGACGTATGCTCCGGCCATGCACAAGTTCTTCACCACAACATCTGGATCCACATGTTATTGGGATAGAGAGGGACCTCTCCACTTGCGGTCCATTCAGACCTCGCCAAGCTTCCCAAAACACTTGCTGGCTTCTTTCCCAGTTCTGTCGTCGCTGGGTGAGCATGTTTAGATTTTAAGGTGCTAGCTCTACCCACAACACTTCCTTTGACTGCAATGGACATACCCGGTTTCACAGTATGCATGGACAGAGTACCTACTTCACTGTTCGAGCTAGCTGCTGACAAAGGATTAAAACCACCAGCTAGTGGCATTATCCTCTGCCTAATATTCAGGAGCACCTTGGCAGCTAGCTCTGTTTGCTCAACAGAGCACAACAATGGTGGCACACTTCTGGTCACATAACCATCACCATGTTCTTGTTCCTCTGAAAAAGAAACTGAGAAACTTGAATGACTTTGTGGTGAGAGGACCGGCATTAGCCTCTCACAGCTAACAACATACCGTGACAACCGTGTCCAACGTTTGCCATTGCAATCAACACATGTAGGACAAGAATTCACGGGAGTACATCGACTACAAGCAAGGAAACAACCATATAAATCTGAGGAAGACTTCCCTGCCTTGCATTTTGCGCAATAAGCTTTCATGATTAATCAAACAAAGTCGATTGAACTCCCACCAACTCCACAATAAATATGTGATAAAGATACATAATGATCAACATTCAAAATACAAATTAAAAAATTAATTTCAAAAAGTTTTTCGAAAACATTTTGACAAAATCCCAAGTTCCCAAAGGGAACAAGATGAGCCCAAAGGTATCCCTATAGAGCCTAAGTGTGAACAAAATTCCAAAAATTATTGCTAAACTACCAGAATAGTACAACATGTATCTTCCTACAGTAATTATCAGTTGAAACTACATATATTTAAAGGACGTTGCCAATGTAAACAACGTCTATGAAAAAAACGGAAACAAGACCTCAGGCATTGAATAAAAAAGGCCCAAAGTCAGTAACAGATTTTAAAGCTACCCGATGTAAAGCAAGATCTTCAGAAGAAGAAATGAAAGTGTCAATGACACTGTAGCTCAACTTGTCAGGACAAAGACATGTACATGTATAGTATGTGACACAGCAATGACAAACATCTAGGTAATGACCTGATAATGAAGGTACATATAAAGTATTGTAACGGTCTGTACATAAATACTGACCGTTGCCTGTAACAAATGTATAGGTAAAGTATTGTAAAGGTGGGTGACAGTCAGATACTAAACTAGAATGAAAGTGTCAATGACACTGTAGCTCAACTTGTCAAGACAAAGACAAAGACAAAGACATGTACATGTATAGTATGTGATACAGCAATGACAAACATCTAGGTAATGACCTGATAACAAAGGTACATATAAAGTATTGTAACGGTCTGTACATAAATACTGACCGTTGCCTATAACAAATGTATAGGTAAAGTATTGTAAAGGTGGGTGACAGTCAGATGCTAAACTAGAAAAGAAATCTTTGCGTCCCAGAATGGGTCTGACTGAACCCCAAAATATTTGTTCTCATAGCACAGTGACAACAAAGGCACCCCAAAACACACTCATTCCTGTCCCAAGGTGAAAACAAAGGTACCCAAGAAGTTTCGTGAAGATCAGTTCACAAATATGAGCTGTATAGAAGTTGTGACAAAAAACTGATTGGACCTAATTTCGGTACAAAATGGCCACTGGCTGCCATCTTGAATTTTGGACCGCACCCAGAAACACTCATTTTCGTCCCAAGGTGATAACAAAGGTACCCAAGAAGTTTTGTGAAGATCGGTTTATAAATACAGCCTCTAGCCCGAGCCGTATTGACATGTGCACTTACAGTGTATAAGTAGCACTGAATAAATCAAAGTTCATCTAATTTGCATAATTTCTGCACGAGAAAAAAACCTGTACTATATGTGATGTATTCCATGTTACTAAACATTCATACAAAAATTTATTCAAATCAGAACTTTCATACAGAAGTTCTGTACAAAAGACTGATTGCACTAATTTTGATACAAAATGGCTGCTGGTGGCCATCTTGAGTTTCGGACCACACCCAAAAACACTCGTTCTCATCCCACAGTGATAACAAAGGTACCCAAGAAGTTTCGTAAAGATCGGTTCATAAATACGGCCTCTAGTCTGAGCCGTATAGAAGTTGTGTACAAAAAACTGATTAGACCTAATTTCGGTACAAAATAGCCACTGGCAGCCATCTTGAATTTTGGACCACACCCAGAAACACTCGTTCTCGTCCCAAGGTGATAACAAAGGTACCCAAGATGTTTCGTGAAGATCGGTTCATAAATACAGACTCTAGCCCGAGCCGTATTGACATGTGTACTTACTGTGTGTAAGTAGCACTGAAAAAATCAAAGTTCATCTAATTTGCATAATTTCAGCACGAGAAAAAAACCTGTCTTATATGTGATGTATCCCATGGTACTAAACATTCACACAAAAAATTATTCAAATCAGCGCTTTCATATGGAAGTTCTGTGCAAAAATCTGATTGCACCAAATTTTGTACAAAATGGCTGCCATCGGCCATCTTGAATTTTGGACCGGACCCAAAAACACTCGTTCTCGTCCTGCGGTGATAACAAAGGTACCCAAGGAGTTTCGTAAAGATCGGTTCATAAACACGGCCTCTAGCCTGAGCCGTATTGGCATTTGCACTTACAGTGCTGAAAGTAACACCAAAAAACATCAAAGTTAGTCTAATTTGCATAATTTACACACGAGAAAAAAACCCGTATTATATGTGATGTATCCCATGGTACTAAACATTCACACAAAAAATTATTCAAATCAGAACTTTCATATGGAAGTTCTGTACAAAAAACAGATTTCTGCATCGTCGGTACAAAATGGTGGCTGGCAGCCATCTTCAATTTCGGATCGCACCCAAAAACACTCGTTCTCGTCCCACAGTCATAACAAAGGTACCCAAGAAGTTTCATAAAGATCGGTTCATAAATACGGCCTCTAGCCCGAGCCATATCCAATTGTTGACGGACAGACGGACGACGGGCCATGGCATAAGCTCAAATTTGGCTTCGCCAAAGTTGAGCTAAAAATGATACATCGGATAGAGATGCATGACCCAAATGCCCCAACACCCCTCGGGTGAGGACGTAACCATGGGGATAAACAGAATAGACATTCTGTAATGCAAGTTAAACTCCCAAGAAATTTAATAAAAAATTTCAATAAAAATAAGCCAAAAAGCTTGGGAGTTTAACAGGAGGGCTTCAAGGAAGGATAAGAAAGCAACACTTAACAAACAGTGGATACATCATTAGCAAGAATGATGAAATCATTTTGATAAAAATTATAATGTTACAGCCCTGAACATTCCAAACCACTGTTGTTCATTTCCATCATCCAATTATGTCCTTGGATCTACCAATTTTACCATTGATTTGTGTCTGACATCCTCAAAAATGAGATTTAAAAGCAGAGATGTCTGTTCATTGTTGCTGACTTCAGGGCCAAAAAAAAGAATGATGGTTTGTGCCAAGTTTGATGTCTTCCTGGATACTGCACATGCAAAGATCTGAAAAGTATGGAGGACCAGATAGGACATTATTCATTTGGTTTTGCATGCAAATTTTGGGGACTGGGGGGCAAAATTTGTGTTTGGCCCTGGGTTATTTTTTGAGTTAGCATCAGCTAGTCTGGGCCATTGGTTGTTGTATAAAAATAACAATATTCTGGTCTGTGGAGATTTTGAAATATGGGGATTTGATTATTTTTTTTCTATTTTTAGCTCCTCTGGTTTCAATGGGGTTACAGAAAAAAAAAATTGGGGGTATAAATAGTACTTATCTCCCAATTTCACTACATTACAAATTTGGTTCAAATCAGCCCATGGGTTCTTGGAATACACATTTAGGGTGGAGCCCAAAATGGACATGTTATCATCAGTGAGCCCAAATATTGACCTAAGCACTTCAATCTCCACCACCAAATGAAGTTCCATACCAAATATGAAAGCATTCTCTCTGGTGGTTCATTCAAAGATTTTTAGGCATTCAAGGCATTAACCCCAATAATGGTCTGTACCATATTTGTTGAATTTGGCCCCATGGTTTTGAGAAAGAAGACAAGTTTCAAAAGTCAAAAGATGACAGATGCCAAGTGATGGTAATAGCTCCCACTGACCTTCAGTCAAGTGAGCTAAAAAATGTTTTGATTTTCAGGCAACTCCTCTCTGAAATTTACCCCCCTCAATGGATGGGTTTTTTTTTTTGCCTTACAGTGTCTTCCAATATTACTACAAAATCGAGAGATTAAAATTTTTTTATGTTTTTTGTTTATGTATGTATCTGAAATCTGAAGAGCATAACTAAGGACACTTGTATCCTGTGGCTTTGCAGTTGTTTTTAGGCAGATCTTGACAGCCTATATAGGCAGCCAAGACTTGCCTAGAGAAACAATTGCCAAGGCACTCAGAATGTAACTTGGAAGTTTTTCCAGAGACAGCATGTTGGAGCACCTGTTCTGTTGTAGTAAAATGTGATGGAAGTCAGAATTAGGCCCTTGCAGGTTAAAGTTAAATGAGTTAATTTGTATAATTATGCACTTTCTGTATATTCTGTTTGTGAATAGACAGCTGAAATCTCTTGAATCCATGCACATTATATGCAAGAAAAATATAAAAATTAAAAATAAAACCCTCCCTCACTGCTTTTAAAAAAAATTCTGAAAAGTCAATTAATTCATTTTATGTGGCCTTAGATAGTCACGGTCAAACAGATTGGCCTCAGCATGAAAGTATTTAACTTATAACTTATCTTGTCACAAACAAAAGAAAACTGAAAAAAAATTACCTGAGTCTTATTATTATTACAGACTTAAATCCACTCTTTATATGACCTTTGTAATATACTTCCAGCTGAAAAGGAAGAAAACACATATCAGTAACATTTTTCATTGTTCCAGACAGAAGAGAAATCAAAAATGGTAGCAAGAATAAGAGAGAGAAATTGAAAATCAAGGGATATAATCAAACCATATAGAAATGCTTGAGTGGAATTTTTTTCCTATTTTTAACTCCCATTGGGTTGCAAATTTTTTTTTCTACTTTTAGCTCCTCTGGAGTGAGGTTAGGGAACCATATATAAAGGCAATCAATTTCAGGCATCCAGTCATTTAGATTATAAAGTATATTTTAAACAAACTGATTCACATCAATTGTTGCACACAAAATCATTTCATCCTCAACATACATTCAAGGGTATCATCAAATCACAGCTCATTTATTTCCACCGCAATTCAAGTGATAAGGTAAATTTCAATAAGGATTGTTCTACTCTATTTGGCACTCTCAGATCGAGGGGGTACTCACTGCACTTTTTGCATAGCCTAAAATCTCAAACTCTTAAAAAGCTTGAAAGCAGAAACCACTGACAATTGAACACAACACTGTTGCAGAATGATATTGCCGCGGTATTTAATTGTAACAAGAGGCCCCAGGGGGCCTGAGGGTGCTCACCTGACATGGTAGCTTAAATATCAACCCAGGGAATTGATTTCAACAAGTTCCATCTGCCCATGGTAAAAAAAGCATATTCCAAATATCCAAAGAGTCTGACCACTGGATCCAAAAAAAAGAAGATTTTTAAATAATATTCCTCATATTGAACTAAGTAATAATTCAGGCTGAACCCAGGGACTTGGCTTGAACAAACATGTGGGATGCTGTATTCCAAATATCAAAAGATTTTGACTGCGAAGAAGTAGATTTTTGAAGAATATTCCTAATATTGAACTAAGTTATAATTCGGGCTCCCACGGGGAGCCCAAATATCAACCCAAGGACTTGTCTTGAACAAACTTGAATCTTAACCCATTGGGATGCTGCGTACCAAATATCCAACATTCTGACTGCTGGATCTGAAGAAGAAGATTTTTAAAGAAAAATTCCTCATATTGAACCAAGTTATAATTAGGGCTCAAACAGGGAGCCCAAATATCAACCCAGGGACTTGGCTTCAACAAACTTGAATCTCACCCCACTAAGCATGTTGCATACCAAATATCAAAACATTCTGACTGCTGGATCTGAAGAAGAAGATTTTTAAAGAAAATTCCTCATTTTGAACTAAGTTTCAATTCGAGCTCCCACAGTGAGCCCAAATATACACCTAGGGACATGGCTTGAACAAACTTAAATCTCATCCCTCTAAGGATGCTGCATACCAAATATCCAAACATTCTTACTGCTGGATCTGAAGAGGAAGATTTTTAAAGAAAATTCCTCATTTTGAACTAAGTTATAAGTCAGGCTCCCACAGTGAATCCAAATATAAACCCGGGGACTTGGCTTGGACAAACTTGAATCTCACCTCCCTAAGCATGCCGCATTCCAAATATTAAAAGATTCTGATTGGTAGATCTGAAGAAGAAGGAGATTTTTAAAGAATATCCCTCATACTACACTAATTTAAACATTTGGGCTCCCACAGAGAGCCCAAATATGGACCCAGGAATTTGATTTCAATAAACCTGTGAAACAATCTTCGAAAGATGTTATATGTGAAATTTGAAAGCTTTTGGAGCAGTAGTTTGAGAGAAAAGTAGTCTTAAATGTTTTCCCATTATCCACAGTGTTAAAAAAATGCTGACTCAGCACTTTTTCAAAGTCCCCAAAAAGTACACTTTGATAAAACCGATAGCAATTTTTTTTTACCGTTTTAATTTTTTTTATTTTTAGCTCCTGTGGTTCCCATGGGGCGACGGGAAAAATGTTTTTGACATAAGATGAGTACTTATGCCCCAATAAGCCCTCATATCAAATTTGGTTCAAATCTGCCTTTCGGTTTGGAAAATAGAAAATTTGGGGAAGGCAAAAATTCTTGCCCCTCCCATGACAAAGGCAAATATAGCTCCTCGAATTTCTCTTGAACAAATCTGAGTCTAAACCTCAAAAGGAAGCTGCACACCAAATATCAAGTCTCTGCTACTGCTGGTTCATGAGAAAAAGATTTCTTTAGATTTAAGCGCACTTGTTGGGCGTGGACGTACCGAGATGCGAAGCAACTTAATTTCATGAAAATCAAAATAAGATGTCATAACAAACAATTATCTCAAATATCAATTAAATTGGTACAGCAGTTTGGGAAGAGAAGACGCAAACACCAGAAGACTGAAAGTCATGCAAGCTAAAAAGCCTCGTTGTAGATTGCATACATTTATGCCTGATCAGAAACAGAAATTTTCCTCTGAACAAATGAAAAATCATTATCAGACCTGTAACTCCCTCCATTGTGATTCACCAAATCTTATTTAACTTATCACTTGTAAATGCTGTAGGAAACAGTATGTTGGTCAAAGTCAAAATCCTTTCTGAGAACGTGCTACTAGACACAAACAGGATATAAAACATAATGCTGATGCCCAAGTAGCACAACATGGCCATTCTTTGGACGATTTCGAAATCCATCCTATTGAACAACCACCAATTAAAGACACATTAGAAGAAATGGATGAATTTAGATGAAAGTGTCAATGACACTGTAGCTCAACTTGACAAACTTGAACTTGGTAAGTTATAAATGAAATGGCAAAATTGAAGATCATTGGTACCAATGCTATTTGATGAAATTTCAACATAACAGCACTGTGGTGCACAACATCAGAGTAATCCATGCATTTTTAAATGTAAACTGTAAGACTGGCTAAAGGCTGGATTTTGATACACAAATGCAGTATGTTCAGAGGTAATTGTAAGTGGCAACTTTTTTCACAGAAATGAATGCTAATCAATAGCTCTAATCTAAAGGTCTTGCCTAATGAGCACACCAAGTTCAAAAACAATCCTATGATAAATGTGGCCTGTAGGCCATGTCAAAGAATGTTGATGCTCAAATGCAATAAATTCAAAGATTGTTGCTTACAGCAACAGTTTTTGATGGAAATGAAAAGAAAATCTGTCACACTGCATAAGTATACAAAGTTTCAAAACAACCTGATAATGAATGTGCCATCTGAGGCATGCCAAAGGAAGATGTTAATGCACAAATGCACTAAGTAGAAGGCTGATGATAACGAAAATAATTTTTTATGGAAATGAAAAAAAGCAAGGTCTGACTAAACTAAGTTCTAAGAACATTGGCCGCGGCAACATTTCTTGATGGAAATGGAAGAAAATTGATAGCTCCCATCTAGAGGTCTCCCCAAATAAACATCCAAGGTTCCAAAGCAATCCGATCATAAATGTGCCCTGTAGGGTGTGCCAAAGGGAAATATTGAGGTCTGACTAAACTAAGTTCTAAGAACGTTGGCCGCGGCAACATTTTTTGATGGAAATGGAAGAAAATCAATAGCTCCCATTTAGAGGTCTCCCCAAACAAGCATGACAGGTTTCAAAGCAATCCGATCATAAATGTGCTCTGTAGGGTGTGCCAAAGAGAAATATTGAGGTCTGACTAAACTAAGTTCCAAGAACATTGGCCGTGGCAACATTTTTTGACGGAAATGGAAGAAAATCAACAGCTTCCATCTAGAGGTCACCCAAACAAGCATGCCAGCTTTCAAAGCAATCTGATCATAAATGTGTCCTGTAGGGTGTGCCAAAGGGAAATATTGAGGTCTGACTAAACCAAGTTCTAAGAACGTTGGCTGCGGCAACATTTTTTGACGGAAATGGAAAAAAATCGACAGCTCCCATCTAGAGATCACCCCAAATGCATACCAAGTTTCAAAGAGATCTGATCATAAATGTGACATGTGAGGTGTGCCAAAGGAAATTGTGGATGTACGTACTAACGTACGTATGTACGTACATAGGTACGCCGATGGACGAGAAGTGATAGCAATAGCTCAGCTTGACTTTGTCAAGTTGAGCTAAAAAAAACGTGAAGCTTTTTGGATCAATACGCTTCAAACCCTCTAGCTATTTGGTATGAACATATCAGAGGGAGAATGCGAAAGGAGATCCATCATTCCTTTCACTTTAACATACAACAGAATGAATATCGAAATAGCAAAAATGTTAAAAGATGAATTCAATTTAACCAATGCTAAATTAAATGAACTTTTGAATCTAATGAACCTTTGAATCTTCGACCTGTCATCGCCTATAAGAAAAACAAAAGCTTGCATAACATCCTTGTAAGGACTAAATTAGAGCCCATCAATGAATAACATCAATTATTGCCAGTCAGTTTAACCAGTACCCAAGCTCATCATCTAGTTTAAATCAATTTTATGTATTTTATATCATGTTTGAAACCCATCAAGGTTCAGTAAATGAAAACAATTTTTTGTCGGCATATTAAAAGAAAAAATGCCGATAGGATCACCGATCCACTGTCGAGTTGTGACAGCACAAAAGTGGGTTTAATCATTATCAACTTATCGTCCGGAAAGCAACTGTTTACAATTTACTATGTGAAGGTTCACTGTGAGGTTGACCTTTGACTTAGTGATTCCGAAATAAATAGGGCTCTTTCTTTGGCAATGTCAACCCATCTATGAAGTTTCATGAATGTAGGTGGAACCATTGTCAAATTATCATCTGGAAACCAATTGTTTATGATTTATGATGTTCAAGGTCACTGTGACCTTGGCCTTTGACCTAGTGAGTCCAAAATAAATAGGGTTCTTCCTCTCACTGATGCCAACCTACCTATGAAGTTTCATGAATGTGGGTCAAAACATTATCAAGTTATCATCCGGAAACCAATTGTTTACGATTTACTATGTTGAAGGTCACTGTGACCTTTCACCTAGCAAGTCCAAAATAAATAGGGTTCTTCCTGTCACTGATGCCAACCTACCTATGAAGTTTCATGAATGTGGGTCAAAACATTAAATTATCATCCGGAAACCAATTGTTTACGATTTACTATGTTGAAGGTCACTGTGACCTTTCACCTAGCAAGTCCAAAATAAATAGGGTTCTTCCTGTCACTGATGCCAACCTACCTATGAAGTTTCATGAATGTGGGTCAAAACATTAAATTATCATCCGGAAACCAATTGTTTATGATTTACTATGTTGAAGGTCACTGTGACCTTGACCTTTCACCTAGCAAGTCCAAAATAAATAGGGGTCTTCCTCTAACTGATGCCAACCTAACTATGAAGTTTCATGAACATGAGTCAAACCATTATCAAGTTATCATCTGGAAATCAATTATTTTGATTTACTATGTTCAGGGTCTCTGTGACCTTGACCTAGTGAGTCCAAAATATATGGGGTTCTTCCTCTCATGAAGGCCAACCTACATATGAAATTTCATGAATGTGGGTTGAACTGTAGTCAAGTTATGATTCGGAAACCAATTGTTTACAATTTTATATGTTCAAGGTCACTGTGACCTTGACCTTTGACCAAGCAAGTCCAGAATTAATAGGGTTCTTCCTCTCATCGATACCAACCTACCTATAAAGGTTCATGAACATGGGTTGAACCATCCGGAAACCAATTGTTTTCGTCCGCCCACCATTTATCAAACTATAAGTCGAGTTTGACTTTGTAAAAAAAAACAAAAAAACAAAAAAACACACACACACACAGAGAGAGAGAGAGAGAGAGAGAGAGAGAGAGAGAGAGAGGATTTAAAATGTGAGAGAGAGGATTTAAAATTAATGTGAGAATCACAATTGATTTCCATAAACGATGCTCTAAAGGAAAATGATGAGACTTTGCAGTTGTTTCTTGTGTAGTCTTGGCAGCCTATGTAAATCGGCTGTTTATTGCCAGCCAATTTTTCAAACTATCGTATCCTCTTACAGAAAGATTGAACCAAGTGCAGTTTTTTAATCTATTGTTAATCTGGGCATACAGGCGCTCAATGAAAGTGGAGGAGGCAAAAGTTGAAGATGCACCAGACCTGCCATGGTTTGGCTCGGGGAAAAAATTTGAGAAATGGATCCACAAAAATTCCATCTCCTTGATTCTCAGGTCTTATCAAAAGCCACATAAGGTATTAAAAAGTGTATTTGAGGATGCGTGGAAGATGCCAGCAAATATGTAAATATCATTTGTCAATGTAACGCAAAGGACTTTTATTTTTTTCAATATCACCTGATAGTCTTCAAAATTACCAAACAAGGAAAACAACGTAAGCCATATTTTCAAAATTACCAAACTAGATGGTGCCATTTGTGTGCGAAGCACACTATAGTATATCCCCGCATTTGCACTTTCCTTTTTGGTTAGTGTAGGATACAGACTTGGATAAAAAGGCTTCACGCATGTGTGTGATTTAAAATGATAAAACAGTATTTAATTTCCTTCTGAAGACTCACATGTGAAACTACTTCAATATTTCAAACAAGATACTTCACCCAACATGATGTATAAAGGGTAGTGTTCTGATCACATCATTGTCACATGATTGAAAAGCCACTTGGACCCAAATCAAAATTCCAAAACCTTCATGCACATCTACAGATGCTATCTGAACATGTTAACATGGTTTAAACGTTTCGAATTCAATACCCTAAGAGCCTTTGAGCGGACAAAGATTTTCTGAGGGTAAAAGTGGTTCCACTGGAACCACTTGGACCCAAATCAAAATTGTGAAACCCTCATGCACATCTACAGATGCTATCTGAACATGTTAACATGGTTTAAACGTTTCGAATTTAATACCCTAAGAGCCTTTGAGCGGACAAAGATTTTCTAAGGATAAAAGTGGTTCCACTGGAACCACTTGGACCCAAATCAAAATTGCGAAACCTTCATGCACATCTACAGATGCTATCTGAACATGTTAACATGGTTTAAACGTTTCGAATTCAATACCCTAAGAACCTTTGAGCGGACAAAGATTTTCTAAGGATAAAAGTGGTTCCACTGGAACCACCTGGAACCAAATCAAAATTCCGAAACCTTCATGCACATCTACAGATGCTCTCTGAACATGTTAACATGGTTTAAACGTTTCGAATTCAATACCCTAAGAGCCTTTGAGCGGACAAAGACTTTCTAAGGATAAAAGTGGTTCCACTGGAACCACTTGGACCCAAATCAAAATTCCAAAACCTTCATGCACATCTACAGATGCTATCTGAACATGTTAACATGGTTTAAACGTTTCAAATTCAATACCCTACGAGCCTTTGTGTGGACAAAGATTTTCTAACGATAAAAGTGGTTCCACTGGAACCACCTGGAACCAAATAAAAATTCCGAAACCTTCATGCACATCTACAGATGCTATCTGAACATGTTAACATGGTTTAAACGTTTCGAATTCAATACCCTAAGAGCCTTTGAGCAGACAAAGATTTTCTGAGGGTAAAAGTGGTTCCACTGGAACCACTTGGACCCAAATGAAAATTCCAAAACCTTCATGCACATCTACAGATGCTATCTGAACATGTTAACATGGTTTAAACATTTCGAATTCAATACCTTAAGAGCCTTTGAGCGGACAAAGATTTTGTAAGGATAAAAGTGGTTCCACTGGAACCACTTGGACCCAAATCAAAATTCCGAAACCTTCATGCACATCTACAGATGCTATCTGAACATGTTAACATGGTTTAAACGTTTCGAATTCAATACCCTAAGAACCTTTGAGCAGACAAAGATTTTCTAAGGATAAAAGTGGTTCCACTGGAACCACCTGGAACAAAATCAAAATTCCGAAACCTTCATGCACATCTACAGATGCTATCTGAACATGTTAACATGGTTTAAATGTTTCGAATTCAATACCCTAAGAGCCTTTGAGCGGACAAAGATTTTCTGAGGGTAAAAGTGGTTCCACTGGAACCACTTGGACCCAAATCAAAATTCCGAAACCTTCATGCACATCTACAGTTGCTATCTGAACATGTTAACATGGTTTAAAAGTTTCGAATTCAATACCCTAAGAGCCTTTGAGCGGACAAAGATTTTCTAAGGATAAAAGTGGTTCCACTGGAACCACTTGGACCCAAATCAAAATTCCGAAACCTTCATGCACATCTACAGATGCTATCTGAACATGTTAACATGGTTTAAACGTATCGAATTCAATACCCTAAGAACCTTTGAGCGGACAAAGATTTTCTAAGGATAAAAATGGTTCCACTGGAACCACTTGGAACCAAATCAAAATCCCGAAACCTTCATGCACATGTACTGGTGATACCTGAACACATTAGCATAGTTTAAACATTAATGCAAGTGAATGTAACACCGGACGGACGTACGGACGGACGGACGGACGGACAGACAGACGGACGGACGGACGGACGGACGTACGTATGTACGTACGGACGGAGATAACGACAATATCCCCGACAATACCCTAAGATGCTATCTGAACATGTTAACATGGTTTAAATGTTTCAAATTGAATACCCTACGAGCCTTTTAGTGGACAAAGATTTTCTGAGGGTAAAAGTGTTTCCACTGGAACCACTTGGACCCAAATCAAAATTCCAAAACCTTCATGCACATCTACAGATGCTCTCTGAACATGTTAACATGGTTTAAATGTTTCGAATTCAATACCCTAAGACCCTTTGAGCGGACAAAGACTTTCTAAGGATAAAAGTGATTCCACTGGAACCACTTGGACCCAAATAAAAATTCCGAAACCTTCATGCACATCTACAGATGCTATCTGAACATGTTAACATGGTTTAAACGTTTCGAATTCAATACCCTAGGAGCCTTTGAGCGGACAAAGATTTTCTGAGGGTAAAAGTGGTTCCACTGGAACCACTTGGACCCAAATGAAAATTCCAAAACCTTCATGCACATCTACAGATGCTATCTGAACATGTTAACATGGTTTAAACATTTCGAATTCAATACCCTAAGAGCCTTTGAGCGGACAAAGATTTTGTAAGGATAAAAGTGGTTCCACTGGAACCACTTGGACCCAAATCAAAATTCCGAAACCTTCATGCACATCTACAGATGCTATCTGAACATGTTAACATGGTTTAAACGTTTCGAATTCAATACCCTAAGAACCTTTGAGCGGACAAAGATTTTCTAAGGATAAAAGTGGTTCCACTGGAACCACCTGGAACAAAATCAAAATTCCGAAACCTTCATGCACATCTACAGATGCTATCTGAACATGTTAACATGGTTTAAATGTTTCGAATTCAATACCCTAAGAGCCTTTGAGCGGACAAAGATTTTCTGAGGGTAAAAGTGGTTCCACTGGAACCACTTGGACCCAAATCAAAATTCCGAAACCTTCATGCACATCTACAGATGCTATCTGAACATGTTAACATGGTTTAAAAGTTTCGAATTCAATACCCTAAGAGCCTTTGAGCGGACAAAGATTTTCTAACGATAAAAGTGGTTCCACTGGAACCACTTGGACCCAAATCAAAATTCCGAAACCTTCATGCACATCTACAGATGCTATCTGAACATGTTAACATGGTTTAAACGTATTGAATTCAATACCCTAAGAACCTTTGAGCGGACAAAGATTTTCTAAGAATAAAAATGGTTCCACTGGAACCACTTGGAACCAAATCAAAATCCCGAAACCTTCATGCACATGTACTGGTGATACCTGAACACATTAGCATAGTTTAAACATTAATGCAAGTGAATGTAACACCGGACGGACGGACGGACGTACGGACGGACGGACGTACGGACAGAGATAACGACAATATCCCCGACGAAAGCGGGGATAACAAGGAAAACAACATAAGCCATATCCAATGCATTCAATAGATTTGTCTTCTCTCAGACCAGTGACCATTTATATACATAATAATATTGATGTTTGTAAGTATTTTCAACTTGTGTGTGAATCATTACTTTTAATGACATTCACCTAGTCCAAAAGAAAAAAGCATATGTTACAAGATGACAAAATCCCCCACCTACAAAGAGAGAAGTGGATCTAAATGTTGATGAAAAAAAACCCAAAATCATCTCACAATGTATGCATAAAGCAAGTTTTGTGAAAAGCCGATTATATTTGTTCAACTTATCGCATTCACAAAGTCCTTATCAGACAAGCACTAAGTTTCCAACAAAAAGGTACATCACTAGTACAAGAGCAGATAAAATTTAGTGAATATCACACTTGACCATGACCTTCTCAAAATGTATGCCTGTAATAAGTTTTACAAAAGTCTGATTACATTTGTTCAACTTAACACATTCACAAAGTCATCATCACACAAACACCAAATTTCAAACAAAAAGGGTCATAGCTCCTACAAAAGCTAACAAAATTTGATGAATATCAAACTTGACCAAATTCTTCTCATAATGTATGTCAAAGGGATGTTTCATGAAAACTTGATTACATTTGTTCCAAGTTATTGCATATACGAAGTCATTATCACACAAACACCAAATTTCCAACAAAAAGGACATAACCCCAACAAAAACTTATGAAACCTGGTGAATGTCGAATGTGACCAAGATCTTCTTACAATGTATGCCAATAATAAATTTTGTTGAAGCCTGATTACATTTGTTAAAATTATTGCATTCACCAAGTCATTTATCACACAAACACAAAATTTCCATCAAAAGGAGGCAAAACTCCTAGAAAAGCTATGGAAATTTGATGAATATCAAAACTGACAGAGATCTCATAATGTATGCCTTTGGCAAGTTTCGTGAAATCCTGATTTCATTTGTTAAAGTTATCACGTTCACAGAAAACACCAAATTTCAAATAAAAAGGAGCACAACACTTATAAAAACAGAAAAAATTTGGTGAATATCGAACTTGACTAAGATGTTCTCGCATTGTTTGCCTTTATTGCCTATAGCAAGTTTTCTGAACCTGATTACATTCATTCCAATTACACCTCTCACAAAGTCATAACCAGACAAACATCCAATTTCCCACATCTCCTACAAAATCCAAGGAAATTTGGTGTACAGTGAACTTGTCAAAGATCTTTTCACACTGTATAAAAATCTGAACACATTTGCTCAAGTTATGGTGTTCACAGAATGTGCAGACAGACATGCAGATGGACATACATATATGCATGGATGGATGGGAGTCATTTCTAACTATGTATGGGTGGCAGATAAAAAAAAAAGAGTTTTATTTTTCAGGCAAGCCCTTACTGAAACTGAAACCCATCACTGAGCATTTTTATTGGTTTGCAGTGTCTTCCAAAATTAGTATGAAATCGTGAGACTTAAAAATTGTTTTCCTTTTTTGATTTATTTATATTTATTTGCACATGTTTGCAACAAAGCAAGTTAAAAATTCAGTATCTATACAGATCTATACATTATATTTGTTTAGTAAGACCTCTCAAAGTAGATCTGTTTTGGAGGCCATTTTTTGTTCAATTGCATGTGGATGAATGTTTTTTTATTTTATTTATTTTTGTAATTATTTCTTTGCCATTAAAAGTTCATGTACTTGGTTTGTTTTATGATTTAGGTCTCATAATCTATCTTTGTTGCACACAAGAGACAAGATTATCACTTTTATTATTAAGTTTGGTTTGGTTATAAAAAGAGAGCATTTGGCAGCCAAAAGGACCATTCGAGAGAACCTGAGAAACAGATTTATAATTTTTTTAGGCCTAAACATCCAGTTTATTTTCGAAAAGGTGCATAAGTATCACAAACAAAACAAATAAAAAATATAAGCTTCTCTCCCTCAGTGATAAGAAAAATTAAATGCTTAAGAAACAATTGTTCTCTTTGTTTGGCCTTATTGACCATTGCTAGAGTGCTTAAAGATGGTAGATTATGACTCTCAGAATTTCTTTATAAAGGCAAACAATCTACTATAACACACAAAACAAAAATCTGCATGTTCTGAATGTGCTGCCACAATAATACACATTATTACAAAATGTTTTCCCGATTCTCAAATATACTCAAAAGAGTGAATAAAAATTTTGTCAGGTGCATGTATAATAATAAAGTAAATAATATTCTAGAAAGAAGGTAATGAAAGACATACTCCTATTTGAATTTCATCCTTTAAACTTTTATATTCAGAACTGGAAGTGTTTCTCAAATCTGCTGTGGTGGTGAAAATAAAAACAACTAATACTTTAACTCTGCGAGTCTTGATTACTGCAAAATATAAAACAAGATGAAATATATCAGCATTTGTAATGGTAATACAAAATATATATGAATACAGAATACTTGAAAGGTTATAGGTTAACCAAATATCTTAACTCTATGCACACTGATGGCAAAATATCAAAATTACAACAGTGCTGACAGTCTCAATCACAAGGAGTGTGCAAACGAGCACACCTCAAAACTTCTGAATCACACTTCTGTACAATGGTGTGATGGCTGATTACTTTGCAATAAAATGCTTACTCTTCAAATGTTATTCATGACTCCTGATTCATAGAACTAAAAAAATAACCCATGTTAAACTGCTGAATCACTAGTAACTGCTAAATCCCCAGTAACAGCCCTCAGCCCAGCCCCCCACATTAACATGATGACACTTTAACTCCTTACATGCTGCTGGTGAATATTCCTGCCCAGGACAGGATTTCCCTTTCCACCGAAATAAGTATAACTTTGGCACATTTAATCAGATTTTCTTCCTGTAAATGGCATGGATTTTTTCACCAATAATTTTTTGGGTTATATTTCGTTGAATTTTTCATCAAATCTAGTCATGGCTGCTGTAGAGCAGCCATGACTAGATTTGATGAAAAATATCTTGAAAATACTCAGTGTGTTGAGAGTTAATAGAGCCACCACATTGGACCAATATGCTGAAATACTGAGTCATTCTCACACTGGTGCAGTTACCCATCTCTTTAAGCACACAATGGTTTGACATGACTTTACAATCTTCATTCTCCTCACACTTTTATCACCTTATTCACCTACCGACCCTACAAGTCCCCACCATTGAACTTGAATGTGAACATATGTGGACTTGAAATCACCCAACAGTAACTAAAAATCAATAGGATGATGCACATTACTTTAAAAATAACCTCAATTAACTGTGACTTCAAGAACTTGGCACCAAAATTGAACTTAAAACAAAGCTGTTGATCGCCAGGGTGAACAGACTCTCATCAATATTCACATCCAAGTCTAGAATAGTAGTACTAACTAGGACCTTCAGGTCACTACCCTCTCATCCCACTTCTCTGAAGGGGAGAGAAGGCAGTGAGCTGAGGGTCCTAGTTAAGACTAAAGAAACAGAATTCCTTGACCTATTGAGAGGTGTGATTTTTTGCACCTCCATGGATTTGAAAAGTAACACATTTTCCCATAATGCCACTAGAAATTTTATCATTTCTGTCTTGTTTGACAGAGCTCAATGAGTTCTGTGAAACAAAATTGAATTGGCTAACTTGCATTGTGAGAAAAATTAGCTTTTTGAAATTTTGATGTTTTGACATCAGTGTCCAACAGGTGACATGTGCACAAAATTTTTCTTCAACACTGAAAGCATGCTTCACAAAAAGAAAAACTTGTATATCATCGTAACTTAATTTTATGCAATTTATTGGCAATATTATAAAAATCAGTTTAATTTTTCATGAAACCATATAGGGTGCTCTAATATGCTCTACAGTACATAAGATAATGTTTCTACGAGATAGCAGAAGTAAATAGATGGGTTTTCAGCTGTGTCTGAAAACTGATAGGCATTTTTGTAATCAAATTTGTTGGAATAATTCAGTCCAAACCCAAGGACCAGCAACTGAGAAAGCTCACTCCTTCTCTAATGCAGACCTTGTGAAGGATTCTGCTACTGTGAATTGGCCTGAGGAGCACAGATTAAGTTCAGATATGAGATGAACGATGAGCTTATCTAGATAGGCAGGTGTATGATCTTGAATACATTTAAATACAAGAACAAGGATTTTGAAATGAACTCTTTTTGAACTGGAAGCCAAAATAGTGGTGATATGATCAAAACATTTAATGCCACTCATAATATGAACAGCAATGTTCTGAATTCTTTGCAAGTGCTGCAACAAAGAAAGTAGAAGAATAAAGAAAAAAGAATTCCCGTAATCCAGATCTGAGGTTATGAAGGAATGAACCAATTTTTCCTGGTGCAAGGAGTTTTCTGATTTGCTAATAGCAAGATTTGCAATTTTCTTTTATGCGATGTTTGAGGGTGAGATTGCATTAAAGAGAACCTTAATGTTAATGTTCCCTGCATTGTTAGATACCACTGAAGTAGATTCACCAACATCAATTGACTGAATGGAGGTGGAGAATGCTTTTTTCTTTGCTTTCACAAAAACCTCGGAATCATTCATTTTGAGTCAGCAACTGGACAGCCACTTTTGAAACAGATAAATGCATCTTTCCATTTCAGATACAACACGGACAGTTTTAGCTGGATTTAAAATAAGCTGTGTGTAATCAGCATGAAGATGGTATGTTATGTAAAGATCTTTCAACTAAGTGTTGCTGTGTAGAAAGTGAATAATAAGGGCCTGAGAACAGAGTCCCGAGGTTCACCACAATCCAATGGTGTCTTGCCTGATCCCACATTATCAATATAGATTTGTTCAAAATGGTAATCCAGATAACTTTGAAACAAATTTATGGCAGTCCCATTAATACCATACTGTGTCGTGTCATGTCATCACTTCAAATAGAAAACCATGATGCCAAAAGACTGAAAATATTGCTGGTGGTAGCCATTTTGTGTGACCAACCATGACCAAGATTGATGCACTCATCTACTCATCAAGCTAAGTAATCCAAAATTCAAGAAAACTACTACATAAATGCGATCTGCCGGGTGTTCTGAAGAAATCAGAGATGGCTCAGTGGTGAACATTATGGACAGCAACACATGACCAGAATAGTTTGTTCTCATCTACTCATCAAACTAACTCACCTTGCTGATTTTCAAGAAAATGATAAATTTCAAGTAAGTTGTATATTGTTTATACTTACTAGCTGGTGCTAACTCAAATTAATCCAGGGACAAACACAAATTTTGCCCCCAGTCTGCAAAATTTGCATGCAAAACTGAAAAAATCAAGTCCTAGTTGGTCCTCCATAGTTTTTAGATCTGCACATGTGCAGTATTCAGGAAAGTACTGAAATTGGAGCCAACCATCATTCTTTCTACAGATGCCTGTTAAATGTTATAAACAGTGGGGAGGTATTAGTGGACACTCATGGGAGAGCCATACCCATCTGGGCCATTGTTAGCTAGCTGAATCATAAAAAGGCTGGAGGACCTAGGACTTGACTTGAAGAAAAATCCAATCTCTCAGTTATTTCGGTAAAGGATAGCTCCCACAGGAGAACAGGAGTATATGAATTATATGTTCGAGAAAAGGGAAAGACATAACACCAACAATGTAAATGAGTATAACATTATAATTCTCTATTTAATGCCAGCATAATCCGTTATGCTAATTCAGTGAAGGAAAACCAATATATAAAGATAGTCCAGAGAATGAGACTCTTTATGCTCATTTAAAAGTGTCCAAGGATTGTATATTAATGCCCGTTTGGCACTTAACATATACAAATGCTTCACAGTGAGCTACACTCTAAAAACAGTACATAAATGAGACATAGTTATTGCTTCACACTGAGCTACATATTAAAACCACCCCAGCACCAATACAGGATTACTGTCACCTGAGGAGGCATTCCCTTTTCACTATAAAGCCAGAAAATCATAAGGGAAAAACCGTCCTCCACACTTCCCCTTGTTCTGAGGTAAAATTCCTCAGAATGAAGAGGGCAGCTGAACAGCGTCTGTGTTGGAGCGGACTGCCTAAAGACCTTATAGATGTAACATTAATGGAGGACATTCTGAGCAACAGAAAGAGGACCCAAAGGTCTATGGTCACCGCAGATGGACTCAGAATTTCTCAGGTAAAACTTGGTAAATGAAGAGGGCTGTGTCCAGTAAGCAGCCTTCATGAGATCAGTAACAGCAATACTGTTAGAATAAGCCCAAGAAGTGGACAGTGCTTTAACCTCGTGCGCTGAGAGCTTATTGACAGGACGTTGATCCGAAGATAGATTTTCGTAGGCAATGCGTATTGCCAAATGAATCTATCTAGCGACAGCATGAACAGAAATATCTTTTCTGTTTGGAATCAAAGTTTTCTTCCCTTTCTAATAAAATCTGATCGATGTTTATAAATGCGCATTGTTCTGACTGGGCAAAGGTCTACGGTTATCCAAGGACGGAGGCTCCGGACGCTTATCCAGAATCTGATTCTTAGCCAAAAAACCGACTTCTGTATTGAGGGTAATGGTATTACCCACACTATGATAATGAGATTCATCAACAGATTATGCATGAAGTTCACAGACTCTTCTAGCAGATGCAAAGGCTAAGAGAAATGCCATTTTATTGGTCAAGAATTTGAACCCTATGAAGTCTAAAGGCTCAAAAGGAGCTTCTTTGAGCTTCAACAGAACCTAAGCCAAATTCTACTTAGGAATTAATCTGAGGGTTGACTCCGGGTTCTAGGTCTATTGATAGAGAAATTTCAAACTAGCTTTGATAATGAAGTATTTGATCCAATAGCCAAGTTATCATGATGAGCGTAAGTTTCTGATAACATAGACCTATAGTCCATAATGGTGATGGACTGCAGTTTGAGATCGTCAAACAAGTAGACCAGGAAATCGGCAATATCTGGTATAGAGGGATTGTATATGTCTATCGAATGATCCCTACACCAATGAAAGAAAACCATTCACTTCGCTGCTTAATTCAGTGAAGAGGAGACCCTCCTCTAGTTAGAAATTGCATCCACTGCGTGTCCGGTAAAATGTTTTCAGTGCAAGAAGGACCGCACAATGGAAATACGTGAAGGTTGAGACCTTCCAGATTGTGATGCAGTGTCATGACTTCCTCGGATAAAAAAAATCCTCTCGTAGAGAAAGCTTCCGGGGAATGTCCCAAAACAGACACCTGAGAAAATTGATCCAAGGTTTCTGTGACGAAAGAGTTGCTATCAGTAGGATTTTGCAATGAAACTGTTTGATCTTTAACAGAATCTGCTGAATCAACGGAGCTGAAGGATATGCATATCCTATCATCCGGTCCCATGAAATTGACATGAGCGTCTACTGCGTATGCTCGATGATCTGGGCATGGGGACACAAACGTCGGTAACTGATGCTCAGGTGTGTTGCCAAAAGAGCTATCATGGGACGATCCCACTGGTAGCAAATCTGCCTGAATATTCACTTGTTGAGCATCCACTCTGATGGCGATAGGTGACCTTTCCAAGAAAGGGAGTCTGCTAATAAGTTCAGACGACCCGGTATATGACAGATAGAGAGATGAACGTGATGAATAGGAGAATCCTCTCTCTTAATTCGCATTATGGAATCGAGTGAGTGCCGCCTTGGTTTCTGAGGTAAGCAACTGATGTCGAATTGTCTGACAGAATTTGAACATGGACATTCACTATTAGGCGAATCCAATGTTGTAGTGCTAGTCATATTGACATCATCTCTTTGATGTTTATGTGCTTCTCTAGGAACCGAGAGTCCCAAAGACCCTGGGACTTGAAGTCTGACTCGCATTCGTCATAATCGTGAAAGCCGGATCCAGCAGTTGAAGCGGAACTCCTTGAGTTAATCACTGCAGATCTGCCCAAATCTGAACCTTTTGTTTTACTAGGTCTGTTAAAACAATACTGGTTTCGAGTGAATGCATCTTCACACTCCAGTTCTGAGTAAAGAATATCTGGAGGGGATGCGTGCGCAGGCGGCCCATCGGAATAAGATCTGCAGCCGCTCTGCACAGCCCTGTCAGTCACATGAACTCCCTCGCTGTTACTGCGTCTGAGTTTAGACAAAAGCTAGCATAACAACTAATTTTGCTATGGGTAATGGCAGATGAACCAGATTGTTTTGAGTCTCGAAGCTTATTCCCAAGTGAATGAACGACTTGGATGGAGCTAGATCTGACTTTTTCTCGTTTACTATGAAACCAAGACAGAGGAGCAATAGTAGCAGACACTGAACATCGTTCTAAAGAATAATTCTGTTGCCGTATCTCTGAAGAATGTCGTCCAAGTAAGCCGACGTTACAGCAGATGAATGAGCTCAGAAGTATGACATTAACAATTTCATTATTCGAGTGAAAGCCCAAGGAGCCAGGTTCAGACCAAAGCACATTGCTCTAAGCTGATGAACCTTTTCTTGCACAGCAAACCACAGGTACTTTCTGAATGCCGGATGTACCAGGACATTAAAGTAAGCATCCTTTATATCTATGCTTGATGCATAGTCATTCACGAAGTTTGATAACCTTCCGCCAACTGGCAAGCAATAGAGGCCTTGACCATCACCTGTGGGACTTAAGAGGCTTACAGGAGGAGAATGTACAGCCTGCCATGAAGATCATTGCCCTGTCGGCTTAGGGGCATCTGACCGATAATCCTGATCAGATTTACGTCCCTTTCCCAAGTTGCTGTATTGACAACCTCCAGAGTAATTATATGAGGGTTTCTTGTACCCTCGTGAGGAGTTCTCTTTTGATCTGCAATGTCCTTGCTTACCCCGGGCTGCTGAAGCTTGTTGTTGAGACGCCAACTTCAAACTGGAATCTTTCTGTTCATAGACTAACAAAAGCTTGTCGTCAAAAAAGATAGTATGTCCGGACACCGGAGCGACCCGTAGAGAGCTTTTCATCTTGTCATCTATAAGTGATGACGGTGCAAGGGCAGCATCATGTCAAATTAACTCCAGATTTGCTACTGTCAGGGTGCAATTATACATATCAATACATGACTACCCTGGAAAGAACTCTAAGCAAGGTACACACGCCCTCAAATTCCTTCCCATTGAGACATTGCATCATAGCTCTGGTAAGGTGATGTGTGTAGGACACTGCATCCAGATTCACTCTCTATTTGATGAAATTGCACTTTACATTACATCTGAGCGAATGTTGAATGAAGGAGGTAAGGATATGTATAAACCCCCAGCCTGCTCATCTGAACACAGTGGAGTCTCTGAACATGTTCTCCAACCACTTTAAATGAATGTGGACCAAGGAATGGAATATTTATGGATGAGGTTGAAACCACCTTTTTTACTCACACTCGAGAGGTTAAATATGATGTCATCTACATGGCTGAAGGCCTGCGACACCTGCTTAGACTGAACCGGGAAAGAAAGAACTTCCTTCCTCTGTATAAAGTCTGCGTCTAAAGACGCAAGTGGTTTCTCCATAGTTGTCACAGCTTGCTGATTTGGCGGAACAAATTCAGGGTAGTATTGATGGATATAAAGTCCATCGCAACCATATCTTGTTCCGAAAGGGAAGGGTAATCCTCTTCCTTATCCATTTCACCATCTGATTGAATCAGTTGTGAATCTTGATCCATTGCATCTGCGTGAACAGATGACTGGACCAACCCAGCACAATCCGACAGCTCACTTGCCGAGTCTGCTCCCGCACTTGCTGGGATGCTGCAATCAGCTGCACAATCTGCGACAGCAAGTCCATCACCTAGGCTTGAGGAGCAGCGGTTTTCTGTTTTTTAGCCACTTGCTGCTCCTGGGACGGCATTCCGGAGATGGTTTTCTTCTCCGAATGACCCGATGATCGAAGCCTCGGTTCCCTAGCTACCTGATGGTCTGATTTCACGGGCGAAGACTGCCTCTGCCTTCGCGCAGCTGGCTGGATATCCGAAGTCGGGTAGCTAGGATGTGGTCATGTGTGCTTACTAATCATAGCAGAGTAAGCTGTGACTGTAACCGAGGCAGGCTGCAGTCTAGACAGAGCATCCCGAATGGCAGGTGTGGACATATGCTCCAACATATGCAAGTTTCTCACAACAACATCTGGCCCCAGATGTCGCTGGGTTAGAGAGGGACCTCCCCCACTTGCGGCCTTTTCAGTCCTTGCCAAGCCTCCCGACAAGAAACTTGCGGACTTCCTCCCTATTTCCATCGTCGCTGGGTGTGCTTTTGTTTTTAAGGTGTTCACTCTACCCACTACACTTCCTTCGACCATAACAGATATACTCGGTGTTATGGCTCCCACGAGACGGAGTAACCAGTTCACCAGTCGAGCTAGCTGCCTGCAAGGGATTAAGAACACTATCTAGAGGCCTTATCCCTTGCCTAAAATTCATGAGCACCTTAGCAGCTAGCTCTGTTTGCTCATCAGAGTGCAATGATGGTAGCACACTTTTGGTGGGTATCATAATACCATCACTATGTTTTTGTTCCTCTGAAAAAGAAACTGAAAAACTTGAATTATCTTGCAGTGAGAGCAATGGCATAGGCATCTCACCACCAACAATGTACTGTGACACCCGTTTCCAACTTTTGTCATCCCAATTGACACATGTAGGACAAGAATCTGCAGGAGTACATCGACTACATGCAAGGCAACAACCATGTAAATCTGAGGAAGACTTCCTCACCTTGCATTTTGAGCAGTAAGATTTTATGATTAATCAAAAAATTAAGTTGATCGTACTCCCACAAACTCCACAATAAATATTTTATAAAGATACATAATAAAAAGCATTCAAACATTTTTTTGAAAGTTAACAAAGAGAACATGAATAGTCCAAGGGCATCCCGATAAAGCTTAAGTGTGGACAAAAACCAAATTTTCTGGCTACACTACCTGAATATTGATTAATGTATCTTACAACAATCCTATAGTAACAATAACTGAATACTACATATATTTAAAGACGTTGCCAATGTAAACAAAGTCAAAGGAAAAAACCTGAAACAGACATCAGGCACAGAAAAAAAGCCCAAAGTCAGTAACAGATTTTAAACCTACCGGATGTAAAGCAAGACCTTCAAACGAAGAAAAAATGATACATCGGATAGAAGATGCATGACCAAAATGACCTAACATCCCTAGGATGAAGACGTAACCATGGGGTTAAACAGAATAAACATTCTTTCACACACGTTAAACTCCCAAGAAATTTAATAAAAAATTTTGATAAAAATAAGCCAAAAAGCTTGGGAGTTTAACAGGAGGGCTTCAAGGAGGGATAGGGAAGGAATACTCAACAAAAAATGTATAAGTCATTAGCAAAAATGACATCAGGCGTATGTCCCGAAATTGGGAAACATGAAATAATTTTTATAATTATATTTATTTATTTAATTATTGGTGTTTAAGGTCACATACTTATGCACAATGGCTAATCATGACCATGACAGTTTTACGGGTGGAGGAAGCCGGAGTACCCGGAGAGAACCACCGAGCAACGACGAACAGCTGCCAGCTCCCCAACATTGTAACTCCACACTGCAGCACAGGCAGGGTCAGATTGGTTGAAGACATGCACACCATCGACGTGCAGTACACCTTAGTACACAGAACAGAGTCATCATGCCCCCTTGTGGACAATCCGGGTTGAGTGCCTTGCCCAAGGACACTACACTGGAGTCTGAATCGATCGCTCAGACGGTCACCCATCTGAGAACTAACCGGGCTCAATGTTAATTTTTATAATTATTATAAAGTTACAGTCCTGAACATTTCTAACCACCGTTGTTCACTTCCATCATCCATTTATATCCTTGGATCCACCAATTTTACCATTAATTTGCACCTGGCATCCTCAAAAAGGAGATTTAAAAGCACAGATGTCAGTTCATTGTTGCTGACTTTAGGGCCAAACAAAGAAAGATGATTTGCGCCAACTTCGGTACCTTTCTGGATACTGCGCATGCGCAGATCTAAAAAGTATGGAGGGCCAGACAGGACTTGATTTTTTCGGTTTTGCATGCAAAATATTAGGGATTGGGAGGCAAAATTTGTGTTTGGTCTGGGATTAATTTGAGTTAGCACCAGCCCATCTGGGCCATTGGTTGTCATATAAAAATATTGATGCATCAATGTGACCTGAGAAGAAATCCACTGTGGACAGCTTACCATGACCCCTGACCCAATCAGGACATTCTCATCCTCTGATGCATAGATGCAATCTGTAGCCTGTGCTGATGAAATCCAAGATGACTGATTTGGAAGCCATTGCGGGCAGCCAACCATGACCATAATGAGATTTTTTCATCTAGGCATGAACCTGAGCAAGTGTAATAAATTTGATGATCAATGGAAAAGTGGGGGCTATAGCTTGTGCTGGACAAATTATGGACAAGCAGTCAAAGAAATCTAAGATGGCAGCATAGTTAGCCAATATGTATGGCTGACCATGACCAACACAGGATGTTCTGATCTACTAATCACACCAAGTCAATCGGAAAAGTTTCAAGAAAACTGCATAAATGCTACCTGCAGGCTCTTCAGGAGAAATCCAAGATGGCTGCCATGGCAGCCAACCGTGACCAAAATATGACATTCTCCTCTACTCATGAAGGTAAGAGATCTAATACATGATGGCTTTTATTTGATAAGACAACCTTGATAATTATGCTTACCACTTTAGAAGACTCTCACCCTTTGCACTGGCTACAGGATTTTATTATACTAGTAAAGAAGAACATGGCAACACAGCAGACAACCATTGATCCTCCACCCAAGGTTTCCATGAGAAATTTCTTTAATACAGACTGTACATATGTACATAATAAAAAATTTTTTTAATACAAACTGTATGTATGTATATACATTTTCAAAGGTGAAAATGTATACATCCAAAATAAGAAAGAAAAACAAACAGAAGAACCACTCATATTCAAATTTTATATTTTCTTATCTGAGTAGAAAAGTATAACAATAACCAAACACATTATTTACTTACCCAACTTTGTAGTTGAAGCAACTTGAGTTGTTGTGGCTCCTGCAGTTGTTGTGGCTCCTTTAGTTGTTGTAGCTCCTGCAGTTGTTGTGGCTCCTTCAGTTGTTGTGGCTTCAGCAGTTGTTGTAGTAATAACGGTAGTTGTGGTTATATCTGAAAGAAAAAGAATAAAATATCAAGCAAAAGAAAACTCTTCTGAATGAAGCAGTTCTCACACTTTCAGGCAAAACATTAAACAGAAAAAATGTAACAGTCTATTTCCTCTAGTAAATACTGAAACAATTATCTGCTCATAAATAGAAAAACATATAGGAATACATTGAAGCAATGAATTCCGCTGAGACAAACAGGTACTGATCTTCGTTTTTTATTTACAACATGCAAATGATCTTGTTTTCCTTTCTCCTGCTGGGGTCTCGTTGATTTACTCAAAACACAGCAGAGATAGCAGACAACACACTTTTGAGCTGGCCTTGAATCAACCAGAGTGGCTCAGTTCTGTCACAATTACCCAGTTCAAGGACAAATCAAATGGAAGAAAATATTCCCCAGCATCCATAAATGAAAGTGTCAATGACACTGTAGCTCAACTTGTCAAGACATGTACATGTATAGTATGTGACACAGCAATGACAAACATCTAGGTAATGATCTGATAACAAAGGTACATATAAAGTATTGTAACGGCCTGTACATAAATACTGACCGTAGCCTGTAACAAATGTATAGGTAAAGTATTGTAAAGTGGGTGACAGTCAGATGCTAAACTAGAAAAGAAATCTTTAGAGTGGGTCTGACTGAACCCCAAAATATTTGTTCTCATAGCACAGTGATAACAAAGGCACCCCAAAACACACTCATTCCTGTCCCAAGGTGAAAACAAAGGTACCCAAGAAGTTTCGTGAAGATCAGTTCATAAATACGAGCTGTATAGAAGTTGTGACAAAAAACTGATTGGACCTAATTTCAGTACAAAATGGCCACTGGCAGCCATCTTGAATTTTGGACCACACTCAGAAACACTCGTTCTCGTCTCAAGGTGATAGCAGAGGTACACAAGACGTTTCGTGAAGATCGGTTGATAAATACAGCCTCTAGCCCGAGCCGTATTGACATGTGTACTTACTGTGTGTAAGTAGCACTGAAAAAATAAAAGTTCATCTAATTTGCATAATTTCTGCACGCGAAAAAAACCCGTATTATATGTGATGTATCCCATGGTACAAAACATTCACACAAAAAATTATTCAAAACAGAGCTTTCATGTGGAAGTTCTGCGCAAAAATCTGATTGCCTCTAATTTTGAACAAAATGGCTGCCAGCGGCCATCTTGAATTTTGGACCGCACCCAAAAACACTCGTTCTCGTCCCATGGTGATACCAAAGGTACCCAAGAAGTTTCGTAAAGATCGGTTCATAAATGCGGCCTCTAGCCCGAGCCGTATTGGCATTTGCACTGACAGTGCTGAAAGTAACACTAAATACATCAAAGTTAGTCTAATTTGCATAATTTACGTACGAGAAAAAAACCCTGTATTATATGTGATGTATCCCATGGTACTAAACATTCATACAAAAAATTATTCAAATCAGCACTTTCATATGGAAGTTCTGTGCAAAAAACAGATTTCTGCATCGTCGGTACAAAATGGTGGCTGGCTGCCATCTTGAATTTCGGACCGAACCCCGAAACACTCGTTCTCGTCCCACGGTCATAACAAAGGTACCCAAGGAGTTTCGTAAAGATCGGTTCATAAACACGGCTTCTAGCCCGAGCCGTATTGAATTGTTGATGGACAGATGGACCATGGCATAAGCTCAAATTTGGCTTCGCCAAAGTTGAGCTAAAAATAAGCAGGTCCCCCTATAAGCACTGCTGAGCAGTTGGCAAACTTTAAAATGCCCTTCAACTGACAATGTTGCAGAATGAGTTGACACAGTTCATTCTGAAATATAGAACCTTAGTGAGCACGCTCACATACCCCACGCGCCCCGATATTTCAAGCTCTAATCATTTTTTAAAAATAAACATAGATTCTAGGAATACTGCAGAAAACAATGTTCTGTAGTTTCAACAGTATTGAAAGAATTCAAGCAGAGAAAAAGCCCGGAAAACTGCAATTTTGATGAACTTTTCAAAGTCTATGGGACCGTAATTTTGGTAAAAATCAGTGGAGCGGAACAAAACCCAAACTTGTTCTGTAGGCCACCATGTTAGACTAACATATCAAAAATCAGCTCAATATCTGGAAGCGTGTAGGAAAAAAGTCTGGAAAACTGTAATTTTGATGAACTTTTCAAAGTTCAAGGGCCATAATTTTGGTAAAAATCAGTGGAGCGGAACAAAATGCAAACTTGATCTGTAGGCCACCATGTCAGACTAACATATCAAACATCAGCTCAATATCTGGAAGCGTGTAGAAAAAAAGTCCGGAAAACTGTAATTTTAATGCATTTTTCAGAGTCCAAGGGTCGTAATTTCGGTAAAAATTAGTGGAGCGGAACAAAACGCAAATTTTTTCTGTAGGCCACCATGTTAGACTAACATACCAAAAATCAGCTCAATATCTGGAAGCGTGTAGGAAAAAAGTCTGCAAAACTGTAATTTTGATGAACTTTTCAAAGTTCAAGGGCTGTAATTTCGGTAAAAATCAGTGGAGCGGAACAAAATGCAAACTAGATCTGTAGGCCACCATGTTAGACTAACATACCTAAAACAGCTCAATATCTGGAAGCATGTAGAAAAAAAGTCTGGAAAACTGTAATTTTGATGAACTTTTCAAAGTTCAAGGGCCGTAATTTCAGTAAAAATCAGTGGAGCAGAACAAAATGCAAACTTGATCTGTAGGCCACCATGTTAGACTAACATACCAAAAATCAGCTCAATATCTGGAAGCGTGTAGAAAAAAAGTCCGGAAAACTGTAATTTTGATTTTTTCAGAGTCCAAGGACCGTAATTTCGGAAAAAATTAGTGGAGTGGAAAAAAATGCAATCTTGATCTGTAGGCCACCACGTTAGACTCACATACCAAAAATCAGCTCAATATCTGAAAGCGTGTAGAAAAAAAGTCTGGAAAACTGTAATTTTGATAAATTTTTCAGAGTCCAAGGGCCGTAATTTTGGTAAAAATCAGTGGAGCGGGAAAAAAATGCAAACTTGATCTGTAGGCCACCATGTTAGACTCACATACCAAAAATCAGCTCAATATCTGGAAGCGTGTAGAAAAAAAGTCTGGAAAACAAATAGGACCGACTGACGGACTGACAGACTGACGGATGGACCAGTCAAAAACATTATACCCCTGCAACTTCGTTACGTGGGGTATAAAAATGATAAATTCATAGTAATTTGTATATTTCTATACTTACCAATGGCCAAGACATAGCTGGTGCTAACTCTAAACTAGAATTACTGTGAGCACTGCTCACTAAAGATACCACCCACTCCAACCAAGAAACATTTCACAACAGTAAAAAAGTATTTAATATACACAGCACATCTGTATGTTCTCCGAAAACATGAGAGCAATTTTCAATATGAGAAAGGGTAAATATTACAAAGAGCATGCAAGATGAAAAAATAAAAATACTTGAAAGCAGAATAGAAGGTGCACATCTATAATGTATATAAAAGAATGTCTGAGAGTTTCAATGAAATTCGCCCACTGGTATAAGAGGAGTAGCGGATAGCAGGAGTGTACCCCCCTAAAGCATCACAACAATTTGGCTAAGTTCATTTCGCCCTTTGGGAAAGAGTAAAAAATAAAAATACCTGAAAGCGAAATAGGAGGTGCACATCTATAATGTATAGAAAAGAATGCCTGTAAGTTTCAATGAAATCCACCCACTGGTTTAAGAGGAGTAGCGGATAGCAGATGTGTACCCCCAAAGCGTCACGGACGTACGGACGTACGGAAGTACGGACACCATGAATGCTATATACCGCCCACTTTTCAAGTGGGTGGTATAAATATCTAGGGCCAAACACAAATTTTGCCACCCCCCCCCCCCCCCCATCCCCAAAATGTGCATGCAAAACCAAAAATTAGAAGTCCTCACTGGTCCTCCATACATTTACCCTCTGTGCATGCGCAGTCATCAGGATGTGACCGGAACTGGCTCCAGCACCATTCTTTGTAAAAGAGAGTATTACATAATAATTCAGCGGGGAGGATTGAGTGCCCACTCATGGGAGGGCCCTTCCTGACTGGGCCATTGGTAAGTATAAAAATATACAAATTACTATGAATTTATCATATTTTTACACAGCATACCAATGACCCAAACAAAGCTGAATCATAAACAGGTGGTGGGCCTAGGACTTCTGAAATAATTCCAATCCTGCAATCCATGATGGAGGAACTTACATTTAGAACAGTTAGGAATTACATGTATGTCTCTCTATACAGTAATAGAGGAGACATATTCTAAACAAGAGTGCACGTATCGCTGAAGCAATACATTGTCCCCTACCGGACTAATGAGCATTAATAATTATACAAATGTTATAACCTAGATCTGATCAGCATGAATTCCGTTGAAGCATTTCCTAAAAAAGTCCAGAAAACTGATATTTTGGCGCTTTTCCATATTTCCAAGGGCCATAACTCACACAAGAATAATGCAATCAGCATGAAACTCAAACTTGATCTCTAAGTCATCGTTCTATAGTAGGTTACCAAGAATGAAATCATTCGGTTGAAGCATTTCCAAAAAAAGTCTGGAAAACTAAAGTATGACTGACAGACTGACGGATGAACAGAGTACATATGAAACTCTGTAAGTCATCGTTCTATAGTAGGTTACCAAAAATGAAATCATGCCATTGAAGCGTTTCCAAAAAAAGTCCGGAAAACTAAAGTATGACCAACAGACTGACGGATGGCTGGACAGAGTGTAAATGAAACTTGATCTGTAACTCATCGTTCTATAGTAGGTTACCAAAAATGAAATCATTCCGTTGAAGCGTTTCCAAAAAAAGTCCAGAAAACTGATATTTTGGCGCTTTTCCATATTTCCAAGGGCAATAACTCACACAAGAATAAGGCAATCAGCATGAAACTCAAACTTGATCTGTAAGTCATCGTTCTGTAGTAGGTTACAAAAAATGAAATCATTCCATTGAAGCGTTTCCAAAAAAAGTCCGAAAAACTGAAATTTTGGTGCTTTTCCATATTTCCAAGGGCCATAACTCACACAAGAATAATGCAATCAGCATGAAACTCAAACTTGATCTGTAAGTCATTGTTCTATAGTAATTTACCAAAAATGAAATCATTCCGTTGAAGCGTTTCCAAAAAAACTCCGGAAAACTGATATTTTGGTGCTTTTCCATATTTCCAAGGGCCCTAACTCACACAAGAATAATGCAATCAGCATGAAACTCAAACTTGATCTGTAAGTCATCGTTCTATAGTAGTTTACCAAAAATGAAATCATTCCGTTGAAGCATTTCCAAAAAAACTCCGGAAAACTAAAGTGTGACTGACAGACTGACAGACAGACAGACTGACACACTGACGGATGGACGGAGTGCAAACCTATAGTCCCATCTGGCGATGCCGGTAGGGGACTAATAAGGAGCCCAATTTTAAGTAATTCCTTATTGTAAGCATGAAGACAAGTGCCTAGTTTTTAAGGCTACTCCAGCCCCAAAAATTAGGATGGCAAATCTGAGAATAAGAGAAAATCTCCCACAAACATACGCCTTACAATAACATTTCAGCTGTATGCAGGATATAAATACAGATAAAACAGCTTCCTTCATAGATACATACATTTTAAGACAGATTATGGGTAAAAACATCCCCCCCCCCCCCCTTTTTTTGAAGAAACCTTCAAAATAAAAAAGGGGGAGAGCTCTGGAAACAATAAGAGCGGTACCCAACAACAATATAATTAAGCGTGACGATCCTGGAAATTAATATTGCACAGTACATAGCATACACTGCAGACAACGTATACAGATACGTCAAAAACTGGTGATATAAAATATAACATGCACATATTCAATGAAGCCATACTGAACATTTCCTGAAGAGAAAGCACACTTCCTATATGAACCATAGACGGCCACAGTACAATAAATTCCAGTAACAACATTCTCAAACGTGAATAATGCGATATCTATAATCGTAAAAGCATGTGTAATATGAGTACCAACAAAATAGAAACTTGGATCTAGAGATGTAAAAAGGTATGATTAACAGGTTCCTCCACGGACCTCCCCCAAAATGAATTATTATTTCAAGGTCCACTGAAGACAATAAAGCGTTAGCCTAATAATAATAATGTGCGATCGCATAAATATTAGCATGTAATCATCTGAATACCAGTTAACGGGTTATGCAGTCTGTGTCAAGAGTAGCAATTTAATTGTAATGATTTTTAAAAAAAATGCTTGTATACAAAAAATCAACCAAAATAATAGGGAATTAGTTCAGCTAAAAAGCAGATGAGGTCGCCACAGAACACTACATAAATGCATAAAATGCATGTATTACAATAATAAAGCTTGCGGGAAGAGAACTACTTCTTGCCCGGTAAATGCTTATAACACATAAGGAAGTGTCTGAGTGTGTGGGGGAGGGGGGGGGGGGGGGGGATTCAAAGTCATAACGAAATCTCCTCACCCGCATTATTCAATCGTACTTGTGTCAGTTAACAGAAAAATATAGGAACCGCAATGGTTCTCTCACGGCAGGGGGGGGGGGGGGGGGGGGGGGGGGGGAATTCGAATTCATAACAAAATCCCCTCACCCGTATTATTTAATCGTACCTGTGTCAGTTAAGATAAAAAATATTGGAACCGAAATGGTTCCCTCACATCTAACCGACTCCATATGCCACTATGGACGGAGAGGAACGTGAAGAATAAAACATCCCCTGAAAGAAGAACCTCTCTGGAAGAAAGCTTCTGGGGAGCGTCACATAACCAACACATGAGAATACTGATCCAAGATTCTTGTGACAACAGAGGCGCTACCAGTAGGATTCACTGTTTAAACTTAAACATAAGCTATTCAATGAAATGAATAAAAGGATACGCATATCCTATTATTCCTCCCCATGAATTTGCGGAGTGTCTACTGCCTGCGCTCAATAATCTGGGCATGGCGACACAAATGACAGTAACAATTGTTCCTGTGCGTCGCAAACTAAAGAATCATGGGGTGATCTCACTGGTAGCAAAACTGTACAAATAAACGCATGTTGAGCATCCATACATATGAAACAGGCTACCTTTCCGGGGAGCGATTCTGCTAGTACGTTCAGACGACCCGGTATATGACGGATAGAGAGACATGAAAATGATTCTCTGTTAGGTATTATAACAAAAGTGAATGGGTGCTGCCCTGGTTCCTGATGTACGCTACCACTATTAAGTTGTTCAACAAACTGTGAACAAGCATGAACGCATTGATATAGCACTAACAATATTGGCATCATTCTTGATGATTATGTGTTTCTACAGGAACCGAGGGTCTCAGACCCCTGCAATTATAGTCTGTAGGACTCAGGGCCATGCCCCAAACTATTAACTCATACCCGTCATAATCGTGAAAGCTGGATCTGGCAGTTGCAGTGGAACTAATGAGTTAACTACTGAAAATCTGCCTCAGTATGGAACTTTTTGTTTACTATATCCGTTAAAACAATACTGGTCCTGAGCAAATGCGTTGTCACACACCAGTTCTGTGTAAGAATAACTGGAGGGGGCGTATGCGTAAGCAACCCATCTAAACAAGATGCGTAGCCACTCAGCACATCTCCATCAGTCGCATAAAACTAATTCGTTCTGGATAATGGCAGACAAACCAGATTGTTATGAGACATTACCAAGTTAATATTCAAGTGACAGCGCAGGGTGCTATCTCCAAGCCAAACCTATCCTTAGATCTATGCTTATAGCAAAGTAAACCACTCAAACACTCATTTTAACCGACTAAATGATAACCATAAATAAACTTTTAGAGCTTTGATAAACTTGTTAACAAGCTCCAGTCTATTATCTGTCGGAACAAGCTCTTAGGCTTCGGTACGAGTATCAGGTGGCTACAGAATTCCAGAGAATCTTGATTCTCGACGACCTCTATTAACATCATTGTCAAGAGAACCTTTACCTCCGATTGGAGAGACTCTCATGCAAGGATTAGATGGAAGCATTGTCCATCAGACATTAATTAATTGTGGTTCTCTCGAAAAAATAGCCGCAGGCCTTCCGAAACCACACTTCTGAACTACTAGTCTCTGTAACAGTTATCCAGATTGATGCTCATCTTGATAACCATCCGTTAACTCACACCTGTAGCACCTGCGGGGCCTACGGAAGGAGGAACTGCATCTCATTCGTGAAGAATCTCGACCCAGCACTTTAGGGGCGTCTGACCGGAAGACTTGATCAGACGTAAGCCCCATATTCGAGTCGCTATATGACGATCCCTAGAGTAATTATAGGAGAGTAAACTATACCCTCATGAGGAGACCTTATAGGCGACCTTCTGTCTAGGACGTCCTGCGAGGCCTACGGAAGGAGGAACTGCATCATTCACAAAGAGCCTGGACCCAGCTGTTTAGAGGCATCTGACTGGAAGTCTCGATTAGATGTAAGCCCCGTAATCGAGCCACTATATGACAATCCCCAGAGTAATTATAGGAGAGTAAACTATACCCTCTCGAGGAGTTCTTATAGGCGACCTTCTGTCTAGGACGTCCTCCCTTACGCCTTTCTGCTAATGCGTGTCGAAGATCCATCGATATAAGTAGCAGAGTATTGATGCTTTCTTTGTAGCTTGTTCATAAACCAATGAAAGCTTATCGTCAAAAACTTAGTGTCCGGAAACCGGAGCGACTCTCATGGAATTTTTCACCTTGTCATCTATTAAGGATGACAACGCAAGGGCTCTGTCACGTCTATTTAACTCTAAATTAGCAACTTGTTAAGACAGAGTTATACGTGATAAATATACAGCCCTGGAAAGGACACTAAATGAGGTACAAACGTCCTCCAATTCCTTTCCGTAGAGACGTAGCGTCACAGCTCTTAAAGGTGATCTGCGTAATACAGTGAGTCTAAATTTGCTCTGAATAATAAATGTCATCTCAATTATGACCAAGCGAATAACGAATGATGAAGGTAAGGCCATAGCTAGGTCCTTAGCCTACTCATTCAAACACAGAGGAACTCTCAGTATATCTTCACTGTTTTCCAACCAGCGGAACTACAGAAGAAGATGACAAGAAATCGCCTTACTTCTTTCCACTGGAAAGTTGAATGTGGAGTCGTCTAAAAGGCCAAAAGCCTACGACACCTGTCTATACTTAACCGGTAAAGACATTCCTTCTCTTTTTCCGGAAAATTTAGCGAGCAACAACGCTAGCGGTTTCTTGTAAACAGACGCAGCATTCTGATTCGTTGGAACATATTCAGGGTAGTGTTGATGGAATAAATCCTCTCAACCCTGTATTGTTCCGAATGTGGAGGGTAAATTCCCTCCATATCCCTTCATCATTCGTCTGAATCAGTTGAAATCACGGTCAACAGTATCTGAACGCGTAGATAACTGGACCGACCCAGCACCATGCGACAGCTCAGATTTTGAGACTGCCGTCGATTGCTACTGCACTTGCTGGGATGCTGTGAGGAGATGAGCATCTGCGTCAGCAAAACCATAACGGAGGCCTAAGGAGCAGCGGTCTTCTGGCCGCCGGCTGCTCCCAAGACAGTATGTATGAGACAACACTTTCTCCGGACGTCCCGATATATGAGGCCTCGTCTAAGCTATTAAATAGTGCTACTTTCGAGCTGTCACAGCATTCTGATTCTCAGGAACAAACTCAGGGAAGTATAGATGCATAAGCACTATCGCCACTCTGTTGTTACGAAAGGGAAGGGTAATTCTCCTCCAAATCCCTTTCATCCTCCAACTGAATCAGATTATACTCACGGTCATCGGCATCTGAACGCGCAGATGACTGGACCGACCTAGCACCTTCCGACAGCTCAAGTTCTGAGACTGCCGTTGTCTGCTTCTGCATTTGCGGGGATGCTGCGATGAGCTGCACAATCTGTGACAGCAAGTCTGTTACAGAGGCCTAAGGAGCAGCGGTCTTCTGTTGCATGGCCGCCGGCTGCTCCTGGGACAATGTGCCCGAGATGGCTCTTATCTGCGGACGTCCCTATGAATGAGGCCTCGTCTCCTTGGCTACTGTATGATGTGACTTCACTGGAGAAGAGTGACTTTCTCGGCGATGCAGGCTGGATATCAGAAGTTACTTAGCCAAGGTGTGGTCATGTGTGCTTGGTTAACGTTGAAGAAGCCGTAATTACAGCTGACCCTGGCTGTAAACTGAACAGAGCATCCTGGATGGGAGGCATGGACGTATGCTCCGACTGACGCAAGATCCGATCCCTAACATCTGGCCCCAGATGTTATAATAAAAGACAAAGGGGGGGGGGGGGGGCACTCCCTTGCTCGCTGTCCTTCAGACCTCACCGAGCTTCTTGCTGAACTTGCCGGCTTCTTCCTTTCCATCGATGCAGGGTGAGCCTTATATTGATTTTAATATTATAGTGCTAGCTCTACCCTTTCCATTCTCCTTGACCACAACGGACACACCCGGCATCACGGTACCCTCAGGCGGAGTACCACTTCACCGGTTGAGCTAGCTGGTGACAGAGATTTGAAACCACACTGTGGTTTATTGCCCTGTCTAATATTCATGAGCACTTTTGCCATTAGCTTTGATTGACTAATTAATGCGACGATGGAAGCACACTATCTGACGGCATCACGTAAACATCACCCTTGTTCCTCTGAAAATATAAACTAATAAACTCGACCTAGGGCGAGAGGTCCGGTGGCAGCCCCTCATAACGAGAGGACCGGCTGTGGTCCCACTCTAACAACGTACCGTGACACCCGTCAGCAATGTTTGTCATCCTATGAGACACATATGAGCAAGAATTAGTAGAAGTACATCGAATACAAGCAAGGCAACCTACAAGAGAAAAAGAGGAACGACTTTGTACTCCCACCAATTCCACATTAAATACAAATAAAAAGATACATAACAAAAACATTCAAAATATAAATCGAAAAATAGTTTACACCAAAAAATTTTTCGAAAAATTTTGACAAGATCCCAAGTTCCCAAAGGGAATAAAGTGCCCAAATGTATCCCAAAAGAGCCCAAGTGTGGACAAAATTTTTCCTTCCAAAAATTAACCTCCACACTACGGGACTGAATAATGTATCTTACAACAGACCGACCATATCAGAAATAGGAACCTACACATAAATAACAAATGTTGCTAATGTAAACAACGTCAAACTAAAAACCGGAAATGAGACCCCAGGCAACATGGCCCAAAGTCAGTAACAGATTTTTGAACTATTTGATGTAAGGCAAGATTTTCATCAGAAGAAAAAAAACGATACATTGGAAGTATGATGCATGACTAAAAACGTCTAAACACCCTAAGGGTGAGGACGTAACCCTGGGGAAATACAGAAAAAACTTTCTGTATAACACGTTAAACTCCCAAGAAATTTTATATAAAAAATTAAAAAAAAACAAGCCAAAAAAAAGGCTTGGGAGTTTAACAGGGGGGATCAAGAGAGGTTAGGGAAAGGAATACTTAACCGATAGTGGAAAAATTATTATCAACAATGATGACGTCAGGCTCATGTCCCGAAATTAGGGAACATGAACTAATTTTTATAAATATTATAAAATTACAGCCCTGAACGTTTTCAAACCACCGTTTCTTCCTTCCTTCATCCAATTGTGTCCTTGGATCCACCAATTTAACCATTGATTTGTGTCTGGCATTATTATTAATTGAGATTTAAAAAGCACAAAAGTCAGTTAGTTTTATCTGACATGGTTCAAACAAAGAATGAGGTTGGCGCCAATTCCGGTCACTTTCTGATGTCTGCGTATGCGCAGAGGGTAAATGTATGGAGGACCGGTTAGGACTTCTAATTTTCGGTTTTGCATGCAAATTTGGGGGATTGGGGGGCAAAATTTGTGTTTGGCCCTAGATATTTTAGAGTTAGCACCAGCTAAGTCTGGGTCATCGGTATACTGTGTAAAAATACCGGTTGTTGATCATTCAGGCCTGTAGGAACTGCTTTACCACAGCAACCGAGCTTTGCAGTGACCTTCAATGAATGCATCTGGGGTAAATGTTTTGACACAGACTATCCGGGCAAGGTTGCACGAAGGTGGTCTCGGATCGAGAAAACCATGTATTCACATTCCGCTGTCCCAGAACCACTGTCAGGCACGATATGAATGGGCCACAGACTACTTTGGGTGGACCAGAGTAGATTGCAATTGTTACAGTCACATGTTACTTCCTGTGTATTAAAAAAATGTGTCTCACCTTTACAAATAAACGACCCAATTGTATTTTCACATGTCTGGTTTGAAAGGCAGTTCTGTAAATCAGCATCATTACATTCATTAACATCTGAAAAACAATTACAGCAAAATTATCATAAGGTGCAAGGGCTGACAAAATTTATTCAGAAATTTCAAAGTAAATTTACAAAATAATAAAACTCTAATAACTGCAGTTCTGTACAAAATGTAAAATTATTATTATTTATTGTTGTCCATTGGCAGTGTTTACAACTGTGGCTACATCATGACCAGACCTGTTAACCTGTGAATGTGACTGTCAGTGAGATTTTGATGAGCTCTCGGTGAGATTTGGATGCTTATCAGTGAGATTTTTGCACGCTGCCAATACATCAATATTTCCTTGTTATGCCTCCCATGGTCCCCCCCCCCCCTGACACACACACAAATGTGAGTGGATGCCTATCTAGCCTTTGCCTGTACCAACCCCCTTCCCCCCCCCCCCCCCCCCCCCCCTCAGTCCGGCCATTTTTCCTTGCTCATGCAAACCCATCCCGGTACTTCAATACATGGAGGCTGAAACATCTTGAGCCGAAACGATCCAGGACCAAAATGTTCAAGAACCAACACAAGCATTCCTTCTTCGCTCATGTCATTTATTCATGTAAATTCTTTGTTCAATCTGTACATTTTTAGTGAGAAAATATTCATTCTTATAATCTTTTGACAGGTTTTATTGTACAATACAAATTACTCAATGCTAACAATACATATCGTTTTGTTTAAAAAAAAAAAAACCTGTTGTTGCCGGTACAATGAAGCTGTGTGTGGTTGTGGTAATTTCATTTTTTATTAAAAAAAATATTTGAACTGTGTTTTGTATTACTCACGTTAGAGAAGGTGCCCTCAGTATTCATAACTCCCATTGTGAAAAAAAAACAAACAAAATAATCCTGTTGGTTCAAAATGAAGACAAAATACTCTGCTTGACATGTTCTGAATCTGTTTGTATATAAGTAAGGGGAGGTAACTTAATTCTTGTGATATCTCACAACAGATTTTTTTTCAGTTTTCAACAAACTTTCAATTACATTTTTTTTTTTACACAAAACGGATGAATTTGGTATGAACCATAACAATAGTATATATAATAGGTCAGCTGAAGTTAATTATACTTGAGAGATTATGTTTTTATTTAATTTATATTTCGAGTTTATATAATTTTAATTTCACATGACCATATATATCTGAGAATATATTTGGCATACAATGCATTTAATAAAAACACGTGGGCAAAATGAGACTCCCCATGATGTAAAATGAGACTCCCCATGAAACTGCTCAGATTACTATCCTCTTTCTTAAATGATCGCGAAATTAAAGTCAGAGTGAACAATAAAATATCTGAACAGTGTCCCCCCTTGAAGCAGGCACCCCCCAAGGATCCATCCTAAGCCCCCTCCTGTACATCTTTTTCGTAAATGACCTTAGCTTCTCCGATGAACGCATTCAAGTTTCCCAATTCGTGGATGATAAGGACCTCTGGGACTCTAACAATACGGCGAATCTGCTCCAAAAACCCCTGCAACGCACTCTCGACGAACTAGAACAATGGTGTGCCAAATGGAGAATTAAGCTAAACGCCAATAAAACCCAACAAATCACCTTTACTCGCAAGACAAGTAAACGGGATTTTGACCTAAAACTTATGGATGACACCCTCCCAGAATGCAAAGAGGCGAAATTCCTGGGCATCACCATTGACCAAAAATTGTCCTTCAACAAACACACCGACGACATGGTGAAAAAAAGCCACCAAATGCATTAACTTACTGAAAATGCTTAAAGGAACTTCATGGGGAGCCAATCAGTCCACCCTACTCAAACTATACAAAGCCTTTGTGCACCCAGTACTCGAATACGGTGCAATCATACTAACTGACCTCAATCAAACTAATATGGGAAAACTCCAGAAGGTCCAAAATCACGCGCTTAGAGTTGCCCTCCGCACCCCATGGGACACACCCATCAAAACACTCCACGAAGGGCCGATATCCCCACCATTAAAGACTGCCTAGCCACCCTGGCCGCGAAAAATCATAACCGGCTAGCCGACAGTGAACTAATCTCCATGGAGTGATTTGCAAAACCCGCCAAAAGCCCAAAAATTGCAATCAAAACTAAGACCGCTCGAAAAAACCAGGGAACGAGAAGGTGAACTAACAGGTAGATTAACAGCTTAACTGTGGCCTTCTACCAGAAAGGGCTGCCTTCACTGACTCAAAATTACATCAGGATTAAATATTGTTAAAAAACTAAATAATAAATAGGGAACGAGAAGGTGAATAATCAGGCAGATTAACAGCTCAACTGTGGCCTTCTACCAGAAAGGGCTGCCTTCACCGACTCAACTAAAATTACATCACGATTAAATACTGTAAATCTCATTTCCAGCCGGGGAAGCTCAGCCCACATAAAACGCTCGCAATACCAGGCGCCTCCAAAATAAACTCAAACTAATCTAAATATGGTCGAAACCAGTGAAGGGCATAACAGAAACACCCTCAGGTGTGGTTTAGTGTCTAAACCTGTTACCCTCCTGCTACAAACTCACTCTCAACCTAAGAAGGTGATCCAACAGGCATATTAACAGCTGAACTGTGGCCTTCTACCAGAAAGGGCTGCCTTCATCGACTCAGCTAAAGATTAGATCACAAATTAAAACATAATGTGCTACTTTTATCTTTTTTATTTTTACATATTCTAATGAAACTAATTCTGCCTTCTTCTTTTAAGCAGGTACACAGAAGATGCTTTTTGACCAGCACCCCAATAACCGCTATGGACAGTCTAACCATTATGGAAACAGTAAGTCCCATGGTTCCTGAACATCCTCCACTCCATCCCTAAAAGTGGTCGACCACTTTAAGGGAGGCGAGCGTTGGTCCTGCATCCCGCCTCTGCCCCTTTTTGTAAGCGCATTGCGCATCTTTTGTCCCAACCCAATAGGACCACAATGCAGGCCTGCCCCCGAACCAGGGAAGTTTGGGTTTTCTTTTTGGTGGTCCCCGAAAGGGGTCGTTGTTGTTTCTTTCAAAGACGTCCTATCAAACAGAGACAGCCTGAGGCAGATTATACTTGCCAGTGATGGCCATCACTCAAAATCATCTTCGAAGTGGCAGACTACTATACTTGCCCGAAAATCCAGATCGACTGCACCCTCAGGGAGAGGTACTACCTTTGTGAGAGGACCCAACCTCCCGCCCTGGTCCTCACCCGAGGGTTCAACCGACATCAGTCAACAAGACCGCTCAATAGGAGAACCTGCCGAGTACCGGAACCTTTTCCTCCTTCAACACGCCTAGACATGTGTCAGCCAATCATATACAGTCACCGAGGGTCGAAAGGGGCTTGTTCACCATACTGTCCCTGCGCGCCTTCGGCACGCAAAATCATTTCGTTCGTCACGTGGGCATGTTTCATAAATAAACAAACTATATTTAAACTGACCGCCCTAATGCACATAATGTGTCCCCATTGTTGTAAACAATATGGCTCTCCCTTGTCTTGTTTTCAAAACAGTCTTTCATGCAGCATGGATGTAACTGGGTATTACAACTCGGGGGTATTAATAAATATTTATTTTTGAGCAGCTATTTTTGCAGGGATCACATCAGGTAATAATAATAATTGGGTCTTCTTCCTTGCTCCAAAAACCTTGGGACAAAACATCCCAGTCCAGCATGGCTTTACGAAAATAACGTCTTTAAAAACAGACTATAAAACACTCGTTTTCGAAATGCTACTTTTGATTTCCATGACTTTTCCATCAACAACATGGGAATTCACGCTCACAATTCTCGGAACTCAGAATTGGTAAAACTCAATGTGTATCTCTGATAAATTATCGTTTCCAACAAGTAGTCTGCGTTATAAATTTATATATCATGACCAACTTGTTTAATTTTCAAAATAGAACAGGACAACTATTTTGAAAAGTGTCAAATCAGGAGAAAATAGGATGTGACCATAAGAGCTGGTGCCTCAAACCAGGAGACTCACGGTGAAACCGGGAGAGTTAACAGGTCTGATCATGACTGGAAGACAAGTGTAAGGTCAAAGCTAGCCAAGTGTTCGTACCTGTGCTAGCCATTCTAGAGGAATTATTTTTTTTTATATTCTATTGTATCATAATGATGGTGTTTGTGGAGCTCGGCCAAACAAGATATAAAGGATTAAATAGAATTACTAAAGCCCTTGTAGTCTACAATCATGGAAATTTAGGGGGTTGCCATTGAATACTTGGACAGATCAAAAACTATTTGACTGAATTAACAGGGACATACTCTATACCTTGCATGAATATTAACAGAGCAAATCTATATTGATAGTACAGTAAATGATATGATGTTTTAGAGCTATAGTGTAAAAACAGCATTATTCAACTTAAATACTCAGTTTATTATTATCCTGCATTCCAATTACACAGAATTTGATTTATTTGTTCATTGGTGTTTTAGGTCACCACTTTTAACATCTATGACATGTGGTACAGTTGAGCCATTTAAATAGCTGGTACAGTAAAACTCTGTTAATTGAATAGCCAGTTTGCTGATCAAAATTAATCAATTAATAAAAGTATTCAATTAACAAGGATTGTGTCACTTTCCTGTATTCTAGAGATAAGCATTGATTCTATTATATCTTGTTTGACAGAGCCCAATGAGCCCGGTCAATCAAGATAAAATAGATTAAATGCCTGTATTGAGGCCAAATAGGTCTATAAACAAAGAAAAACTGGGGAGAGCCAGGGTAATTTCTTGACAGGTTACAACATCTTTTATTCAATTAACAAGAGTCTACTCCATAACCTTTATTCGTTTAACAGGTAAAATTTGTACTGGAGGTAGAGTAAATGGTTTTGTGTTTAGAAATTATATTCAATTAACAGGGTTATTCAGTTAAAAAATATCCAATCAAGTGGGCTCCACTGTAATTGCCTGTAATTAACTTCCAAACATCAAACTATTTACCATACCATAAGAAAAATATTAGAAAAATATTGAAGTGTTAACTGGGTAATAGCCAGGATTCTATGAAAGAGGTAAGGTGCCTAAGCCAGCTGTGGTTGGTAGGTAACAACCTCAGGGAAGTGGCAGGAGGGGTAACAACCAGAGGTCCTAGTCCTAGTTAGAATTAGGCCTCCACAGAGAAAGTTTTACAAAATTCAGAGCTCTAAGAGCATATCTGAGATGGCTGTAGTCTGTATAGTCCTATGTGGGAGATCATTTTTGATCTCTATATTGTTTTTTGTGGACGGTTTTCAAAAATTTTGTGTATTAACTGTATAAAAGTTAGAGAGTAAACACCTGTTGATTGAATAACAAGAGGTGTGCATCAGAGATACAAGCATTGAGTGGTGCGTACTTTCTTCATGCAGTCTCTATAAATCAGAAAAGTCATCGCGCTGAGTTCCAAATTCATAAAAATTGAAGCTAATGAGCTCAAAAATCATAAAAATGGACTAATTAAGATTCATAACTCTGTAACGAGAAACTGGACCTGGCCAGTTTTTGAACTCGTTTGAGTTATTGTTGCAAAAGTTCTGAATAGCAAATATTTGTTAATTCGGATAATGTTTGCTCGAGTTATTGCACTAACGAGCTCAAAATTCATAAAAACAGTCTAATTAACCCTTTACTCAATGTAACAGCCAAAACCGGCCAGCGCCATTCACAAAAATGACCATGCAATTTTCAGTATTTTTTTCTCAAAAACACAGGCTATGATCTCTCATTGGAACAAGCTCATTGAGCTCATTCCAATGAGGGGCCATTAACTATGTTTTTGACGTAAAAAATGAAACAAATTAGTTATTCAAGAATTTTATTTGCAAGTATTGTCTGCCTTTCGTGTTAGATAAAGGGTTAAGGCCCATAACTGTGTAATGAAAAATCAAGCCAGGCCAGTTTTCGAAAACTCACTTGAGATATTTTTGATAAAAGACCTGTCTCACAAATTTTAGTCAAATTGGAGAACCTTTGTTCAAGTTATTGGCTAACGAGTTCAAAATTTGCAAAAACTGACTAATTAAGGCCCATATCTCTGAAACGAAAAATTAGTCAAAGCCAATTTTCGAACTCGTTTGAGATATTATTGCAAAAGACCTATGCAGCAAATATTTCGTTCAATTTATTGTTCTAATGAGCTCAAAATTTGTCAAAATTTACTGATTAAAGCCCATAACTCTGTCACAAAAAATAAGGCTGGGCCAGTTTCAAACTTGCTTGAGATATTATTACAAAAGACCTGATTGGCAAATATTAGTCAAATCGGAGAATGTTTGTTCAAGTTATTGTGCCAATAGTGTGAGGATGTCCAGACACTCGCCCACCTGGATGCACACACCGACCGTCACCAAACCACAGGTCACTGTTGCTAAAACAACTCGACCAAAAATCTTAGGATTCATCAAGAATTACTGTGACAACTAATGAATACCATCATTTTTTCACAACAAATTGATTTCAGAACATCCACAAGTATTTAATCTATTAACTCTCACATCTCATGATTTGGGAAAGAAAAGTGGTGTAAAAACACCACAAAAAAATAAGCCAAAACTGGGCCGAGCGCCATCGGCGCACACCCAGTATGGGATGCTCTTCCATAGTACAAATCCACGACTTCCGTAATAGTGCACAATGCATCAATTCGTCATTCTTTTGATTCCGAACAACACAGGAGTTATGTGATCAGCGGGGAGGAAGGATTCTAAATAGACAAAATGCTGGAGGGAATCACATAACCAACCCACACATAACTCAAGAGCACTGGGACCGTGGACAGAGGAAGAGATCCCTAGGCCTATCAAACCATAGCATCACAAACATTAGAAAAGCCAATGAAAGATGAGGCGTATGGTGAAGTGCGACGCACAGACAGAAAAAGGGCAGTAACAGCACAAAGCTGGAACCGACCCTGAAAAAAGCTAAAAAGCTTGGATAGACAACATCCTGAGCCGAAGAAAGAGGGCCCCACGGGTCTCTGTCGGCTCCTGCAACTGTCACAGAAAAAAGGAGAAAGTAGCATTTCTCCAGAAGGCTGCCAGTATAACATCAGTCATCCGACAACATGACAGAGTTATTAAAAGAGGAAGACAATGCACGCACCTCGTGGCAGAAAAAACAATTGGTAATACAATCATCAGTAGCTAGACGAGCGGAAGCTGCACGAATAGCAAGACAAGTCCATCAAGAAATGGATGCAGGAGAGATCTGGCATGTGGGAAAACGCATATTCATCCAGGATAAAGGCATGAACGCCCCCCACCCCCAAGCAGAGCAGCGCCCAAGAAATTGACCACCTTGGAGTAAACTGCAAAGTCCTAGGCCTTTTCAAGGAAAAGAGCTGAACAAGCTCGGAGAGGCAAGGATGAATGTCGAAACAATGCGGTATCACATAGGAAAAAATGTCTCCGAAGCATGGACAAGTACCCATTGCTGGAGACCCCCAGAAACAAACATATACCAGAAAACTCCACAAGCAGTGTGATCGAAGGAGTGACAGAAGCAACAGAGTGATCGCACACCATCGACAGAAGAACCTTCCACTTAGCCACAGAGGCTAAACCAGTGGAGTGAGTGCCTCCTTGAAGAAAAGCAACTCCACTGCATGTCTCGAAAAACCACTACGGAGGAGACAGGACCCGATAAAAGACATGTGCGAAGGCACAATGAAGTCGGGTCAAAACCTCCCGGGCGACTTTGGCAAAGAAAGTCGCGAGGTAGAGGGAGACATGCCGGAACTGCCGCTAACAGAGAGCGGAGCAGATTGATCCACACCCAGCGAAGCGACGGGTGTGATCGAAAGGATTCGACGACTGCAGGTTCATATCTGGGTGAGAACCTGAGGCGGAATCGGAACCGGTAGGAAGGCATAGCCGACAAGACCATCCCAAAGGTGGGCCAGAGCGTCCACGGCAAAAGCCAGAGCATCTGGACACGGGGACACAAAAGTGTCCACCGGATGGTTCCAACTAGTCACAAGAGATCGATGGAACCCGCCATGTGGAGCATCCACCTGGTGGAAATGACCCTGCCCCGACGGGACAGGGAGTCGGCTAGGACGTTCAGGCGACCGGGAATGTGACGAACAGCCACCCCGGCGTGGACTTCCTGAGCAAGCAGTATAAGATCCCAAGCCAATTCGTACATTGGAACTGAGTGCGTGCCGCTCAGGTTCCGAATGTAAGCAACCACTGTCGAATTGTCGGACAACAGAAGGACCTGGCGATTCGACAGGCGAGGGATCCACTGCCTGAAATGCAGAAGAAGAGCAAGAAGCTCCTTCTGGTTGATGTGTAGAGCTGCATGATCCTGGTCCACCATCCCGTGAATGGAAAGACCTAGAGGATCCAACGTCGCACCCCATCCGAGATCGCTGGCATCTGCCGTCAGAACGCGATCGGACGTGGGTAAGTCCAACGGAACACCCTGCGAAAGCCACTGGACATCCGCCCAGAGGAGAAGGTGAGGATAAGATAGTCTGGAAACTGAAGCACCAGATCTAGAAAATCTACATTCGGCCTCCAACGACTGAGCTGAAAGTGTTGGAGAGGTCTGACACGCAGCCGACCTAGAGGAATGAGATCCGTCACCGAACAGCAGAGACCGATTAGCCGGAGAAAACTCCGAGCCGTCGCGGAAGTGGACTGGGTCAGAGTCGGAGCAAAAGCTGAGAGAATCACAGCCTTGGCCTGGGGAACCGCCACCAAATTGAATTGTGTGCGGAAAGCCATCCCCAGATGATAAAACGACCGAGAAGGAACCAGGTCTGACTTCTCCTCGTTGACTATGAATCCTAGCGACGTGAGCAAGCTCAACAGAGTGGCGACATCCGACTCCAGGAAGGCAGCATTGGAATGCCCCTGGAGGATATCGTCCAGATATGCCGAAGTAGTCACCCTGGACTGTGTGCGATGGAAAGCTATCACATGCGACATCAGTCTGGTGAAGGACCAGGGAACCAGGCTGAGGCCGAAAGGCATGGCCTTGAACTGGTAAAATCGCCCCAGAAAAAAGAACCTGAGATACTTCCGTAACGCCCAATGAATCGGAACGTGAAAGTAAGCGTTTCGCAGGTCAAAGCTGGAAGCGAAATCTCCCTGGTGAATGGAACGGAGGACCGACATTAAAGTCTCCATGCTGAACTTGGGAGCAATGATAGACTGGTTCAGGAAACTCAGATCGAGAACCGGTCGGAGTCGGCCATCCTTCTTCGGCACCAAGAACAGGCGGGAATAGAAACCCACTGACCTAATGTTCTTGATGACCTCAATCGCCCCCTTTGTCAGGAGATTTGTCTATCTCCGTGGACAAAAGTTCCCGACGTAAAATGTCTGAAGGAATTGTGGTTGGAAAAAGGCACCCCGGACAGAGTGGAGTGCCGTCGGAAAGATATTCGCAGCCCGGACCAAACAACATCTAACATCCAAGGATCGGATGTGATGGTGGCCCACGATCTGCGAACTCTGCTATCCTTCCTCCAACCTGGGACGAGTCGAGGTGAGGACCTCTTCATTGCGAACCCTGACGAGGCTCGCTAGAGGAGAAAACACCTCTACTGAATGAAGAATCCTGGGAGTTCCCTCAAAACTGCCGATGCTTACCCTTACCCCTTGAGTAAGAAGTAGAAGCGGTGGCAGAAGGATCAGCCCCTCTTGCTTCGCAGAGGAAGCAGAGGGTACTTGTTAGGCTTGTAACGGCCCGTGCCTACCCTAGAAGGCTGATCAAGCTGAAGAAAACAGCAGCTGATCGTTGGAATGACGTAGGACGTCATCCGGACCGTCAACACAGAATCATGGAAAAGTTGCGGACCTGCCAAACAAGCAGATCGAAGAGTAGCGTACTGCTCCTCAGGAAGGGATCAGCCTGTGTCCCGCACAGAGTCCCTTCGAACTAATTCCAGGTAGCCGTGTTACAGGCATGCGTGTGAGTAAGATGCATGAGCGCCTTGGACAGCACACGTAAAGGAGCCTGTACCTCGTCAAACTTATCTGGAGGCAGATAAGCAGCCAAAGCTGAGACGACGTGATCGGAGAGAGAAAGCATACCAAGCATCTCTCTCGATAAGCCCAATGTGGACTCCAGAGTCGTCATCGGAATGACGGCAGACTTGGACTTGGAAAGCCCGAGGGAATTGGAGTCCTGATCCAAAACCGTCAAAGTCTGGTAGACCGACGGATTGGCGGAATCGTAGGAACGATAACGCGCCGGAGGCAAAAAGGTGTCAACCCTGGTGAAGAACGGAGCCTTCATAGCCTTGGAACTTAGCTTGGAGTCCAAGGCTGAAAATGCTTCACCCAACTGTACCGAAGGGCACGGTCGAAGGCGCCCAGAAGCAGGTTGCTCCATAGACTGTTGGCGCACGACCGATGATCGCGGCCTGGCTGACACTGTCGACTGGTTAGATGGTTTGAGATCCGGAAGGAACCCAAACATGAAATCAAGAGCTGACCCCAAGTCCGAAGACTGCTGGCTCTTGACATCAAGCATGTCTGACTCTTCCCCTGAGTCGGAAGACACATAGCCCATCGTGGGCAAACCAGCCGACGCCTCCCATGGTGTCGGAACACAAGGGGATCAGAAAGCGGCCTGTTTCCAATCCCGGGAGGCGGCGCCATAGGAGGCGCCTGGAAATCACTCGCTGCCTCGCTGGAAGCAACAGGAAGGCTCGTTGACAGAACCTGAGTGAGTAAGGAGAGGGCCTCCCTAAGCTCACTGCCCGTACTGGCCGGTTCGACAGGGGAACGAACCGGCAAAGTGGCTTCACCTCTGACCCTCTGAACCAGCGAAGGGTCACGATCCTCCAAAAGACCCGATGTGGGACGACGGGTGGCAGCCGAAAATGTCTGAAGGCAGACGTGTATAGGGGTGTGACACACCCCGAGGATCAACATAGCAGGAACTCATGAGAGTCACCGCTGACCTCTGCAGGGCAGAAGGTCCAGGCTGCACAAAAGACGTTGGACCCCCAAAACTGGTCGTGTGGCCAGAATGAGTTGACGGAAACGCCACGGAGTTCATAGTGTCCCACTAAGAACAACCGAATCCAATGACAACTGTGGTGCTCGACGGCGCAGAGACCACAGGAGAGGGTCCGGCCGGCAGCCACTTCCAACTTCGCCGAGTTGAAGTCAGGGAAGGCTGAGGCCGATACCCCCACGTCTACACAATCAGACACCGCAGCAGACCATTGCAGGTATAAAACTACTGTGCTCAATGGCTGAGAGGACACAGTATGGGGTTCAGTCGGCAGCCCCATTTGACTTCGCCGAGTGGAAGTCTGGGAAGGCTGAGGCCGAAACCCCACAACCACACTACAGACATCCCTGCAGACCCTGGCAGGGAGAAGCCGAGGCCGGCTAAAAACGGTGCCCAATGACGTTGTAGACAGAACAGCAGTAGCAGCAGAGACGACGGGAGCTGTTGGAACTGGCGGAAAAGCAGAGAGAGCCACCAAGCTTGGCCTCCAAAGGAGGAGTCACAACCCTAGTGACAGCCTCAGATGTCGACTGGAGAGGGCGCATAGTCCCGGAACCAGGCATCTCTACACCAGAAAACCAACAGCTCCCGCAGTAGGTTGATAAGAAATAGCATAGGCCCGGGAGGTAGACAAGGCATGTACCTCATGCGCAGAAATACGATTGGTAATACAATCGTCAGTTGCTAGACGAGCGTAGGCCATGCGAATAGCAAGACAAATCCACTGAGAAATGGATTGAGGAGAGATCTTCTGTCGACCAGGAATAAGAGAAAGAAAAAAAATCATTTCCTGCCTTTCCGAATGAACTGTGTCCAGTTGAGATAAAGGCAAAGTGCACGAACCGGACAGAGCAATGGGCGATTACCCTCAGGAGAAGTGAGAGCCCTGATACAGATAGGAGGTGGAGTTGTTTCTGGTATCTGATTCTTGGCCAGTGTGTGAAGCTCACTAACCCGTCTGGCTAAAGCAAAAGCCATCAGAAAAGACGACTTGTATGTGAGAAAATGCATATCACCTGGGATAAAAGTTCAAGCGAAGCAGCACCCAAGAAAGATTCCATCTATTCAAAGAAAAGTGCCAAATAAGCCTGGAGAGGTACAGATTAGTGCCGATACGACGCTTTCCCACAAAAGGTTTCCGAAAGCATGGACCCATACCCTGTGATGGTAACTGGCTGGAGATCCCGAGAATCAAACAGATATACCAGAAACTCTGCAATCTGTGTTATCGAAGGATTAGCAGAATCAACAGAGTAATCAGTACACCATCGACAGAAGACCAGAGTGCCTCCTTCAAGAAGAAATGCACTTCACTGCCCATCTCGAGAAACCTCTATGGAGGAGACAGGACCTGACAAAAATTATGCGTGAAGGCACAATGAAACCTTGGGTGACCTTGGCAAAGAAGGGTGCAACATAGAGGGAGACGTGCCGAAACCGTCGACAAGAGAGAGCAGAGCTGAATGATCCACTCCCGTTGAGGTGACAGGGGAGTGATCAGAATGATCCGACAACTGGATGTTTGTATCTTGACTAGAACCGGAGGCAGAAGCAGAACTGGTGGGAAGGCGTAGTCGACTAGACCGTTTCAATCAAGTGACAACGCGTCCACAGCGAAAGCCAAAATAGCTGGGCACGGGGACACGAAAGTAGCCATCTGATGGTTCCAACAGGTTGCAAAAAGATCGATGTGGGGTGACCCCAGAGATCGCAAAGCAACTGGAACACTGCCCTGTAAAGCATCCACTCGGTGGAAATGACCCTGCCCCGTCGGGACAGGGGGTGAGTCAGGACGTTCAGATGACTGGGATTGTGACAAACCACCACTACTGTGTTGACATCCTGAGCTAGCAGTAGAAGGTCACAAGCCAATTCATACATGGAACTGAGTGCGTGCCCTGGTTCCGAATGTAAGAGACCACTGTCAGATTGTTGGACAACAAAAGGACCTGATGATTTGAAAGGTGGGGATCCACTGCCGGAAACTCAGAAGAAGAGCAAGAAGCTCCTTCAGGTTGATGTGAAGAGCTACTTGATCCTGGTCCCATACACCGTGAAGGGAAAAATCTAGAGGATCCAACACTGCACCCCATCCGAGATCGCTGGCATCTGACGTCAGAACACGATTGGACATGGGCAAGTCCAATGGAATATCCTTTCAGGGGAGAAGGTGATGATGAAGAGAGTCTGGTAACTGAAGCACCAGATCCAGAGGATCTACATTCGGCCTCCAATGACTGAGCAGAAGGTATTGGAGAGGTCTGACATGCAGTCTACCTTTAGGAATGAGATTCATCACCAAACCGCAGAGACCGAGCAGCCGGAGAATACAGATGACAAAATGACTGAGAAGGGAGCAGGTCCAACTTCTCGTTGAGTCTGAACCATAGCGACGTGAGCAGGCTCAACAATGTATCAACATCTGACTCCAGAAGAGCAGCATTGGAATGCCTCTGGAGGATATCGTCCAGATATGCCGAAGTAGTCACCCTGGACTGTGTGCGATGGAAGGCTATAACATGCACCATCAGTCGGGTGAAGGCCCAAGGAGCCAGGTAGAGGCCGAAAGGCATGGCCTTGAACTGGTAAACTCGCCCAGAAAAGCGAACCTGAGATACTTTTGCAATGTCCGATGAATCGAAAATGCTGGAAGTGCCAATGGAAGTGTGAATGGAGTGGCAAACCGACCTGGAAGTCTCCATGTTGAACTTGATAGACTGGTTCAGGATACTCAGATCGATAATTGGTCGGAGTCGGCCGTCCTTCGACACCAAGAACAGACGGGAATAAAATCCCTCTGAATGAATGTTCTTGATGACCTCAGGACCTATGACAGGAGAGTGTCTATCTCTGTGATCAGAAGTTCCAGGGACCTGTGTTGGAAGAGGCACTCTCGACAGAGTGTGGTGCCTCCAGAAGGATATTCGCAGTCTGGACCGAACAACATCTAACACCCAAGGATCGGATGTGATTGCACAATGGTCTGCGAACTCTGATATCCTTCCTCCAACCTGGAACGAATCGAGGTGAGGACCTTAATTTCGAGCCCCAGCGAAGCCCGCGAGAGGTGAAACCACCTCCTCTACTAGATGAATGATCCCGAGTTCTCCCTCTTATTTGCCGACACTTACCCTTACCAAGCGAGTAAGAAGTAGAAGCGGTGGCAGGAAGATCAACCCTTGGCTTCGCAGAGGAAGCAGAAGGGCGATTGTTAGGCTCAGAATGGCCTCTGCCTCCAACAGAAGGCTGATCAAGCTGGCAAAGCAGCAGCTGATCTTTGGAATGATGCAGGCGTCCTCCCGGACCATCACCTCGGAACCATGTAATAGTCGCATACCTGCCAAAGAAGCAGATTGAAGATCAGCACGCTGCCCCTCAGGAAGGGAACGGCTTGTGTCCAACACAGCATCCCAGCAAACTAATTCCAAGTTAGCCATGTTACAGGCATGCGTGTAAGATGCGTGAGTGCCTTGGAAATCACATGCAAAGGAGCCTGGACGTCATCAAACTTATCTTGAGGCAGATAAGCAGCCAAAGCAGACAACTTGATCCGAGAGAGAAAGCATGCCCAGCATCTCCCAACAGGTACTCCAGAGTTGCCATAGGAATAACGGCCGACTTGGGCTTGGAAAGCCTGAAGGGAAGAGGAGTCCTGATCCAAAACTGTCAAAGAGTCCAAAGCTGCAAATGCTTCAACCGCCTGTACCGACTGGCACTGTCGAAGATGCACATAAGCGGGTTGCTCCACAAGCTGTAGGCATGTGACCGATGATCACAGACTGGCTGACACCGTCGGGTGGTCTGACGGTTTGAGATCCGGAAGTTCAAAACACAAAGTCAAAAGCTACCCCAAGTTGGAAGACTGTTGGCTCTCGACATCAGGTATGTCTGACCCATCCTCTGAGTTGGAAGACACATAGCCCATCACGGGCAGACCAGCCGATGCCTCCAATGGTGTAGGCACACCGGGGGATCAGAAAGTGGCCTGCTTCCAATCCTGGGAGGCGGCTCTGCGGGGGACGCCTGGAAACCACTAGTAGCCTCACTAGAGGCAATGGGAAGGCTCTTGGAAAGAACCTGAGTGAAAAGGAGAAGGTCTCCCTAAACTCATGGCCTTTGTCAGCCAGTTCTACGTGGGAACAAACTGGCAAAGTGGCTTCACTCCTGACCCTTTTAACCAGTGATGGGTCATGATCCTCCAGTACTCCCGATGTGGGGCGACAGGTGGCAGCCAAAACATCTGAATGCAGATGCTTATAGGGAAATGAAAAACCCCGAGGATCTGAAGTGCGGGAAATCAGGAGAGTCACCGGGGACCTCTGAGGGACAGAAGGTCTAGGCTGTATAAAAAGTGTCGGTTCCGTAAAACTGGCCGTAGGACCATAGTGCGTGGACAGAAATGCAACAGAGTCCATGGTGACCCTGCCAAGAACATCAGAATCCAATGAAAAAGCTGCTGGGCTCATTGGCTGAGAGACCACAGCAGAGGGTTTGGCCCGCAGCCCCTTCCAACTTCACCAAGTTGAAGTCAGGGAAGGCTGAGGCTGATATCCCACGACTACACTACCAGACATCTCTGCAGACCCCTGCTGGGATAAGCCGAGGGTGGCTAAAACGGTAACTGATGATGTTCGTGACTGAACAGAAGTAGCAGCAAATACGACGGGAGCTGTTAAAACCGGTGGAAAAGTGGAGAATCCTTGTGACTGCCTCAAATATCCTCTGGAGAGAGAGACCACAGTCCTGGAACCAGGCATCCTTTCACCAGACAACTCAACAGCTCCCGCAGTATCCACCACAGGAAAAGACTGCACATCCCCCATGGAGGGACTATAACTCTCACTAGACGCGGCGTGTTGGGAAGACAGTGTTCCCCTTTCCTGTGAGTGCGGGAGGAATGGCCATGAGAACGCACCACACGGTTCACAGAAGTCCAAAAAGTGGATGACCAAGACCCCAGGGTCGATCTGAAGAACACCCATTACAAGTGGCACAAGCAGCACGGGAATCGTCCACATGCTTGGGCAAAAGGCATTACCCTCAAGGAACAGTCCTGGGCATAACAGAGGTGAGAGCAGTAGAAGAACAGGTGAACTCAACAGATGTAGAAAGTAGAACATCCCCAACTACAAGAGAAAGGTGGCAGAAAATAAAGGACCAGCGGGAACACAACTGAACCCAGGCGGCTGACAGGGACCCAAACAGAAATTCTGCCCTCAACAGAGAGGAGAAATCCTGTCCATACAGCCCCTCCCCCCCCCCCCCCACTGACACCTAACTCCAATAATAATAATAATATCAAAAAGGATAACATAAATTTGTCAACCAAAAAAATTATATGTCCAAACCGCATGGTATGCGAAAGTCGCGTGCGAACACAGAGACTATACAAAATACAATGAAAATGTGGTCGAAATTAACGAGAATATATAAAACACAGTCCTGTTATTAAACGATCTTCACATCCATAATTCTAGTCACAGGTAATCATTATCAATGAGTTGAATTATCACTGTTTCTTAATGCAAATGGATGCACATCTTCCCATGAAGGCAGAAGAAAAAAGAATGAATCATTAGTTACACGACTGCACACTGGTACCAGAAGCCATGGATCTGTACTAGGAGAAGAGCATCCTCTACTGGGTATGTGCCGATAGCACTCAACCCAGTTTTTGCTTATTTTTTCTTGGTGCTTTTGCACAAGTTTTCTTTCCCAAATCGCTTGGGAAAGATCAAAATAGAAAGTATATTTTCCGAGTTAGGGACTTCCACTGTAGTGCAAGCCTGTAGTAAACAATTGTAGGGAAGGTTGATAAGAAACAAAATTCTATTCATACAGCATTGACTTAAATGTTTAACCAATGGGCTTGTAACACAACTACTGACTCCAGACACAATCCTAGTCATTAACTGAATGAAAATCAAAATTCTCTTTGACCTTTTACTTACTGATCCCCAAAACAATCCCAATCATTGGCACCTTACAGACATTCTGTGTGTGTCATCAGAGTTACGTTCCCAAAAAGAAATTAAAGTTATTGCATGGAAACCCAAATTCTCTTTATAGTAACAGTGATCCTGACCTTTGATCTACTGAGCCTGGAAACAATCCCAATCTGTATAAAAAGTTATAGGAACCCAGAGTGGGCCTGTTAGGTCCACAAGGGGGTCTATAGCCTCATCAGAAATATGTATTCCAAAACAGTATTTTCAATGCTGTCAAAGTGGTTGTTTGGATTAGCAAGCACTTTTCAGAGAAAAAAATGATTTGACATCTGGTGTTCAATTGGCTATTGTAACGCAATTGCCCTTCCGCCTCAGAGAATTTTGGGGCCAAAATCCACAAAGAAACAAAATATCAAATATGTTCATTTTCTGCAACACTGCTCTAATCTGAGTTTTGCTTGATATGTACATGTACACATCACATGCTTGAATTCTGTCTGGTTTAAGGTTTGTCAATAAGCTTAATTGATCGTGATATTTCAGACCAAACTGTCTAATTTTGTTGCAACTTGTCCCATTCAGCGATTGCCAAAGATTACCTTCATCAAAAAGTACAGATATAACTGAGGATCTTCTTGATTATATTGGTCTGATTTCATACAGTTATGCATGGGCACTTAGCTTGTGAAATATCAAAATGAAACACAGTTGTGGAATTCACCAAATTTTGGGAGCAAAATAGGTAATGAAAAGTTCCCTTGAAGATAAGTAACAGATTATTTTTGATCTTGTCAAAAAAACAAAAAGTAATAATTTGTCACTAATTTGGTGGTCATCTATATTATGAACAATAATTTGCAGTTTAGAATACCAAAAAAAGGAAAAATTACAACCTTTTTTAGATATCAGTTTGGTATGTTTTAGTTGAAATATTGCAATGAAAAGTGTATATATTTTTTATTTAATTATATCTTTAATGATTCACATACAGAAATTAAGATTTTATTTGTGTTTGACATTATTTTTTAGCTTTTGAATTTGATAAACTTGGAAAATGAAAAAAATTATAGTAATTTATATATTTTTTATACTTACCAATGACCCAGACTTAGCTGGTGCTAACCCCAAAATATCTAGGGCCAAACACAAATTTTGCCCCCCAGTCCCCAAAATTTGCATGTAAAACCGAAAATTAGAAGTCCTACCTGGCCCTCCATACATTTCACCCTCCGCGCACGCACAGACGCCAGGAAGTCACCAAATCTGGCGCTAATAATATCATTCTTTGTAGAAAAAAGATTGTAATAATTCAGCGGGGAGGTATGAGTGCCCAGTACTGCCCACTCATGGGAGGGCCATTCCCATCTGGGTTTTTCATATTTTTATACTGTAACCAATGACCGAGACTTAGCTAAATCATAAAAAGGTGGAGGGCCTAGAACTTCTGAAATATTAGATCAACATAGATCAAATCCTTCAATCCATGATGAAGAAATTAGAATTTACATGAATGTCTCTTAATACCATGATAGAAGAGACATAACCTAATATGGATCCCAATAATGTAAATCCTAAATCTAAGCATAAAATCATGTTAATTAGGATGTAGCAAATAAACAATTAGGCCCTAAAAATTATTATGGCATACTGAGAATGAGAGAAAATTTCCCATAAACCTACGTCACACAATAATACTGCAGCTGATCACCGAACATAGTACGGACAAGACAGCTTCCTCAATAGTTACATACCCCATAAGGCAGAAAAGTGGACAAAATTACCCATACCCCCCCACCCCCAATTTTTTTGAACATAACTTCAAAAGAAAGAGGGGAGAGTTCTGGAATCAATAAGCAGAACCCGGAAACGATATAAATAAATATCGATCAGGCACTCAACAAATTATTCATGAATAATAAATGGTGCTTAATGCCACTTCACAAGCCAAGGCTTTAGCGATGATTTTGGTAAATAACATTATCTGCTATAAAATATGCACTGCAGACGCCGTATACATGGTACGATGAAATCAGTGAGAAATTAATTATAACATGTACATACAAAAGCGGGATAAGATGAACAATCTCTGCGGAGAAAACATGCTTCAAGATTATTCACAGGAGGCCTCTGTAATATTAAATCCGGTAAAAAACACTCTCCAACGTGTACCATTTGGTATCTACAACTATAAATTATGAAGAATAAAACTTCCCTTAAAGAAGGAAACCATCTAATGAGGAAGCTTCTGGCGAATGCTCAATAGCAGAACACATAACCTCAATGAAATCAACAGACACAAATGAATAGAAGGGTACACATATCCTATCATTCATTCCCATGAAAATGGCTGAGCGTCAATGTATGCACTCAAAAGCCTTATACTAGCGACACAAATAATGGAAACTATTATTCCCATGCGCCAAAAACTTAGCTATCTTGAAGAGATCTCACATAAGATCATGTAATAGCCAAACAGTTAGAATAAGCGCAAGATATAGCCAGCGCTTACTTATGCGCTGAAATCTTGAGCATTGACTGCTGATAGGAAGATAAATAACCCAAGCAGTATGAATAGCGAACTGACTTATTTAGCAATACAATGAAAATAACGCCCCTTCTATTGAAAAACAAATACAACAAAAGTGTAACTTCTCTTCTGATAAACTCTGATGTGCATAGAGAGACCATCGAACGCAATATATGAACTCACGTCCAAAATAATTGAGAAAACCGTAATATATGACCACACTTATGTTTATTTATTTATTTATTGTTGCTTAATGCCACATCAGCAGCTAAGGCTATATCGTGGCGAGAAAACTACATAGACAACATGTGTGAAGTATAAATTAAAATTAATTGAATAAAATATAAAATAATCACAACAAAACCCAAAATCAAGAGTAGTCGAAACAACTAAGATTATAAAAACCAGAATACTTATAAAATCAACCTGTTGACATTTCGACTTGTGTAGAGTCTACATTAAAAGACCTTATGTTAAAAGATTCTCTAAAACAAAACAGGTCAAGAGGAAAAAAACATCTACCACTCTGGTTAATAACTGGAGTAAACATATATGTAAGCGACCCATCGAAATAACCTTCCAAGCCGCTCCACACAACTCCATCTGGCGCACAAAACTATTGCTGTTAATGCGTCAGATAACCGATAAAAGCGAGTGAAACAGCTGGTCAATTCGCTCTGTGAAACAGATGAACCAGCCAAATGAATAGTGGGATACATGAAGCCTATCATAAATCCCATGAGACATTATCTAGTTCACAAAACAAGTGATCTAAAGAACTATACAGGATACAATTGCCGAACGGTCGCTTATCGACTGAAAGATAATAATAAATAACCTAATTATCCACTTCCAGTCAAAATCGGTCGGACCGAGCTCTATAAGAGCCTAGAACCACAGGCTCAGGGGAGTCTAATCAGTAATTCAGTGTGACGAGAAACCTCTATCCAAGTGGCTGTATAGACAAACCTAAAGAATTATATACATGAGAGAAACCTATACCTTCGCTATGAGCCTTATAAGTGAAATGAGTCTAGGACAAACTCTCCTACTCTTCTGTTGGCTGTGGTCTTTTAGACCCCAACTTAAAGATTTGAGAATATATGCTTTCTTGTAGTTTAATCCTACAATAATGAAAGCTTACCATCAAAGACTTAGGTATACCTATACCTTGCTAAGAGTCCTTATAGACAATCTGAGTCTAGGACAACCTCTCGTACTCTTTCTGCTGGTGATGGTTCATAAGACCCCAGCTTAAAGAGACGAGAATTGATTCTTTTCATAAAAACTAGAGTTGGAACACTAAATCGACCTATGGCAAGTTTTCCACCTAGTCAAATGCAAAGATGAAGACACAAGGCTTCATTGCATCAGAATAACTCTCACTTAACATTAGTTAAGACCGAGAAATAAATACTAGGTCTGGAAAGAATTTTAAAAGGTACAAACGACCACAAAATTCCTTCCATACAGACGATGTGTCACAGTACTTAAAATTAAGTACATAAGACCATGAGACTAAATTCACTCTGACTAAGAAATTATCTTCTCAATTGCGTCCGAGCGAACAGCTAAATGATGAAGGTAAGGCTAAAACTAGGATCTTAGCCTGCTCAATCAACGCCGAGGAACTCTCCACATCTTCCCCTGTTATTTTTAAAAGTATGTGAACCATCACACACGATTAAAAATACTTAGGAAGAAGATAAGAAACCGAATTACTTTTTCCGCCGGAAGATAAATATGGTGTCGTCTACAGAATCGAAGATCTGTGACACCCATGTAGACTTAACCGGAAAGAGATCTTATTACCCTGCTCTTTATCCGGATGAAGTCAGCGTCGAACTTCTCTGGTGGTTTCTCACAATTGCTCGCAGCATTTTGAATCACTGGAACAAGATAAAGAAAATGATAATGTATGATATCCATATCATCCAAGAGTTGTTCTGGAAGGAAAAGTTATCCATCATATTTTCAAATCAGTTAGAATCACAGTCACCAGCATCTGAACATGCAGGTGACTGGACCAAATAAGCACTATGCAACAGCTCAAGATTTGAGACCGACGTTGAGTGCTTCTGCCTTAGCAGGAATACTGCGATTAGCTGTGCAAGTGCGACAGCAAGTCCGTAACAGAGGCGTGAGGAGCAGCAGTCACGAATAGCCTCTTCGCCGGCTGCTCCTAGGACAGAGAGTCCAATATAGTTATTACTGCGGATGACCCGATGAATGAAGCCTCATCTCTTTGGCTACTAGATGGTGCGACTTCTTACTAAAGATGGACCTTTGACGATGAAGACCGGAAAACCTGAGTCACTTAGCCAAGGTGCGGTCGGGAGTGCTTGCTCCTCTTCTTTTCTCTTTACCGGACAATAGCTATGTATGTAAGCACAGACTGACGCAAGTTCCTACCAACAACATCCGACTCCAGATGTTGTTGAAAGATACAGAGGGGCTCCCTCTTGCTCGTGCATACCTCAGAACTTGCTGTCTTCTTCCTTCCATCAACACTAGGTGAGCATGGATTCGATCAACAGTGCTCGCTACACCCTTATTCTCTCCCGACCGCCACGGACATACCCGGCATCACATCACCAACATACGAGTGAGATCTGCTAGTTGAGCTAGCTGTTTTTAGACAAGGGACATAAGCCTCCGTGAAACCTAGCCCTTGTCTTTTTAAAATCATTGAGCACTCTGCTACTAGCTCTAAATACAATGCATATGCGACACATCCAGAGACACGGTCCAAGTATCCAATCTTAACCGTTTCGCTGGCGACAGGGAACTGACACCACTCACTGGGTTTTATAGCCCTGTGCAATATAAAGATCACTTTATTTGTTATGTAGAGGAAACCCTAAGACTAGCCGGCCCCGGACCTTATCGGTTTGCTCCATCCATCGTCACTGGGTGAGCATAATTGCATATCATATCGTTCGCTCCACCCTATATCATCTCTCTTTTTTTAGCCTGGATTGTCTACACCCGGTGTCATAGTTCTCAGGGAACTGAGTAACTACTTCACTGTTCAAGCTAACGAGCGACAATGGACCTGCGCGGTCATGAGTGCTTTTCAAACATAGAGGAAGCTATAAGACTGGCCGGCCATGGCAGTCTATGGAAGGAGCGTCCCGTGGACGTAAGTTTCAACTGACACAAGTTCGTACCAACAACCTCTGTCCCCAGATGTTGTTATAAGAGAGAGGGACCTCTCTCTTGCTCACAATCATGAAAGACCTGGACGAGCATACCTCAGAACTTGACCGCCAAGTTCCTACCAACAACATCTGGCCCCAGAGTTGTTATAAGAGAGAGGGACCTCTCTCTTGCTCGCAATCATGGATGACCTGGACGAGCGTACCTCCAAATTTGTCTGACCGCCAAGTTCCTACCAACAACCTCTGATCGCAGATGTTGTTATAAGAGAGAGGGACCTCCCTCTTGCTTGCGATCACGAAGACCTGGACGAGCACACCTAAGAACTTGTCCACTTCCTCCTTCCCATGCTTCCTCCTTCTCGACGTCACAGGGTGAGCATGTTTGAATGTTTATAGTGCTCACTACACCCTTATTCCTCTTCTCGACCGCAACAGACATAACTGGCATCACATCCCTCACATACGAGTTAGATCTGCTGGTCGAGCTAGCTGGCAACAAGGTCATCAATCCTACTAAGGATCTAGGCCTTGTCTAATACTTGAGCACTTTTGCCGCTAGCTATTGATTGATTTGCGACGACAGCACACTCCTTAACAATGTCACGAAGCCACCTCATGTTCCTGTTCCTTTGTAAATAGAAACTAAAAAACTGTAGTGACCTTTTGACGAGAGGACCACCGAGTCACCTTGCCGTGATAGGACCGATAGTGTCCACTTGCCTAACACAAACCATGACACCAGTCATTCAGATTATCAAATCTGATACATGGAGTAGAATTAGTGGTAGTACATCAAGTAAACTCATTACAACGACCAAGAAAATAAAGAAAAGGTTTCCTCTATTTGCCATACTGTTAGATAAAAATAATTACCTGAAACTAATATATGTCATTGTACCGCCACCAAATCTACATATAATATAAGATAACATTAAATATAATCAATGAAATAAATATATCCAAAAGAAAAACTCTTTCAAAAATAAAATGAAAATTTTTGAAAAAATTTTCCTAATATAAGAGCCCAAGTTCCCAAAGGGAATGATGAGCCCAAAAAAGACTAAGTGTGGACAAAATTATAAATACTGTGTAAAATTAACTACCACACTATCAGAATATTTAATGTTACTTACAATTGTTGTTCCTATATAAAAATAGGAAACTACCTAAAGATGTAAACAAAACACCGGAATCAAGACCCCAGGCAACACAGCCAGAAGTCAGTAACAGAAACAAGACTATCCGATGTAAAGCAAGATCTTCCTTAGAAGAAAAAACGATACATCGGATGTAAGATGCATGACCAAAATGCCCGAACACCCTAAGGATGAGGACTCAACCCTGGGGATGTACAGAATAATCTTCTGCATAAAATGTTAAACTCCCAATAAATCTTATAAAAAATCTTTATTAAAACAAGTAAAAAATCTTGGGAGCTTAACTGGGGGATCAAGGGAAGGCAGGGAAGAAATACTAAATAAACAGTGGATAGATCATAATCAATCAGTGATAACGTCAGGCTCATGTCCCGAAATTAGGGAAGATGAACTAATTTTATTAAATAATAAAAAATTACAGCCCTGAATGTTTCAAACCACTGTTTCTTCCTTCCTTCATCCAGTTCTGTGCTTGGATCCATCAATTTAACCATTGATTTGTGTCTGGCATCATTATTAATTGAGATTTAAAAGCACAAATATCAGTATGTTGTTATCTGACAAGGGCCAAACAAAGAATGATTTTATTGCGCCAGATTCGGTGACTTCCTGGCATCTGCGCATGCGCGGAAGGTGAAATTTATGGAGGGCCAGTTAGGACTTCTAATATTCGGTTTTGCATGCAAATTTTGGGGATTGGGGGGCAAAATTTGTGTATGGCCCTAGATATTTTTGGGTCAGCACCAGCTAAGTCTAGGTCATTGGTTACAGTATAAAAATATGGATATTATAAGTAAAAGAGGAAATTTTTCAAATTTGACAAAACGCTGACCGAGGAAACTGGTATGGGTTCTATATCGAGTATGAGACCCATTACTGTTAATTACAGCTTGACAATGGCTTCTCATAGTTCCCAATCAGGTTCCTTGTGTGTCCTTTGTTGGGTGTTGTTCCATTCTTGGACCAGCATGGCACAAGCTGCTAGACATTTCTTTACTTGACTGGACAGGCTGAAATTGCAAGCTGTAACTCATTCCAGACATGTTCGATTGGATTGAGGTCAGGGGATCTTGCTGGCCAGCCCATACACTCCCCTCCCTCTGTCAGTACTCCCTGACAGCATGGGCAACATAAGGACAGGCATTATTGTCCATCAGAATGAATCTATCATCCACTGCACCTGCATACAATCTGACATGGACAGGATCTCATCAATATACCGCTGTGCTGTCAATGTACCACGTTCAAGGACACCGAGCTCTGTACGTCCATCCCTGCCGATGCCGCCCCAGACCATGAATGACCCTCCACCATAGCTGTCATGCTTGGCAATGTTGGCTGAATGGAATCGCTCTCCTGGTCTTCTCCATAACCTAGAATGCCTATCTGTGTGGTCTAGGCAGTACCTTGACTCATCTGTAAAAAGGATAGGTCACCAATCTTCTCTGATCCATCCAATGTGGTCCCTGGCCCATTCATATCATACATGGCAGTGGTTCTGGGACAGTGGAATGCACATACATGGTCTTCTTGATCGGAGACCACCTTCGTGCGACCTTGCCCGGATAGTCTGTGTCAAAACATTTTCCCCGGATGCATTCTGAAGGTCACTGCAAAGCTAGGTTGCTGTGGAAAAGCGGTCCCACAGGCCTTAATGATCAAAAACCGGTCTTCAGCTGCAGATGTCGCCCTGTCTCTGCCACCACCATACCGTCTTACTGGTGTGCCATACTGCTGAAATCTCGCCAAGGCTCTGGTGATCACTGTATGGTGCACACCAAGGGCTTCACCAACCTGACGATAGGTAGCCCCTTGCTTCACCATCCCAACAGCCTGCCAGATTTCTGCTTCAGACAAATGTCTTCTTACATTTGCATTTGCCATTGAATACCCTACACATGTCATGTACATGTGGACAGTACACAAAAGCATCATGAAAATCAAGGGGTACATGCTTTCCATGACTGTGGCGAAAAGTCTGCCTGTCAAGAGAGCTAATGTAAACACTGGGGACCATCTCAATACATTCCTCACTCATATCCAAAAGTATCGCAAATATGTCACAAGCAAATTTCACAATGATGTGTCAAATATTTGATGCTTAGCAAACTTTGAGTAGTATAGTAACAATGACCTTCACCTTCAATCTGCAGATGCCAAAAGTAATCCCAACCATTCATCACATTTCAGGCAACTCAGGTATGAACATTGTATGAGAGACGAGCAGTGGGATGGATGGATAAACAGACATACTGATTAATATAAACCCACTTTAGAAAAGAGGTCAAGTGGAGTTTTAACTCAACTTGTTTAAATTATGACTGTGAATTAATTCTGAACTGAAACAGAGTAACTGGAATCACATTTATTTTCTGTTCATGGTAAACTGGTAAAAATAGAAACTTACCTATACAAACATCAGATGAATTCTTTTGATATCCCTCATTACAAAGACATTTGTATGAACCAATTGTATTACTGCAGTTAGTGTTTCTTTGTGAAGCACATGGGTTTTCATTGCATTCATTAATATCATCTGAACAGTCAGTACCATTGAATCCTGATTTGCAGTAACATGTTCCATTAGTTGGATCACATTTTTGTGTTTGAGATACAATACATGAACAGGTACTGGCGCATTCATCTCCGTGAAATCCATTGTCACAAACTACAAAAAAGTAAAGTACAGTCAATAGAATGAAAGACATTAGTTATATCATTTATTTATTTATTGGTGCTTAAGGTAACATATTTCTGCACAATGGTTAATTGTGCCTGCAACAAGCCTGAATATAAGCAACCTGTCATCTGCAAAATGAGATCCCCAGAGGGTGAATTTGCTGATGCTATCCCATACAGTGGGCCAATTTATTATCTAGGTACATCTTCAAACTGAGGTTCACAGAGGGTAAATTTTGTGATGCTACCCTGCTGTGCTGGGTAGCATCACCAAATTCCCCCTCTGGCAACCTCATTTTGCAGATGACAGTCTGCTTATTTTCAGGCTTGCCCTGCAACATGGATACAATAATTTACATCCATATTGCCCATTTTAGAGAACTTACACCCCAGGCATTGGTTACCAGGTTCTATTTTATCAGTAAAACAAACCTTGTTTACCACAGTAAACAAGCATTGCTCCACTTCCCAGGTGTTCCATAGGGAGAAATCATTACTTCTGGTCCACAACCAGACATTTCAAGTCAACATTGACCAGGTGTTATATACAATACAGGATAGTAGATAATACAAATAATGATGCAGCGGATTTCCACTAAGGCCAAAAAAAAAAGAAAAGGTTTTGGTTCTCAGGCAATTGGTTTTCCAAATTCAGTGAGGGAGGGCGGTTTTTATTTTATTTTATTTTTTTAACCATACCAAGCCTGACAATACCCACACTGGACCTTTGGAATTTTATTTTATGACAGACAAGATACATTTCTGTTTGAAAAAGAATAAACTGAGTCACGGTTAAGTGATGGCGCGGGGAACATTTCAAGGTTGGAACCCAAAACCAGCAATCCTCCAGAAGTACTGTAATACTGGCGTCTTAAACTTCACTTGAGGTGAAAATGTTTGTTCTGTTGTTGTGACTTGTGAGCTTAACGATACTGAAATGGTGGCCAGCGTGATGTTTATAAAGACTTTAAAAAAAGTTCATGATATCAAAGTCTCAGATCACTGAAAATTATTTAAAATCAGCCATGCAACAAAGCAAATTAAATTTGGTGAGACATATGGGGGGGGGGGGGGGGGGGGGGGGGGGGGGTCACATTAGGCATAAAGCACTGTCTGCAATTTCCAATGCATGAAAAAAAAGAGAGTTCTTCGATAGTTAATTTGATTACCTCCCTTGCATTAGTTACCTTTCAACAGTACAAAAATACACTTTTTAATATGCTTCTGGTGAGCTGTTTATATGTCCCAATGCCACTTCGAACCGTGTTGGTTCAGTGGCAGATGAAGGACTTTACTAAAAGCTGTGAGAGTCGGGCTGGGGGGAGGGGGGTGCCACGCCTAGGCAGGCTAGGCGGGCTAGACCCAAGTTTGGCGGAGTGTATTGTCAACAAAATTTTGAAATTTAATCCTAAAAGATGTGATTACCTCACACCCAAAGCAGATATTCACAATGCACAACCCGTCTCCAGGAGAAAATTAGGGGGGGGGGGGGGGGAGGGTGAAGGCACATACCAAGTGCATTGATGACTGGATTCGCCCTTGTGGTAAAATAATGTGATTGTAACATTACTGATAGACCGTTAAATAGATGTTTCAATGCTTAAGGCAACTATTTAATGGATGTCAATTGCGGTGGCGGCTCACCCCCGTTGGGAATATAATAGACAGGTCCAGGGGACTCCGGTCAGGTGCGGGGGGGGGGGGGGGGGGGTTGGCAAATGTGGGAAGCTACAGATCAAGTTCAGTTGTGCATCGACATATTAACGTAATCGTACCTGGTGTGTTATAGCAAGTCGGGAGGGTTTTTACTGTTCGTTTTACCTCAGTTTCAATAGCACCAACAATGCTTATGTTCGACAACAATTTGCGCTGTAACCTGCACAGTTGTTGTATTTATATTGGTTTTTCCTGTCATGTTTTGGAAAAACCAACGTAAACACAACAACAGGTTATGGCGCAAATGGTGCTTTGATTCTGAAACTATGAAGTCTCAGGTACAAACGAGTATTGGATTTTCTTGACTTGTTGACTGCGTATACTTGAAAATGGGTGTGCTACCTATACATGAGCTTTACGCAAAAGGGAGGAATTCCAAGCGTGAGTTGGGGTGCGGCGGATACATGGGGGTGACGTATACATGAACATATATGTTATTTTTGCTATACTGCAATGAACGTCTGAGATTGGTGGTGCATTGTTTACTTTGGGGAAAATCTCGAACCTCTATAAAAAAAATTCAATGTGGGGGGGGGGGGGTGTATTTTTCCAACGCGACAGTGCCTGAGAACCAAAATCTCTTTTTTTTTTTTTGCCTAATCTGTGCTTAGTGGGTGCTACTGATAACTGCACAAAAAGAGAAATATAATTTTCAGTTCATGGACAACTGGATTGCTTCCAGTGCTCATATCATCCTGTCTTGAAGACCTGATCATTTATTATTGAACGGAGATAAACAATAGAGGTTGTAAGTCCATCATCTAAAATAGATACCAGGATTGTGCAAGGGTAGTCCACTTTGTATAAATTTTTTGTCTTTTGACATTTTTGTGTCTATTCATGGCTCTGGCCTTGGAGGACATCAAATTTGCTAGATCTTCCATTTGAGAGATAGAAATGGAGATAAGCATATTGTTTCAGTGGGATAGGTATTTTAAGAAACTAATTTTACTGGAAAAATGAATATTTTTACACTATAACCCAATGGCCCAGACTGGCTGGTGCTAACTCATAGTTATCAAGGGCCAAACACAAATTTTGAACACCCCAATCCCCAAAATTTGCTTGCAAAACCGAAAATTAAAAGTCCTATCTGGCACTCCATACATTTACTCTATGCATATACGCAGAAGTCAGGAAGTGATCGGAAATGGCACCAACATCATTCTTTATTTGGCCCAAAAGTCAGAAACAATGAACTGACATCTGTGCTTTAAAATCTCCTTTCTTGAGGGTGCCAGACACAAATCAATGCAAGAATTGGTGGATACATGGCTGTTATTCAGTGAAAGAAGTGTTCAACGGTGGTTTTGGATGTTCAGGGCTGTAACTTTATAATATTTATAAAATTATTTTATGTTTCCCAATTTCAGGACATATGCCTGACGTCATCATTTTTGATGATGATTATTCCATTGTTTGTAAAGAATTCCTTCCCTATCCTACCATGAACTCTTCCTGTTAAACTCTTGAGCTTTTGGGCTATTTTTTATTGAAATTTGTTATGAAATTTCTTGGAAGTTCAACAGGTATTACAGAATATTATTCTGTTTTTCCCCAGTTTTACGTCCTCACCCATTTTAATTAGTTCTGACTTCGGACCTTTTTGTGTGCCTGATGTCTTGTTTACATCGTGTTTCCTATATTATTTGATGACTAACACAAGAACGATTAGAGTAATGCGGGTGAGGAGGGTTTGATATGACTTTGAATCAACCCCCCCCCCCCCTACCACCACCACCAATGTGTTTAGAGGCAATTACCGGGTAAGACTTAGTTTTCTTCCCGTAAGCCTCGTGTGAGTTTAAATACATACATACATTTCATGACTTCTCGATTGGTGGCTGGGTCGTGTTCTATGGAGACCTCATGGGCACATCCACTTTTTAGTTGATTGGTTTCCTGTGGTTGTTTGTCTATATGTCATATATGAGTGCTAATTCATCATAAATAAATTGCTAGTCTTTTGGTACCTCGGAGACTAGCCATTTAACTGGTATTCAGATAATTACATGCAGGATTTCAATGTTCAAGCGCATAATAAAAGAATTATTAGGCAGACGCATTGTATGTTATGGACCTTAGAAATTATGAATTATTTCGGGGCCGGTCCAAGTCGAGCTTGTTAATCATACCTAGTTCTATTTCTAGATCCAGGTTTCTATTAATGTCGGTACCCAATCGAATAACCTTGTCTTACACTCTCGTATATTCGCACATTTATAGATTCATAGATATCGGATAGTACATGGGGAGTATTGCTACTGGAATTTATTGTACGCCTGAATGGGGTTGCCTGTGGGTTACCTCAGAAATGTGTTTACTCTCCAGAGATCGTTCATTGTGGTTCTATTGGACATGTGTATGTTATATATTATATCACCAGCTTTCGACCTATCTGTGTATGCCGACTCCGGCATATACGTTACAAACGGGCGATATTAATTACTGGGATCGCCGCTATATCCTTAGCTTCTGAAGTGGTATTAAGCACCATTTATTAATAATAATGAATACCTGAGTGCTTGTTCGATGATTATTTATAATTGTTTTTTGGTACCGCTTTACTGATTCCAGAGTTCTCTCTCCCCTCTTTCTTTTTGAAGATTCCTTCAAAAGAAAAGGGGGGAGGGGGATTTTTTATCTCTCCTCCGGTTTGATAATTAGGTATCTATGCGTGAAGCTGTTTTGTCTGTAATTATATCCTGCAAACAGCTAGAGTTTATATGGCATATGTTTGTTGGGGATATTCTCTCATTCTCAAATACGCCATCCTAATTTTTCGGGCTTATTCTGGGCTAGCCTTGAAAATTGGGAACTCATTACATCCAAATTGATATAGTCATAGTCTTCATGCTAAGAATATTGAATTACTTGAACTGGACTCCTTTTTTATGATATGTCTTCTCTATTACCTAATAATTTTAATTTCCTTTAACCTTGGATTACAGGATTGGAACTATGTTAATCTACTAATTCTGAAGTCCTAGGCCCTCTGTCTTTTTGTGATTCAGATAGTCTGGGCCATTGGGTTATAGTGTAAAAATATTATAAATTTAAAGTAATTTGTATACTTTTATACTTACCAATGGCCCAGACGAAGATGGCTCTCCCATGAGTGGGCACTCATTCCTCCCAGCTGAATTATTATGTATGTACTCTCTTCTACAAAGAATGATGTTGGCGCCAATTCCGGTCACTTCCGGACATCTGCGCATGTGCAGAGAGTAAATGTATGGAAGGCCAGATAGGTCTTTTAATTTTTGGTTTTGCAAGCAAATTTTGGGGATTGGGGGGTTCAAAATTTGTGTTTGGCCTGGATAACTTTGAGTTAGTACCAGCGAGAACATCACAATACGTGAATGTGTTCGTCGTAATGTCACTCATGTTGGATGGATAAAAGTCAAGGCTGCACCGCTCATTCTATCCTTTGGGAATGCCATGAGGGCCATACTGATGAATGCTTTCACACATCATGGCATTCTGTGTTTGTTTCATGCCTCTATAACACAGAATCCACGAATTTCAAAATTCAAACATCACACACAGAGAATTTAAAACTTTTAAACCCTTTGTTATTTATTGATTTCTGCTCCAAATAAAAACAAAACACGTGTGATAGATCGATATGTAAACAGAAAAATATAAATGAAAATAATATCCAAATAGTTACTTATTCATATTTTTAAGAAATTAGCAGCCATTATCTGAGAGATATTCACTTCAAAGTCAGAACTTGAGTGTTATATAAACACTCCCCATTTATAGAATAAGTTTAATTTTTTTAATTTTGGCGGATTTGAACAAAAACATTTTTTATTTAGCATTTCATTTATCAGCAGTAATCCCAGCTTCAAAATTGATCTAGGTCAAAATGTGATGTTTTGATTGGCTGATTATGAAAATGGGTGGAGTTTAGTTTTTTTGATGGATCCATGATATCAAGGGGAAAAATAGTCTGTCAAGGGAAATCTGTATGGAACACATTCCGTACTGATTTGTAAATATGGAACTGGAGGAAAAGTAACAGGTGAAGTGTCCAGGAAGCACCAAAATTGCCGCCATATATCATTCCTTCTACAGTGCCTGCTAAATGTTATAATCAGCGGGGAGGTATGAGTGCCCACTCATGAGAGGGCCATCCACGGCTGGGCCATTGATAAGTATAAAAATATACAAATTACTATGATTTTATAATATTTTTACACAGTAACCAATGGCCTAGAATGGTAAATAGTTTGGAGGGCCTAAGACATGAAGGAAAATCCAATTACTAAATCACTTTTAAAAGAATATCTCCTACAGGAGAATAGGAGAGAACGGGATAACATATGTCTTTCATATTTATTTAAATAAGAAAGACATAACACCAACAATGTCACTGAGCATTACTCAATATATATTACTCCATTTTTAATGCCAGCATAACACATTATGCTAATTCCACGATGGGAAGCCAATATATAAAGATAGTCCAGAGAATGAGAGTTGAACTCAATTTGTTTTTCAATTTTCACCATTTTATCTACCAGTGAATTAACTCAGAGTTGTCAGTTTACACCTGTAATTACGGGGTCTTCCTGTTCACCCGGCAGCTATTGTTTCAGGTAGAAGTGTGATAATCCATGACATCAAAGAAAAACCGACTGTAGTTTGGTTCATTAAAGGTGGACCTCATTCGACTTCTTGTTAACGTAGATTATCAACTATTTGCCAGCTGAATAGGGAAATTGGAAACTGGAATATATATATTCATGGGCTAATACATGACTAAGATTAAAATTCCATTCCATATATTATTTTATTATGTAGTGTTGTATTGTGAAATAAAAATAATCATAATAATCAAATAAATACAATAATAATCAAATAAATACATAAAACATAGAACATAATAATTGGATGCTATTGGAACTGGCTCATTGAGTCATTTTACATGACTAAGATTAAAATTTCATTCCATATATTATTTTATTATGTAGTGTTGTATTGTCAAATAAAAATAATCATAATAATTAAATAAATACAATAATAATCAAATAAATACATAAAACATAGAACATAATAATTGGATGTTATTGGAACTGGCTCATTGAGTCATTTTACATGAAAAATCGGGTTAGAATTATCATATTCCATTTAGTTGTAGTGACAGATATATACAAAGTGACTAATAACCTGTAATGTGAGATACAGAATCCAGGTACTCCATGAGGCTGCTCCTTCCTTCTCTGTACAACCTCTGACAATGGCAAAGTCTGTTATCTATAGATCTGTACTTCTTTTTGCGTGGCATCAGACTGCCCCCATTACACAGTTGTAAAATGCTGGTTTCCTGGAATGCCTGCTCTCGTTGGATGAACTCGATCATCCGAAAGATATTTGGATGAGAACCTGCCAGAAAGAGCTGTAGCTTGCGATGCCATCCTTCGACGTGATTTGTGGTTCTGGGTCCATTGGTGTTGAAGTGGTTCCACATCTCACAACCGTGGGAACCTTCTACCCAGTAGTCAGTGATGTAATCACACAATGATGTGATGTTGTCGTTCATATTGGCATTGCCAGTGTCAGGTTTCTCCTCCAATGTGTCGAACCAAGCGTCACTCAGTTCGTTAACTGGAACCAAAGACAGTGCTATGGCTCTCTTGAAGAGTTTCTTCATGGCTTCGATTTCATTAAACAGCTGCTGTAGGTGACATTTCTGTGCCTTTTTCCTAACTGCCTGGCCATAATGGAAAAAACAGCCTTTCAGTTGACTTGTCAAAAAAGTGGCAGCTATGGCATTCTGTGCAGCAGTCTCGTAGTCTGTGAAGAATATTGCTGGATTAATGTTAATTCCTTTTTCTTGGGACTTCTGCTTAATGAGATCGAAAAACCGTTGGTATGTCTGCTGTGTCTTGTTGGGTAGAAAGGCATAAAGAAGTGGACACATCTTCCCTGCGACGAAACCATGGATTGTGTAGAGTTGGAAGAATATCACTGGACATTTGTCGAAAGTTCCATCGCAGAACAGTGTGTTAGTGGCAGCCATGTGTTGCAGATTTTGGTCAGTAGAGAAAATCAAAATTTTGTCAACTTCGCCATCGTCAGCTAGCAGGAAATCATCACCAGTTGTTGTCTTTGTGTATGGTTCTGGAAGGAGTAGTGTTGACCTCTGTCTTGGTAGATTTGGACGTGTCTTGGCCCTTGAACTATAAAGTGCTGTTTTAATGCTATAAAGCGTGGGGATCTTCGCTAATACATCTTCATGGGTTTCATCTGTTCTCAGTTTCACTACTTCTTCTTGGTATATTGCTGTTATCGACCTGGAATCATTCTTGACTGTAGATTTCAGCTCATGCAGAAAGACATCTACTGCTACTTGCCCTATGTCTGATGGGTGGTTGTGTGTAGGTCTGCCGCTCGCCGTTGTAATGATGCCATCAATGGTACTGAGTGTAGCAGGACATGTCTTTTGGCAGCAATGCCAGTGGATACGCTGATTTCTTCTGGACTTGATGGAGAATTTGAAGCTGTCAAATATAAGATACTGTCCTCCTCTTCCGTTGGGAATGTATTGTGTATTTACTTGTGCGTTAGCCATTGTGATATGACATTGCCAGTTTTCTACCCCTATATTTTTCTCCCACTTTACAAACAAACAGATTAATGTTCATGTGAACATATCTCAATAAATTTATTGTTATTACTATCAGTATTATTAACCTAATGCCGACTAAGATGTTAGCAGGCTATCTTATTAAATTTACTGTTATCACTAACTACTAACAAGTTTGTTATAATATACTGTTTTTACTAACGGTTCCAATAACGAAATATGTTTGCCACTGATTAACTTAATTCTGTTCATCCAACAAGGTATTGGTAGCTGGCTAAAACAACATCATCCGGCAAACAAGTCAACACAGTTAATTAAAATACTGACTATATGTCAGCCTTTCCCTGTAAATTAATACAGCCTACTGGCTGTACAGGAATAAACCGTAATTACATTGAATATAATCCCACGATTGAGTCTCTATTGTTACATTTGAGGTGTTTATTCAACACACAGATTATACACAACTATGACAATACAAAACATTAACTAATTAACAGAAGAGATTATCTGTCTTCAATAGCAGGTTAAATTTCAAGTGATGAGTGGTTACTGGTAATTGAAAGTAGGAGAAATGCTCTTGCAAACAGAGGCTTTCCATGGGACAAAGACAGGAAATTGCTCCTTTTAATGTCAAATTTTAAAATTTTTACACGCCTGGTGGAACCAAGGTCGACAAGGGGCACATGTGCTTGGCAAACAGTATCCAAATTAGTGGTATTTAGTCACTTTGAGGAGGTGGAGGGGGTTGGGGGGGGGGGGGGGTGAAATGATTCAGGATGGTCAATTCAAAAGAGTTAGTGAACAATTTTAAAATTTTTCCATGCCGGGCCGAACCATGGACAGCCCGGAGCACATGTGCTTGGCAAGATGAATCCAAATTAGTGAACTTTAGTTAGTCACTTGGGGGATTCATAAAATGATTTTGGATGGAAAAATGATGGGATGGGATTATGTCCAGGTTGGCCGCCCCCTGATGCCCGACCCTGGTTGCAGGCCTGAATGCAACTATTTATACTCATTTAAAAGTGTCCAAGGATTGTATATTAACGCTCGTTTGACACGTGACATATACAAATGCTTCACACCAAGCTACACTTTAAATATATTACATAAATGACATCATAATTGCTTCCACTGAGCTACACATTAAAACATTCCCATTACCGATTCGGGACTACTGACACTGGAGGAGGTCTTCCCTTGCTTTTCACTATAAAGCCAGGTGATATTAAGGGAAAACCGCCCCCCTCCCCCCCCCCCCCCCCACCCCCTCTTCCCCTTGTTCTGGGTCAGATAACTGCAGAATGAAGAGGGCAGCGGAACAGCGTCAATGCTGGAACAGAAAGCCTAAATACCTATAGCTGTAAACCTTTAGTGGACAACATTCTGAACAACAGATAAAGGACCTAAACATCTAAGGTCACCGGAGATGGACTCTATATTTCTACGGTAAAACTTAGTGAATGTAGAAGGCTGTGTCCAGTATGCAGCTTTCCTGAGATCAGTAATGGCTATACTGTGAAAATAAGCACAAGAAGTTGACAGCGCTCTGACTCCATGCACTGAAATCTTATTAACAGAATACTGCTCTGGAGATAGATTATCATAGGCAATACATATTGCCAATTGAATCCATCTAGCAATAAACTGAACAGAAATAGTTAGGCATTAATGATAGAAAGAAGCGTTTCCTTCCTTTCCTAATAAAATCAGATCGGCGTTTATATATGCGCATAGCTCTGATTGGACACAGCAAAGGTCTACGGTTGTCTGTAGAAGGCAAAGCCTTTATGATAATAGGCTCAGGCCTCACATTAGGAACTTGATTTTTAGCCAAAAATCCCACTTGTGTAGTTGAAGTGATGGTATTCCCAACACTACGGTAGTGAGATTCATCAACTGATAGTGCATAGAGTTCACTAACTCATCTAGCAGAAGCAAAGGCTAAGAGAAATGTTGTTTTATAGGTCAAGAATTTGAACTCTACAACATCTAATGGCTCAAACGGAGCTTCTTTGAGCTTCAAAAGTACCCAAGCAAAATTTCACTTCAGAATTAATCTGAGAGTTCTTGGTCTAATAATAGAGAAATTTCTAACTAGTTTGGATAAAGAAGTATTAGATCGAATATCCAAATTATCATGATGTGCGAAAGTGTCTGAAAGCATAGACCTATAGTCCTTAATAGTGACAGGCTTGAGTTTGAGAACGTCAAACAAGTAGACCAGAAAATTTGCAATGTCTGGTATGGATGGATCATAAATGTCTATCGACTGATACTTACACCATCGGAAGAAAACCCTCCACTTTACTGCGTAATTCAGCAAACAGGAGGTCCTCCTACAGTTAGAAATTGCGTCCACTGCTCGTCCTGTAAAATGCTTGCCGTGCAAGAAGGACTGCACAACAGAAATATGTGAAGGTTGAGACCTTTTGGATTGTGATGCAGTGCGCGTGACTTCCCCTGATAAAGAAGGCCCTCCCGCAGAGGAAGCTTCCGGGGAACATCCCATAACGGACACCTGAGAAGATTTATCCATGGTTTTTGTGCCGACAGAGATGCTACTAACAGAATCTTGCAATGAGATTGCTAGATCTTTAACAAGATCTGTTGAATTAACGGAGTTGGAGTATATGCGAATCCTATCATTCCATCCCATGGAATGGAGAGAGCGTCTACTGCGAACGCTCCAGGATCTGGGCATGGCGACACGTAAGTCTACAACTAATTGCTAAGGTGTGTCGCGAATAAGTCTATCATAGGTTGATCCCACTGGTAGCAAATCTGTTTGAACACTCGCTTGTTGAGAGTCCATTCGGAAGGCAACAGGCGACCTTTCCGAGAGAGCGAGTCTGCTAGTATGTTCAGACGACCCGGAATATGACGGATTGATAGTTGAACCTGATGTTCCAAGACAAAAAGAAGAATTCTTTCCATTAAATCGTATAATGGAATTGAATGCGTGCCTCCCTGGTTCCTTATGTATGCTATGCCTATCGAGTTGTCCGACAGTATTTGAACATGAGCGTTCTCTATAACGTGAATCCACTGTTGTAGCGCTAGCCATATTGACATCATGTCCTTGATGATTATGTGTTTTACTAGGAACTCTGAGTGTAGACAAAAGCAAGCATAACAACTGACTAATTTTGCTCTGGGTAACGGCAGGCGGACAAGATTGTTGAAGCTCATTCCCAAGTGAATGAACGACTTGGACGGAGCTAGATCCGGCTTCTTCTCGTTATGATGAAACCGAGACATCGTAGTAGTAATAGCAGACTCTTGACATCGTTCTGAAGAGTATCTTTGTTGCTGTACCTCTGAAGAATGTCGTCCAAGTAAGCCGACGTTAACGCAGACAAATGAGCCCGGAAATAAGACATGACCGAGTTCATTATTCGAGTGAATGCCCAGGGAGCTAGATTCAGGCTGAAGCACATTGCTCGGAACTGATATACAGTCCCTTGAATGGAGAAGTGTAGGTACTTTCTGAAAGCCGGATGTACCATGACATGAAAGTACGCATCTTTTAGATCTATGCTTGCCGCATAGTCGTTCACACGTATGCTCCCCCTTACCAACCAAATGGTCCCCATATAGAACTTTGGAGTTATGATAAGCTTGTTTATCCAGCTCAAGTCTATTACTGGTCGGAACGAGCCATCTGGCTTCAGTACGAGGAACAGGTGACTGTAGAAAGCTAGTGATTCCTGGTTGTCTACGACCTCTATTGCATCCTTTTTAAGGAGAGACTTTACCTCCGTGAGGAGCGACTCTCTTTTTGAAGGATTTGGCAGAAGTTGAGTCCATTGTGGACTTCGTGTTAGTGGTGGTTTGGCCCGGAACGACAGCTTTAGGCCTTCCGAACACTTCTCACCCACCGATCTTCTGTTATAGTTATCCAGTTTCTCTCGGATCTTGATAACCTTCTGCCAACTGAAACACAATAGAGGTCCTGACCATCACCTGTAGGACCTGCGAGGCCTGCGGGAGGAGAAACCCATAAAGAGCCTCGACTCGCCAGCTTGGGAGTGTCTGACTGGTTGCCTCAGACCCACGCCCCCAACCTGAGTTGCTAAATTGACGAATTTGCGAGTAATTATAAGAGGATCTTCTAAATCCTCGCGAGGAGTTTCCCCTGGACGATCTTTGTCCAGAACCTCCTGCTTTACTCTTCTCTGCAGGTGCAGGTTTATTTGACGCCGACTTTAAAAGCAGAGTATTTGACGCTTTCTTTGTAGCTTGGTCATAGACCAAAGAAAGCTTATCATCGAAAATACATGTCCTGATACTGGAGCGACTCTAAGAGAGTTTTTCACCGTGTCATCTATCAAAGATGACGACGCAAGGGCTCCATCCTGTCTAACTCCAAATTAGCCACTGTAAGGGCGGAGTTATACGTGATAAACATAACAGCCCTGGAAAGAATTTGTAAAGAGGTACGAACGTCCTCAAATTTCTTCCCATTGAGGCGATACGCCACAGCTCTCGTCAGGTGATCTGCGTAAGACATAGCGTCCAAATTCGCTCTATTAGATGAAATTATTGTCTCAATAGTATCTGTGCGAATTGAAAATGATGGAGGTAAGGCCATATTTAGGTCCTCAGCCTGCTCATCTAAATGCAGAGGAACGCTCTGTATACCTTCCCCTATCGTTTTAAATGGATGCGGTCCAATAAACGGTATACGAATGGAAGATGAGGAAAAAAAGCTGCCTTTTTTCTTTCCGCTTGAAAGATTAAATATAGTGTTGTTGAGGAGAGCAAAAGTCTGTGACACTTGTTTTGACTGCACCGGAAAGGAAAGGACATCCTCCCTTGACCAGATTTAGACCGCGTCTAACAACACTAGCAGTTTCTTATGAGCAGTCTGATTCTCTGGAACAAAATCAGGAAAGTATTGATGGATGAAATCCATCACTACCATGTGGTGTTCCGAAAGGGAAGGGTCCGTATCCTCCATTTCCCTTTCACCATCCGATTGAATCAGAATATCCTCAAGGTCTTCTGCATCTGAGCACACAGATGACTTGACCGACCCAGCGTCATTGGACAGCTTGTGTTCCGAGGATGCTGTAGCTTGCGCTTGACTTTGCTGGGATGCTGCGATGAGCTGCACAATCTGCGACAGCAGGACTATAACTGAGGCCTGAGGAGCAGCGGTCTTTTGTTGCTTGGCTGCTGGCTGTTCCTGGGAACGTGTGTCCGAGACGGCTCTTTTCTGTGGACATCCCGATGATGAGGCCTCGTATCCTTTAATAATTTCACAGGAAGCCACTCTCCTAGCTGTCCCCGGCTGTATATTTGACAGAGCGTCTCGGACTGGATGCGTGGATACAAGCTCCGTTTGATGCAAGTTCCGTACTACCACATCATGCCCCAGATGTTGTTGATAAAGAGAGGGGACTCTCTCGCTCACGGTCCTATCAGACCTCGCCGAGCCGACCCTGGAACTTGCTTGCTTCCTCCTTTCCGTCATCGCTAGATGAGCCTGTGTGCTCGGTCCACCCTTTTTCCTCTACTCGACTGCAATGGACACACCTGGTGTCACGGTACCCACCGCTTCACCGGTCGAGCTAGCTGGCGACAGGGCTTTGTAACCACCGGCTCATGGCTTATTGTCCTGTCTAATAAGGATGCACACGGTCGGACGGAGTCATGAAACCATCACCATGTTCTTGTTCCTCTGAAATGGAAACTGAAAAACTAGAGTGACTCTGTGGTGAGTGACCCGGCATTATCCTCTCACCTCTAACAACGTACCGTGACACACGTCTCCAACGTTTGTCAGTCATCCCAATTGACACAAGTTGCACAGAAATTAGTGCGAGTACACTGACTACAAGAAACACAGTAATCATGTGAATCTGAGGAAGACTTCCTCGAATTACAATTTGAGCAAAAAGCTTTCATTTTAAATAAACATGAAAGTCAACAGTACTCGCACTAACTCCCAATAATAACTGAAAAAGATACGTCAAAACATTAATCAAAACAATGATTCGAAAAAGATTTAAAAAAAAAAAATAAAAAGAAATTTCGAAAAAAATTTGACATGAGCCCAAGTTCCCAAAGGGAACAATGAGCCCAAATGGATCCTGATAAAGTCCAAGTGTGGACAAAATTTTTTTTTCACTGCCAAAAATTAAGGCTACACTACTGGAATATTATATGTATCTTATACTAGTCCTCACATGATTAATTCATAGGAAAATTACATTATAAGGAAGCATTGTCAATGTAAACGACACAGAAAAACCAGAAAGTAGACTCCAGGCACTAAAAAATATGGCCCGAAGTCAGTAACAGATTTAAAACTATCTGATGCAAAGCAAGATCTTCATAAGAAGAAAATACATCAGATGGATGATGCATGACCACAAATGCCTAAACACCCCTAGGGTGAGGACATAACCATGGGGATAAACGTTCTGTGAAAAACGTTAAACTCCCAAGAAATTTAGTAAAAAAATTTTGATAAAAAAGCCAAAAAGCATGGGAGTTTAACTGGAGGGCTTCAAGGAAGGATAGGGAAGGAACACTTAACAAACAGTGGCAATATCATTAGGAAGAATGATAAGATCAGGCCATGCCCCGAAAATGGGGAACAAGAAATAATTTCATCAAAAAAATTATAAAGTTACAGCCCTGAACATAAAAAAAACAGTTTCTTCCTTCCATCATTCTATTCTTTCCTCTGATCCACCATAATCATCATTGATCTGTGTCTGGCATCATTAAAAGTGAGATTTAAAAACACAAAAGTCAGGTTGTTGTTATCTGACAGAGGGCCAAACAAGGAATGATATTTTGTGGCAATTTCGGTACTTCCTGGACACTGTGCATGTGCAGATGTCAAATGTATGGAGGGCCACATAGGACATGAAATTTTCGTTTTTTATGCAAATTTGGGGGATTGTGGGGGGGGGGGGGGGGGGGCAAATTTGTGTTTAGCCCTGGATATTTTAGAGTTAGCACCAGCTATGTCTGGGCCATTGGTTACTGTGTAAAAATACACATTTTACAACAACTGATCAGGTGCCCAAACAAGCAGTTTCAGGACAAGCGTTCAAAATACATTCTAAGAACCTTAACAGTTGTTTCTATGAAAGTCTTGGATGCCTATACAGGCAGCCAAGACTTGTCTAGAAACTACTGCACAGCCACAAGATGTAATCTGTCAAATTGCAGCCAAAAGGTATAAGAATCTTTAGACCTCAAGGGTTAACATCTTATTTTTTTAACTCATGTGGTGCTGTAATCTACTCTGGAGTTGGAACAAGAAAATAATTTAACTGCCAACTCTCGAATAGCAAAATTTTCCATAACAACAATTTGATCTAGTAATTTTGAAAAATTTCATGGTACTTTTTTTTCAATGTAAAAACAACTTTATGAACAGGGTGAAATGGTGCCTGGTAACAGGTTGAGCACTTATTTATCCATATATTCTTACCTGCTAGACAAATGAAAATCTTTAGAACCAATGAGCAACTCTGCACTTTATGTACTACCAGAAGTCTACCCATTGGTGCACAAACTGGAAATTTGCTTGTTGGGAGCTCAGGTTTCCAAGGTTATAGTCAATGCCTCTTTGAAAGCTGCCCAAGAAAAGAAATCTTTTGCCACCTAAATATATATAATCTGGCCACCTTTAAGCAACAATTTTTTTAGTTAAATTTACATGAGCTGTTCATCAAATCTTGTCATGGATGTTTCAAAACAGCCATGACTAGACATGATAAAAAATATTTCGAAAATACTCAGCAGGACAAGGGTTAAGAGTAGATTAACTGGCCATCCACTGCAAAGCCTTATTCAAATCACACTTTGCGTATCTTTAAAAAAATTGCCACCAGAGGTAATTGGTACATGTTTGGTGGAAACAAAACATTGCAAACTGTGATCAGTAATGACAACTCTATTTCAAAACAACATCACAAAATTTGATACAATACATATGTACCTCTCAAACTATTACCTGTAAAAAAATCATTATTACTGTTATCATTATTATTATACCTTTGCAGATTTTCTCTGAGCCATTCATTACTTCTTGATAACCTTTAACACAGATGCACGAGTAACTACCATTAGTATTAATACAATTAGCATTATCTTGGCAGTTAACTGTATCACACTCATTTATGTCATTCTCACAGTTTGTTCCATTCCACCCATCCTTACATGCACAGTCTCCATTTGTTGAATTACAATTCTTCGTATTTGCTTTTACACAGCTGCAGGTTTCTGAACAATTGCTGCCATGATATCCATCATCACAGGCTGAAATTATTAAAAAATTATAAATTCAAAGTAATTTGTATACTTTTCATACTTACCTATGGCCTAGTGCTAACTCCAAAATATCAAGGGTCAAACACACAAATTTTGCCCCCCCCCCCCCATCCCCAAAATTTGCATGCAAAACTGAAAATTAGAAGTCCTATCTGGTCATCAATACATTTACTCTCTGCACATGTGCAGACGCCAGGAAGTGACCAGAATTGGTGCCAACCTCATTCTTTGTAAAAGAGAGTATTACATAATAATTCAGCGGGGAGGTAAGAGTGCCCACTCATAGTAGGGCCATCCCCATCTGGGCTATAGGTAAGTATGAAAAATGTACAAATTACTATGAATTTATAATATTTTTTCACTGTACCTATGGCCCAGATTTAGCTGAATCGTAAAAAGGTGGAGGGCCTAGGACTTCCGAAACAGTTCCAATACTGCAATCCATGATGAAAGGAAATTAGAATAATAAGGAATTACATGTATGTCTCTCTCTACAGTAATAGAGGAGACATATTCTAAATAAGGAGCCCAATTAAGTAATTCCTTATTGTAAGCATGGAGTCAATGCTACTAAGGATGTAACAAGTTCCTAATTTTTAAGGCTAGTCTGGACTAAGCCCCAAAAATTAAGATGGCTTATCTGAGAATGAGTGAAAATCCCCCACAACCATACACATACAATAACACTTCAATAACACTGTATGCAGGATATAATTACAGATAAAACAGCTTCCTTCATAGTAAACAATATAAATATTCGTCGAACAGGCACTCAGATATTAATTCATGATTAATAAATGGTGATTAATGCCATTTCAGAAGTTAAGACTATAGCGACGATCCTAGTAATTAATGTTGCCCGCTATATAAAGTACACTGCAGACGGCGTACACAGATACGTCAAAAACCGGTGATATAAAATATAACATACACATGTCCAATCAAGCCACACTGAATGATCCCTGAAGAGAAAACACACTTCCTAGGTAATCCTCAGGCAGCCTCTTTAAATTCCAGTAACAACACTCTCCAGAGTGTACTACCTGTTATCTACGATCGAAAAAACATGTGCTAATTGAGTACAGACATAATAGAAACCTGGATCTAGAAATGTGAGTAGGTATGATTAACAGGCCCCGTCACGGACCGCCCCCGCAATAGATTAGGATTTCAAGGTCCACAAAATACAATAAAGCGTTAGCCTAATAATATAATGCGTGAGAGCATTTAAATTTGGCATTTAATCATCTGAATACCATTTACCTGGTTATGCAGCCTGCGAGGTACTCAAGAGTAGCAATTTAATTGTGATGATTTATAAATAAGCGCTCATATATAACAAATCAACAAATAATAACAGGACACTAATCCAACTAAAAAGCGGATGTACCCATGAGGTCATCATAGAACACAACCCAAATGCATAGTATGTATGTATTAAATTATATGAGGCTTGCAGGAAGAAAACGTCTTACCCGGTAATTGCCTCTAAACACATAGGCAGTGTGTGTGTGTGTGTGTGTGTGTGTGTGTGTGTGTGTGTGTGTGTGTGTGGGTTTGTCTTACCAACTTGACGAGGTAATTAGACAAAAGAGTTTGCGTGTTTTGCCTTACCGAGGTACAAAAGACAAAAGAAACCCTTTACCTCGGTTGTTTTCCCAGAACTGTACCGGCAAAACGAGGTAGAAACCGTTAGTCCACACAAAGGACAAACAATGGGGTACCTCGGTATGTAGGGTACACAAGACTCTGTGTGTGTGTGTGTGTGTGTGTGTGTGTGTGTGTGTGTGTGTGTGTGTGTGTGGTTTGTCTTACCAACTTGACGAGGTAACTAGACAAAAGAGTTTGCGTGTTTTGCCTTACCGAAACAACCCAAATGCATAGTATGTATGTATTAAATTATATGAGGCTTGCAGGAAGAAAACGTCTTACCCGGTAATTGCCTCTAAACACATAGGCAGTGTGTGTGTGTGTGTGTGTGTGTGTGTGTGTGTGTGTGTGTGTGGGTTTGTCTTTCCAACTTGACGAGGTAATTAGACAAAAGAGTTTGCGTGTTTTGCCTTACCGAGGTACAAAAGACAAAAGAAACCCTTTACCTCGGTTGTTTTCCCAGAACTGTACCGGCAAAACGAGGTAGAAACTGTTAGTCCACACAAAGGACAAACAATGGGGTACCTCGGTATGTAGGGTAGACAAGACTGTGTGTGTGTGTGTGTGTGTGTGTGTGTGTGTGTGTGTGTGTGTGTGTGTGTGTGTGTGTGTGTGTGTGTGTGTGTGGGGGGGGGGGGAATTCGAAGTCATATCGAAATCTCCTCATCCGCATTATTAAATCGATCTTGTGTCAGTTATTAAATAATATAGGAACTGTGATGGTTCCATCACATCTAACCGACTCCACTATGCCACTATTGGCGGAGAAGGACGTGAAGAATAAAACCTCCCATGAAAGAAAGCCGTCTCATGGAGGAAGCTTCTGGGGAGCATCCCACAAAAGACACTTGACAGTAATGATCCAAGGCTTCTGTGACAACACAGGTGCTACTAGTAGGATTCACCACGAGACTGTTTAATCTTAAATGTAATCTATTGAATCAAATAAACTGGGGGATACGCATATCCTATCATTCATTCCCACGAATTCTGCAGAGCGTCTACTGCATGCGCTCAATGGTTTGGACATGGAGACACAAATGACGGTAACAAATTGTTCCGGTGCATCACAAACTAAACTATCATGGGGCGATCCCACTGGTAGCAAAACTATCCAAATACTCGCTTGTTGAGCGTCCAATGCAAATGAAACAGGCGACTTTTCCAAGGAGCAAGTCTGCTAGTACATTCAGACGACCCGGTATATGACGGATAGAGAGATGAACATGAAAATTCTTCTCCATTAGTTATCATAACGGAAATGAATTGGTGCCACCCTGGTTCCTGATGTACGCTACCACTATCGAGTTGCCCAACAATATCTAAACAAGCGTGTCCGCATTGATGTAGTGCTAACAATATTGACATCATCCTTTGATGTTTATATGTTTCTCCAGGAACTGAGAGTCCCAAGAACTCTGCATTTCGAGTCTGTCAGACTTAGGGTCGTGCCCCAATCTATTGACTCATACCCGTCATAATCATGAAAGCCGGATCTGGCAGTTGCAGCGGAACTCTGAGTTAACCACTGAAGATCTGCCCAAATATGGACCTTTTGTTTACTAGATCCGTTAAAACAATACTGGTCCTGAGCGAATGCGTTTTCACACTCCAGATCTAGGTAAAGAATAACTGGAGGTGGACATGTGCGTAAGGAACTCATCTAAACAAGATGTGTAGCCGCTCCACACAACCCCATCAGTAGAATTAAATATCTCGCTGTTAATGCATCTGATAGTAGAGAAAAGCGTGCATACCAACTGACTAATTTCGTTCTGGATAATGGCAGATGAACCAGATTGTTGTGAGACATTACCGAGTTCATTATTCGAGTGACAGCCCATGGCGCTATCTTCAGACCGAAGCACATCACTCGGCACTGAAATACTATCCCTTGGACGACGAACCGTAGGTACTTTCTGAATGCCGATTATAATACCAGGACATAAAAAACGGATCCTTAGATATATGCTTGTAGCATAGTCGATCACTCGAACGCTCGCTTTTACCGACTAAATGATAACCAAAAATAAACTTTTATAGAGCATTGTTAAACTTGTTATCCAGCTCCAGTCTATTATCAGTCGGAATAAGATATATGGCTTCAGTACGAGTAACAGGTGACTATAGAATCCTAGAGAATCTTGATTCTCGACAACCTCTATTACTTTCATTGACAAGAGAACTTTTACCTCTGATTGGAGAGACTCTTATGCAAGGATTTGACGGAAGCATTGTCCATCACAGACATTAAGTTAGTTGTGGTTCTCTCAGAAAGATAGCCGTAGGCCGTCTGAGACCACACTTCTCGCCTACAGGTCTTCCGTAATAGTTATCCAGTTTGATGCGAATCTTGATAACCATCCGTCAACTGCTAAGCAATAGAGGTCCTAACCCTCACCTATAGTACCTGCGAGGCCTATGTAAGGAGAAACTAAGTCTTCTTCGCGAAGAGCCTCAAGCCAACGGCTTTGGGGCGCCTGACCGGTAGACTCGATCAGACCTAAGCCCCCTATCCGAGTCTCTGTATTGATGATCCCTAGAGTAATTATAGGAGGGTTACCTATACCCTCGCGAGGTGTCCTTTTTAGACAACTTTCTGTCTAGGACATCCTCCCTTACTCCTTTCTGCTATTGCAGGTCGATTTGACGTCGACTTAAGGAGCAGAGTATTGATCCTTTCTTTGTAGCTTGGTCATAAGCCAATGGAAGCTTATCGTCAAAAGCTTAGTGTCCGGAAACCGGAACGACCCGAAGAGAGTTTTTCACCTTGTCATCTATTAAGGATGACGATGCAATGGCTCTGTCATGTCTGATTATCTCCAAATTAGCAACTGTTAAGACAGAGTTTTACGTGATAAATATAATAGCCCTCGAAAGGACTCTAAATGAGGTAAGAATGTCCTCAAATTCCTTTCTGTAGAGATGTTGCGTCACAGTACTTAAAGACAGTGAGTCTAAATTCGCTCTGCCTGAAGAAATGCCGTCTCAATTGTGTCCGAGCGAATAGTGAATGATGAAGGTGAGGCCATAACTAGGTCCTTACTCTGCTCATTTGAACACAGAGGAACTCTCAATACATCTTCCCCATTTTCAGTTAATCGGTAAAATTAGGAAGATGAAACTGCCTTACTTCTTTCCACTGGAAAGTTGAATATGGTGTCGCCTAAAAGGCTAAAGGCCTGTGACACCTGTCTATACTTAACCGGAAAAGACATTTACTCCTCTTTTTCCAGATGAAGTCAGCATCCAACAACGCTAGCGGTTTCTTGCAAGTAGTCATGGCATTCTGATTCGTTGGAACAAATTCAGGGTAGTGTTGATGGATTAAATCCATCGCAACCATGTGTTGTTCCAAAAGGGAAGGGTAATCCCCCTCCATATCTCTTTCCAAATTCGTCTGAATCAATTGAAAATCATGGTCAGCAGCATCTGAACATGCAGATGATTGGACCGACCCAGCACCATCCGACAGCTCAGGTTCTGAGACTGTCATCGGCTGCTTCTGCACTTGCTGGGATGCTGCGATGAGCTACACAATCTGCGACAGCAAATCCATTATGGAGGCCTGAGGAGCAGCGGTCTTCTATTCTGGCCACTGGCTACTCCCAGGACAGTGTGTCTGAGATGGCTCTTTTCTCAGGAACGAACTCAGGGAAGTATTGATGCATTAGATCCATCGCCACCCTGTGTTGTTCCGAAAGGGAAGGGTGATTCTCCTCCAAATCCCTTTCACCATCCGACTGAATCAGATTATATTCATGGTCATCGGCATCTGAACGTGCAGATGACTGGACCAACCCAGCAACATCCGACAGCTCAGGTTCTGAGACTGCCGCGTCGGCTGCTTCTGCACTTGCTGGGATGCTGTGATGAGCTGTGCAATCTGCGACAGCAAGTCCGTTACAGAGGCCTGAGAAGCAGCAGTCTTCTGTTGCTTGGCTGCCGGCTGCTCCTGGGACAGTGTTTCCTTGATGGCTCTTTTCTGCGGACATCCTGATGAATGAGGCCTCGTCTCCTTGGCTACTGTATGGGGTGACTTCTCGGCGATGCATGCTGGATATCAGAAGTCATGTAGCCAAGGTGCAGTCGTGTGTGCTTGGACGCTGAAGAAGAAGCCGTAACTATAGCCGACCCCGGCTGTGAACTGAATGCAGCATCCCGGATGGGAGGCGTGGACGTATGTTCCGACTGATGCAAGTTCCGAACCACAACATCTGGCCCCAGATGTTGTTATGAAAGAGAGAGGGGGTTCTCTCACTCGCAGTCCCTCAGATGTTGCTGAGCTTCCTGCTGAACTTGCCGGTTTCTTCCTCTCCATCGTCGCAGGGTGAACCTGTTATAATTTAATAATGCTCTCTCTACCCTTTCTCCTCTCCTCGACTGCAATGGGCACACCCGGCGTCACGGTACCCTTGGACGGTGTAACTGCTTCACCGGTCGAGCTAGCTGGTGACAGGGAGCTGAAACCATGCTGTGGTTTATTGCCCTGTCTAATATTCATGAGCACATTAGCCGCTAGCTCTAATTGACTATCTAAATGTGACGATGGAAGCACACTCTCTGACAGCATCACGTAAATCACCGTGTTCTTGTTCCTCTGTAAATAAAAAACGTTTCTTCCTTCCTTCATCCAGTTGAGTCCTTGGATCCACCAAATTAACCATTGATTTGTGTCTGGCATCATTATAAACTGAGATTTAAAAGCACAGAAGTCAGTTTGTTGTTATTGACAATATCAAATTTATTATTTCAAATATCTTTTTTTTAAAACTTTTTCCAAAAATTAGCTCTTCCAATAAGGGGTCACATGGTATGGTTTTGTTGAAATTTATTTGAAAAATAATATATGTTCATCTGCTGAATTTGCATATTATGTGGGTGGTGGATGTGGCAGATTCATTGGGAAAAGGTTTAAAGCAAAAATGAAAATTTTTAAGATTATTCGAGGGCTTGTTTTTGGCATGCATCATCTGCTATCGGTGTTAGAAAAGGATTAACAGGGCTTCATTGTATTCATATAATCCTTCAAGGTACTGACCTGCAAAAACTATCTGTTGAGTTCTAAGGGCTGACTGCAAATATTTAGAAGGCAGGTTACTGCCCAATCAACAATCTAATTAACCTTAATGTATTAAACTGTACCCATATCTTGTTTATTCATTTAACAAGTAAGTTAAAACTGGACACTCTAACAGTTCTTTGCAAGGTAACAGGTATTGATCAAGTTTCCCATCGACAGAGATGAACGCTGATGACTACAAAATACTGCATCCCACTTTCTATTCACACCCACCCCTAGTTTGAAAGTGAAGATTTGAAGTCCAAAAAAGTTAAAAAATTTATCGTAATTTATATATTTTTTATACTTACCAATGACCCAGACATAGCTGGTGCTAACTCTTAAAATTCTAGGGCCAAACACAAATTTTGCCCCCCAATCCCCAAAATTTGCATCTAAAACCAAAAGAAATCATGTCCTGAAGGTCTTCCATACTTTGCCTTCACTGCGCATGCGCAGTGTCAAGGACGTCCCAAAATTGGCGCCAATTATCATTCTTACAAGCAGTGCCTGGTCAGCGCTATGTACTCAGCGGGGAGGTATGAGTTCCCAACTCCTGGAAGGGCCATCCCCGTCTGGGTCATTGGTAAGTATAAAAAATATATAAATTACTATAAATTTTTTAACATTTTTATACTGTACCAATGACCCAGACATAGCTGAATAGTAAAAAGGCTGGAGGGCCTAGGACATAGAGGAAAATCCAATAAGCTCAACTATATAAATAGAGTCAACCCCTCGAGGAGAAAAGGAGTATTACGCTTTACATGTATCTTTCTTATTTTATGATAAATTAGAAAGACACAACACCCTCCATAATTGAGCATAATAACATTCATGTTCTCTATTAACAGCCAGTAAAACCCCTTATACTAATTATTTTTAAAGTAAGCCAATAAATAAAGTAAGTCCAGAGAATTGAGACTCTTTATATTCTCTTAAAAGTGTCCGAGGATTGTATATTAACGCCCGTTTGACACTTGACATATACAAATGCTTCACACCGAGCTACACTTTAAAAATATGACATGACACTAATATTACACTTTAAAACCATCCCGGTAACGACTCAGAATTACTGACTCCGGAGGAGGAATCCCCTTGCTTTTCACTATAAAGCAGATGACCTAAGGGAACACCCTCCCTCCCCCCCCCCCCTTCCCCTTGCCCTGGGTCAAATAGCCCAGAGCGAAGAGGGCAGCAGGACGGAGTCACTGCCAGAACAGAAACCCTGCATAACTATAGTTGCAACTGTTTAGTGGACAACATTCTGAGCAACAGATAACGGACCTAAACAATGCAGGTCTCCAGAAATGGACTAAATATTTCTGAGATAAAAATTCGTGAATGTGGATGGCTGAGACCAATATGCAGCCTTCATTAAATCTGTAATAGCAACACTATTTGCGTAAGCCCAAGATGTAGAAAGAGCTCTTACTTCATGAGCCGAAATCTTAAGCACAGACAGCTGAGTTGAAGATAGATTATCATAAGCAGTACGGATAGTTAATTGAATCCATCTACCAATAGAATGGACCGAAATGTCCTTTCTATTAGGCATCAGAGACAGAAAGAAGCGTTTTCGTTCCTTTCTGATAAACTGAGATCTTTGTTTATAAATACATAAAGCTCTAACAGGACAGAGTAAAGGCCTACGCCCGTCTGAAGACGGAAGGGCCCTATTAACAATAGGTTCCGGATATTTATTAGGAGCCTGATTCTTAGCCAAAAATCCAACATTAGTAGTAAAGGTAATAGTGTTCCCGACACTACGATAGTGAGAATCGTCCACCGATAGTGCATGAAGCTCACTGACTCTTCTAGCAGAAGAGAAAGCTAAGAGAAATGCTGTCTTATAAGACAAGAATTTGAAATCTACTGTCCCAAGAGGGCTCAAATGGCTTTTCTTTCAGTTCAAGAAGAACCCAAGCTAAATTCCATTTAGGAATTAATCTAAGAGTTCTGGGTCTATCTATCGAGAAGTTTCTAACTAATTTAGATAAAGAGACATTAGATCCAATTTGTAAACTATCATGGTGTGCATAGGTATCAGATAACATAGACCTATAACCTTTAATAGTAACAGGCTGCAGTTTGATCTCGTCAAACAAGTATACTAGAAAGTTTGCAATGTCTGGTATGGAGGGATAAAAAATATCAACAGAACGATCCCTACACCAACGACGAATGACCTTCCACTTAGCCGCATAGTTTAGCGAAGAGGAGGTCCTCCTACAGTTAGAAATCGCGTCCACTGCTCGTCCTGTAAAATGCTTGCCGTGCAAGAAGGACCGCACAACGGAAATACGTGAAGGTTGAGACCTTGCGGGTTGTGATGAAGTTGACGCGACTTCCCCTGCGAAAGAAGATCCTCTCGTGGAGGAAATTTTCGCGGTAAGTCCCACAGCAGACACCTGAGTAGATTTATCCACGGTCTCTGTGGAGACAGAGATGCTACCAACAGAATTTTGCATTGAGATTGTTTTATGTTTAGCAATATTTGCTGAACCAACAGCACTGGAGGATACGCATATCCTATCATTCCGTCCCACGAGATCGATAGAGCGTCTACTGCATATGCTCGGGGATCCGGACATGGTGACACATACGTCTGCAACTGATTGTTGAGTTGTGTCGCAAATAAGTCTATCATTGGCCATTCCCATTGGTAGCAAATCTGATTGAATACCTGTTTGTTGAGAGTCCATTCTGACGGCAACAAGCGACCCTTCCGTGAAAGGGAGTCTGCTAATACATTCAGACGACCCGGAATATGACGGACCGAAAGTAGAACTTGGTGTTCTAGAACAAACAGAAGGATTCTTTCCGTTAACTTGAATAATGGAACGGAATGAGTGCCTCCCTGGTTCCAGATATACGCCACTACTGTCGTATTGTCGGACAGGATTTGGACATGTGCTTTCTGAATAATGTTCATCCAATGACGTAATGCAAGCCAAATTGACATCATTTCCTTGATGTTTATGTGCTTGCCTAGAAACTGCGGATCCCAAAGACCCTGGCACTGCGAATCCGTTGGGATCAATGTTGCACCCCAACCTGTTTGACTGGCATCCGTCATAATCGTAAAACCCGGATCCGGCAACTGCAGTGGAACTCCCTGAGTCAACCACTGAATGTTTGCCCACGTCTGAATCTCTTGTTTCACTTGATTTGACAAGAGAACGTCTATATCGAGCGAATGAATCTTTACACTCCAATTCTGAGTCAAGAAAATTTGGAGAGGACGAGTGCGCAACCGCCCCATCGGAATGAGATCCACAGCGGCTCCGCACAGACCTATCAGTCTCATGAACTCCCTCGCTGTGACTTTGTCTGAGTGAAGACAATAGCGAGCGTAACAACTGATTAATTTCGCTCTGGTTAATGGCAGACGAACGAGATTGTTGTGCGTCTCGAAGCTCATTCCCAGATGAGTGAATGACTTGGACGGCACCAGATCCGACTTCTCCTCGTTTATAATAAAACCGAGACGTCGGAGTAATAGAAGCAGATTCTGCACATCGTTCTGAAGCGTTAACTCGTTGCCGTACCTCTGAAGAATGTCGTCCAGGTAGGCCGACGTTACCGCAGACGAATGAGCTCGGAAATGTATCATTACCGAGTTCATTATTCGAGTGAAAGCCCAGGGCGCTAGGTTCAAACCGAAGCACATCGCCCGGAATTGATATACAACTCCTAGGACTGCGAAGCGTAAATACTTTCTGAATGTCGGATGTACCATGACGTGAAAGTACGCATATTTGAGATCTATGCTTGTAGCATAGTCGTCCACCCGAATACTCGCTCTGACCGATCGAATCGTCTCCATACAGAACTTCGGAGCAACGATCAGCTTGTTTATCCAGCTCAGATCTACGACTGGACGGAACGAGCCGTCTGGTTTCGGAACCAGAAACAGATGGCTGTAGAAACCTGGTGATTCCTGGTCTTCTACGACCTCTACCATGTTCTTCATCAGAAGAGCCTGTACTTCCGATAAAAGAGCATCTCTTTTCTGCAGATTTGACGGAAGCTGAGTCCATTTTGGACTTCGAGTTAATGGAGGCTTTCGTTTGAAGGATATTCTTAGTCCTTCCGAAATTACCCCTCGGACCCATGGGTCGTCCGTAATCGACGCCCACTCGTTCATAAAACTCGATAATCTTCCGCCCACGGGAACACGATAGAGGTTTAAACCAGCACCTCCTGGACCTGCGAGGCCTGCGGAAGGAGAAACTACATCCTCCACGACCCGCACCTCGTCCCGTCGACCTCAGGACGTCAGACCGGTTGTCTCGGCCAGAATAACGTCCCGTACGTGAGTTGCTGCCTTGACGGTCTCTAGAATAAGACCTAGAGGATGCATAGGAACCTCTACAGGAACTTCTCTTGGGCGTACTTGTCCCAGAAGTGCCTGTCTTACTCTTTTCTGCTGTATCTGACTTTTTGGAAGCGGATTTGAAAAGCAGAGAATCCGAAGCTTTCTTAGTTATCTTATCATAGATTGCTGAAAGCTTGTCGTCGAAGAGAAGCTCTCCGGAGACCGAAGCGACTCTGAGAGAGTTCTTCACCTTACTATCCACGCGCGTGGATGTAGCTAGGGCTGCGTCACGTCTAACCAACTCCAGGTTTGCCACTGAAAGGGCGGAGTTATACGTGGAATAAGCTACTGCCCTTGAAAGAAGTCTTAATGAGGATTGTATATCCTGGAATTCTTTCCCTTGAAGACGCAATGATAACGCCTTAGTAAGGTGGTCTGCGTATGATAAAGCATCTAAGCTTGCCCTGTTAGACATTATTGTCGTTTCCAACGTCGCGGTTGGAATAGACATAGACGACGGTAAAGACAATTCCAAGTCTTCCGCCTCGTCGTCTAGATGCAGAGGAACTCTCGGTATGCCCTGTCCTGCCGTTTCGAATTTATTCCTTGAATTGATGAAAGGCAGATTGAGAGCATTAGCGGACAAGAAACCAGCCTTGCCTGTTTTGGTAGCAAGCTTATAGATAGCGTCGTTCGATAATTCGAATGTTCTTGTGACATTATTGGACTGTGTCGGAAACTCAGGGACGATGTCTCTGAACCGATCAAAGAATTCTGTGTCCAATGACGCTATCAGTCTCTTATCCGGCATCGCAGCAATCTGGCCCGACGGAACAACTTGTGGAAGGTAATGCCGGATGAAATCTACAGCAGCTTTATGTTGTTCCGAAAGGGATAGCTCCAAATCCTTGGAATCCCTTTCGCCATCCTGTCGGACCCCATGATGTTCTCGGTCGTCCGTACCCGATGCTTCGGCGGAGCGTACTGACCCAGCGTTGTCGGATAATTCTTGATCCGACAGAGATTCTGTCGTTTGCTGGGATGCTGCGATAATTTGTGCTATTTGGGATAGCACGTCCGTCACTGAGGCCTGTGGAGTAGCGGTCTTATGTTCCTTAGCCGCTGGAAGCTCCGTGTACACTGACTCCTGCATACTTCTCTAATGCGAACGTCTGGAGTCTACAGGCCTCTTGTCCCTGGCTACCAGATGGCGTGACCTGGTCGCCGTGGAATCCCTGATTGGCGAAGCTGGCTGGATATCCATGGTCACGTAGCCAAGGTGCGGTCGTGTGTGCTGCTGAGAGGATGAGGAAGCCTTTTGGACAGTCTCTCCGGACTGTCTATATAACGGAGCGTCCCGAGCGGCAGACGTATGCTCCGAATGCGAAACATTTTGTACCACAACATCTGGTCCCAGATGTTGTTGTACGAGAGAGGGGCCTCTCTCGCTCGCAGCCCGGATGGACCTGGACGAGCTAGGAACCGGACTAATAGGCTTCCTGCGTTCTCTCCTCTGATCCGCCGTCACTGGGTGTGCACCTTGTTTATTTATAGTGCTCGCATCACCCAAATCTCCTTCCTGGACCGCAACGGACGAACCCGGCTGCCGAACCATTCGATGAATGGACGCTACACCGGGCGAGCTAGCGGACGTCAATGCCGTCGATGCTACTAGGGACCTCTTAGGCAATTGACGTATTTCCATGAGCACTTTTGCCGCTAGCTCTTCATTTAACTGTGACGACGGAGGCACACTTTTGGAAGACATCACATAAACATCACCCTGTTCTTGTTCCTCTTTCCCTGCTAACAACATACCGTGACACACGTTTCCAATGTTTGTCATCCCAATATACACATACTGAACAGGAGTTAGTGCGTGTACACAGACTACAATTAATACAATGATCATGAAAGTCAGAGGAAGATTTCCTCTTATTACAATTTGAACAATATCCTTTCATTGTGAAAAGAATACAAAAAGTCCTAGTACTCGCACGAACCCCTGAAAACAAAGATACATAATAACATGATCCATTAACATAGAAAAAATAATTGAAATAAAAAAAAAAAATTTTTGGAAAAAATATTTTTTCAGCAAAGCCAAAGTTTCTGAAAAGTAACGTTGAGCCCCAATGGATCCCAAGCCTAAGTGTGGACAAAAATTTTAAAAATATTTAAAAAAATTAATGCAACACTTACGAATAATAATAATGTATCTTGTAATGATTAAACTAGTACAAAGACAAAAAATCCCCCTCCACAGAGACTGTTGCCAATGTAAACAAGAAGTGTATAAACACCAGAAACATGACTCCAGGCACTGATAACCCTGGCCCGAAATCAGTTACCAATAATACACTATCTGATGCAAAACAGAGACTTCCAGGGAAGAAACTGCAGAACATCAGATGGTAGATGCAGAACACTACGCCTAAACACCCATGGGTGAGAACGTAAACATGGGGAAAAGAACAGAATTCATTCTGTTACCCAGCTAAAACTCCCAAGAAATTTTAGTAATAATATTACTCAAAAATATGCCAAAAGCATGGGAGAATAGCAAGGGGGGCCTTAAAGGAAAAGGAGAGAGGAAACACTGAACAAGCAGTGTAACTTTATAGCAAGAATGACAACAACAGGCCCATGCCTCGAAAATAGGCAACTTAACATAACTTCATTAAAAAATTTTAAGTTACACCCCTGAATATTTTCTGTCACTCATTTTTCCTCTCCTCCTTCTATATCCTCTTTAGATCCACCATTTCTCTAATATTTATGTGTCTGGCATCATTTAAACTGAGATTTACAAGCACAAATATCAGTCAGATGTGAACTGATGAAGGGCCAAACAAAGAATGATAATTGGCGCCAATTTCGGGATGTCCTTGACACTGCGCATGCGCAGTGAAGGCAAAGTATGGAGGACCTTCAGGACATGATTTCTTTTGGTTTTAGATGCAAATTTTGGGGATTGGGGGGCAAAATTTGTGTTTGGCCCTAGAATTTTAAGAGTTAGCACCAGCTATGTCTGGGTCATTGGTACAGTATAAAAATACTTATTTTTTGCATCATCATACAGATGGACAAGCTGTTCCCCTTTTATGAATTCATTTTCCATTTTCTATATCTCCCTGACAATTGCCTTACCACTCTGACAGTGATTTCTAGTCAGGGTTAGAAGCTAAAACAGAAAGCTAGAATATAATTCACTGATAAACCAACAGACTCATAGGTTGTAGAATCATGGACATTCAATAAAATTGTTCGGACCTTGAAGAGTTAAATATTGAGCACTTGATAAAGAATTTCTTTGGCATCAGAATAACATATTTCTGATTATAACGGAAAGATCAAATTAACAATTCCAAATAACACTCACTTAAACAAGAGAGACCATCAGTCTGAAGCTTGTAACCAGAATCACAGGAGCATTCATAAGTTCCATTTTGATTTTGACAATTTTGGTTGCATGGTGATGGAGAAGATTCACATTCATTAATATCTGAAAAAATAATGTTATGAGTACAATAAAAGAAATAAAATCTTTAATCTTACAAAATAAATCCAAATTGTTTTAGTACCAAGGTCATACTACTTTGTAAATAGAGATTCAAAATCCTGCTAAGTTTCCTTTGGCACTAACCACCAAAACTATACTGACTGTCATAAATCACTTGGTAACTAGCCAAGCAAACCAATACTGCCCACATAGATCACTATGCCACTGACCATTCCTTATGGTGATGGTGGAAAAAACTATGCTGAGAAACACAGACCACCAGCTGACCTTCATTCCTGAACTATACTTAGCCACATAGATCCTGTGTGGTGATGGTGAGCAAAACTATACTAAGCCACATAGACCATGAGCTGACCTTCTGTGATAATGCCTCGTAAGACTATATTGACATACACAGACCCTTGGCTGACCCTGTTTGCTGAATCAACAAACTGAGAACAGTAACTATTGAAAGAGAAATGGACCAAAGTTTTCAAACCTGATCAAGATATCATGGCAACAAACTCATATATCAAACATTTTAACAGATTTCCAAGAGAATTGTAATTGTTTGTTTGAGTTATTGTGTTATTGCGGTAAAAATCATGAAAAATAAATAGATCAAGGGCCTTAACTCAATTAAGAAAATATGAGATAGCACTGGTTTTCAAAAGTGATAAAGATATTTTAGGAGCATACTTAAATATTGAGAATTGTTCAAATCGATTGACTTTGGTTTGATTTACCGTGTGACCTTGGTTTGAGTTACTGTGCTTACAGAATTAAAATAACAATAAATCAACAGACTGCTGTGGTTAGATGAGCAGGACAAACTTCATTTTGGAACTCTATGAAGAGATTATATGAACAAACTGACATACTAAAAATCGGTCCAGTAATTGTGCTAATCAGCTAAAAAAATCACATATGGCCTAACAAAATTAAAAATCTGTTTCTCAGGCCCCCTGCATAATCCTTTTGGCTGCCACATGCTCTCTTTTTATAACCAATGTAAACATAAAAAAAATAAAAATTAAATGGTTCATGTCTGATATTTTACCCTATGAGTGACCTTCTGAGCGATCAATTCGGACTCCCACATTGTGTCCTTGGGCAAGGCACTTAACGCCGATTGTCCACAGCGGGCACGATGACGCTGTGTACTAAGGGTACGATGTTGGAGAGCTGGCAGCTGCTCGTTGTTTCTCTCCGTGTACTCTAGCTTCCTCCACCCGTAAAACTGTCATGGTCATGATTAGCCACTGTGCATAAGTATGTGACCTTAAACACCAATAAATAAATAAATGATATTTTACCCAAGTTAAATCAAAGTGTTAATGACACTATAGCTCAACTTGAAAAACTTGGACTTGGTAAGTTATAAGTAAAATGGCGAAATTGAAGATCATTTGTACCAATGTTATTTGGTGAAATTTCATCATAACAGCATTGTATGTGCACAGCGTCAGAGTATGCCATGCATTTTTAAATGTAAACTGTAAGACTGGCTAAAGGAAGAATGCTGATACACAAATGCAGTAAGTTCAGAGATTATTGTAAATGGCAACTTTTTCACAGAAATGAATGCTAATCAATAGCTCTTATCTAAAGGTCTTGCCTAATGAGCACACCAAGTTCAAAAACAATCCTATGATAAATGTGTCCTGTAGGCCAAGTCAAAGAAGAATGTTGATGCACAAATGCAATAAATTCAAAGATTGTTGCTAACAGCAACAGTTTTTGATGGAAATGAAAGGAAAATCAATAGCTCCTATCTTTGTCACCCTGCATAAGCATAGAAAGTTTCAAAACAACTTGATAATGAATGTGCCCTCTGAGGCATGCCAAAGGAAGATGTTAATGCACAAATGCACTAAGTTTGAAGGTCACTGATTGTGGCAATATTTTGTTGTTTTTTTTTATGGAAATTCAAAAATATAGACTGCGGAGAGTGCAAAGGGGATAAGTTGCTGCACAAAAGCAGTAAGTTCAAAGGCTGGTGATAGCGACAATAATTTTTTATGGAAATGAAAAAAAGCAAGAGCTCACATCTAGCGGTCATCCTGAACACACATACCAAGTTTCAAAGTGATCCAATCATAAATGTGCCCTGAAGGGTGTGTCAAAGGGAAATACTGAGGTCTGACTAAACTAAGTTCAAAGGTCAGCGGCAACATTTTTCGATAGAAATAGAAGAAAATCGACTGCTCCCATATAGTGGTCACCCCACACAAGCACACCAAGTTTGCAAGCGATCCAATCAAAAATGTGCCCTGCAGGGTGTGTCAAAGAGAAATATTGATGCTTAACTGCACTAAGTTTTTACTAAGTTCATCAGAGGTCATTGCAAATGGCAACTATTTTTGACGGAAATGGAAGAAAATCGATAGCTCCCATCTAGAGGTCTCCCCAAACAAACATACAAAGTTTCAAAGCGATCTGGTCAAAAATATACACTGCAAGGTGTGCCAAAGGGAAATATTGATGCATAACTGCACTAAGTTCATCGAAAGTCATTGCCAGTGGCAACATTTTTCGACGGAAATCAAAGAAAGTTAAAAAATTTATAGTAATTTATATATTTTTTATACTTACCAATGACCCAGACATAGCTGGTGCTAACTCTTAAAATATAGGGCCAAACACAAATTTTGCCCCCCAATCCCCAAAATTTGCATCTAAAACTAAAGAAAACATGTCCTGAAAGGCCCTCCACACTTCGCCCCTACTGCGCATGCGCAGTGTCAAGGACGTTCCGAAATTGGCGCCATTAATCATTCTAATAACCAGTGCCTGGTAAGCGCTATGTACTCAGCGGGGAGGCAAGAGTTCCCAACTCCTGGTAGGGCCATCCCCGTCTGGGTCATTGGTAAGTATAAAAAATATATAAATTACTATAAATTTTTTAACATTTTTATACTGTACCAATGACCCAGACATAGCTGAATAGTAAAAAGGCTGGAGGGCCAAGGACATAGAGCAAAATGGAATACGCTCAATAAAATAAAATAGAGTCATCCCCTGTAGGGAAAAAGAAGTAATAGGCCTTACATGTATCTTTCTTATTTATGATAAATTAGAAAGATACAACACCTTCCAAAATTGAGCTTCATACATCCATGTACTCTATTAATATCCAATATAATCCTTATACTAATAATTTTTAAAGTAAGCCAATAAATAAAGTAAGTCTAGAGAATAGAGACTCTTATACTCCTAAAAGTGTCTGAGGATTGCATAATCATGTCCGTTGACATATGCAATATTCAAAAGCTATACTTTAAAAACTAAGACTTGAATGAATTTTAAAAACCTAAACTTCTCACTAAACAACCATCCCAATAACAGCTCAGAATTACTAACTCCGGAGGAGGTATCCCCTTGTTTTCATAGTAAAACAGGTGACCCAAGGGAACACCCTCCCCCCCCCCCCCTTTTTCTTGCCCTGGGTCAAATAGCCCAGAGCGAAGAGGGCAGCCGAACAGAGACACTGCCGAAACAGACAGCCTACCTAGCTATAGTAGCAACTGTTAAGTGAATGACATTCTGAGCAGTAGATAATAGACCTAACAATAGAGGCCTCCAGAAATGGACTCGATATTTCTAAGATAAAATTCATGAATGTGGATGGCTGAGCGCAATGAGCGGCCTTCAAAAATCTATAATAGCGACACTATTAATGTAAGCCCAAGAAGTAGAAGAACTCTTACTTCATGAGCCGAAATCTTAAGCACAACTGCTAAGTCAATGATATACCATAAGCAGTACCGATAGTTAATAGAATCCATTAACAATAAAATGGAGCGTAACGTCCTTCTACTAGACATCAAAGACAGAAGAAGCTTACGCCCTTTGTAATAAACAGATATCTGTTTATAAATACATAAACTGTACCCGGAAAGAGTAAAGGCCTATGCCCATACGAAGACGGAAGGACCTTAAAATAATAGGTTCCGGATAATAGGAGCCTAACTCTTATGCAACAATCCAACCTAAATAGTAACGGAAGAATTGATTCCGAAACTATGAAAGTGAAAATCATCCATCGATAGTGCATGAAACTCACTGACTCTACAGTAAAAGAGAAACCAACAGAATTACTGTCTAAAAGGTCAGAATTTGAAAACTACTGTTTCCAGAGGCTCAAATGATTACTTAGCTAAATAAGAACCGAAGTTAAAATCCGTATAGGAATTTAATCTAAAGATTCTAAGTCTATTTATCAAAAAGTTACTAACTGACTTAGATAAAGAGACAAAAGACTCAATTGTAAACTATCGTAGAGTGCATAGGTATGAGGTAACATAAACCTATAACCTAAATAATAACAGGCTGCAGTAGATCTTGTGAAACAAGTATACTAAAAAATAGCAATGAGTAGTATGGAGGGATCAACAATATGAACATAATGATCCCTACACCACGACGGAAGAGCCTCCACTTTAGCCGCATAGAATAGCGAAGAAGAGGATCTCCTATAGTAAGAAATCGCGTCCAAAGCTCGTCCAGTACAGTGCTTACAATGCAATATGGACCACACAACGGAATACATGAAGGTTGCGACCTTGCTGGTTGTGATAAAGATGACACGATTTACCCAGTGAAAAAGATCCTCACATAGAGGAAGATTTCACGTTAAGACCCACAGTAGACAAGAGAGTAAATTACTCATGATCTCTGTGAAGATAGAGATGCTATCAACAGAAATGTATTGTGGTTGTTTATGTTAGCAATACCTGCTAAAACAACAGTGCCGGAGGATACATGTATCCTATCATTCCGTCCTATAGATCAACAGAGCGTTAACAATATTAGCTCAGAGATCTGGACAAGCCAACACATACGTCTGCAATTGATTAGCAAGCTGTGTCATAAATAAATCATCATTGGGCGCTCCCATAGATAGCAAATCTGATTGAATACTTGTTTGTTGAGAGTCCATTCTGACAGCAACAAGCGACCCGTAAGAGAACGGGAGTCCGATAAAACAATCAGACGACCCGGAATATGACGGACCAAAACTGAACTTGGTGTACTATAACCAACAGACGGATTCTTTCCATTAAATTGAATAACGGAAACGAAAGAGTGCCTCCCTGGTTCCGGAGATACGCCACTACTGTCGAATTAAAGGACAGGAATTTGGGCATGCGTTTCTGAATAATGTTCATGCAATGACATAAAGCAAGCCTAAAAAACATTATTCCGCGGAAGTTAAACTGATTGCTAAAAGACTGCGGAACCCAAAGACCCTGGCACTTCGAATCCGTAGGGATCAGTATTATATCCCAATCTGTTTGACTGGCAACCGTCATAACAGCCACACTCGGGTCCGGCAACTGCGGCGGCACTCACTGAGTCAACCACCGAATGTTTGCCCCAGTCTGAATCTCTTGTAACACTAGATAGACAAGAGAACGTGTAAATCGAGCAATTCATGGATTGCCGAAAAGTTGCCGTCGAAGAGAAGCTCCTCTGAGAACGAAGCGACTCTGAGAGAGTTCTTAACCTTACTATCCACGCGTGTGGATGTAGCTAGGGCTGCGTCACGTCTAACTAACTCCAATCAGCCACTGAAGGGCGGAGTTATACGTGAACAAACTACTGCCCTCAAAAGAAATTACATTGAGAATAATATCCCGTAAGTCTTTTCTTGAAGACGTAATGATAACGCCTCAGTAAGGCGGATTACGTATAATAAAGCGTCTAAGTTAAGTCTACTATACATAATGTCGTTCACAACATTGAAATTGGAAAAGACATAAACGGCGAAAAAGAATATATGCAGTCTTTAATCACACCGTCTAGACGCATATGAACTCTCGGTATGCCCTGCTCTGCCAAAATAAACTATTTGTATAAATGATAAAATGGCAGAAATGAGCAACGCGGACAAGAAACTAAACTATCATGCTTAGTAGCAGGCTTGTATATATACATATATAGCGTCAAAAAATAAAACACATGTTGTAATGACAATATTGGACTGCGTCGGTAAGTCAGGGACAATGTCCCTGAACCGATCGAAAAATCTGAGTCCAATGACGCTATAAGTCTCTTATCCAAGATCGCAGCAATGAAGTCCGAAATAATAATCACTGGAAGATAATGCCAGAAGATATGAAAGGCATCTTCCAATACTACTAAAGGGAAAACTCGAAATCTTTCGAATCCCTTTCGCCATCCTGTCGGACCCTATAAAGCGTTCGGTCGTCCGTAGCTGATGCAACCGCGGACCGCACCGACCCAGCGCCGTCGGATAATTCCTGATTCGACCGAGAAACTGTCAATTGCTGGGATGCTGCGAAACAACTGTGCTAACTCGGATAGCACGTCCGTCACTGAGGCCTGAGGAGAAGCGGTCTTACGATGCATTGCCGCTGGAAGCTCCGTGATCGTTACCCCGTGCATACTACCAATATGCGAGCGAACGGAGTGTATAGGCCTCGTGTCCCTTGGCTACCGGATGGCGCGACCTATTCGCCGTGGAATCACTGAATGCCGAAACTGATCGGATACTCGAGGTCACGTAGCCAATGTGCGGTCGTGTGCCCTGCTGTGAGGATGAGGAAGCATTAAAGACAGTCTCTCGGACTGTCAATATAACGGAGCGTCCCGACCAACGGACATATGCTCCGAATGTAAAATATCTGAACCACAACATGCGGTCCCCTATGTTCTTGGGCGAGAGAGGGACCTCTCTCGCTCACAGCCCGGACGGACCTGGACAAGCCAGGAACCGGACTAACAGGCTTCCTCCGATCTGTCCTCAATCTGCCGTCACTGGGTGAGTACTAAAGTAATTAAAGTGCTCGCATCACCCAAATCTCCTTCCTAGACCGCAACGGACGAACCCGGCAGCCGAACCATTCGATGAATGTACGCTACACCGGGTGAGCTAGCGAATGTCACTCCGTAGGCGATAGACATATTCCATGAGCACTTATTGCCGCTAACTCTTCATTAACTATGACGACAGAGGCACACTTTTGAAAGACATCTCCATAACTCTTCGAACAAGAAACCAGAAATGCTTGGTTAGCAAGCATAAAATAATAATATATATAGCGTCGTTCAATAATTCGAAAGTTTGTGTGACATTATTGGACTATGTCGGAACTGAGGGACGATGTCCCTGAACCGAACCAAAAATTTCTAAGTCCACCGACGCTATCAGTTTCTTATCCGGCATCGCAGCATTCTGGTCCGACGAAAGAAGCTGTAGAAGACCAAGTCAGATGACATACACAACAGCATATGTTGTTCCGAAAGGGAAAGCTCGAAATCCTCCGAATCCCTTTCGGTATCCCGTCGGACCGGATGAAACTTTCGGACGTCCGTACCCGCTTCCGCGGAGCGTCCCGACCCAGCATCGTCGGATAAAATATATGCGACAGATTCAGTTGATGCTGGGATGCTGCGATAAACTGTGCTATTAAGGAAAGCACGTCCGTTCCCGAGGCCTGTGCAGTAGCGGTTTTACGATGCATTGCCGCCGGAAGCTCCGTGTACGTTGACTCCCGCACACTTCCTATGCGAACGTCCGGAGTCTGCAGGCCTCGTGTCCCTGGCTACCGGATGGTGTGACCTGGTCGCCGAAGAATCCTTGATCGGCGAAGCTGGTAATATATCGGCGGTCACGCAGCCAAGGTGCGGTCGTGTGCGCTGACGAGAAGAGGAAGCCTTAGCAGTCTCAGCGGACTGCCTATACAACGGAGCGTCCCGAGCGACGGACGTATGCGCCGCTTGCGACACATTTTGTACCACAACATCTGGGGCCAGATGTTGTTGAACGAGAGAGGGGCCTCTCTCGCTTGCCGTCCGGATGGACCGGAACGAGCTATGAACCGGACTAAAAGGCTTCCTGCGTTCTCCCTCCGATCCGCCGTCACTGGGTGTGCATTAGGTTAATTTATAGTGCTCGCATCACCCCAAAATTCCTTCTAGACCGCAACAGACGAACCCGGCTGCCGAACCATTCGGTGAATGGACGCTACACCGGGCGAGCTAGCGGACGTCAAAGGCCGTCGAACCTACTAGGGTCCTCTTAGGCAATTGGCGTATTTACATGAGCACTTTTCCGCTAGCCCTTCATTAATTGTGACGACGGAGGCACACTGTTGGAAGACATCACAGATACATCACCCTAATCTTGATCGTCTGAAATAGAAATTGATAAAGTAGAGTGACCCTGCGGGGAAAGGACCGGAGTGTCCAAATCCCCAACAACATACCGTGACATACGCTTCCCATATTGTCATCGAAATCATACGATACAGAACAGGAGTTAATGCGAGTACACTGACCACATATAGAATGATAATAAAGTCAGAGGAAGACTTCCTCTTAAAACAATTGATCAATATCCTTTCAATGTGAAAAGAAAACAAGTCCTGGTACTCGCACTAACCCCTGGCAATCAAAATACATAATAATAATATGATCCATTAATATAGAAAAAATAATTGAAATCAAAATATTTTGAAAAAATATTTTTTCAGAACAGCCCAAGTTTCTGAAAAGTAACGTTGAGCCCCAATGGATCCCAAGCCTAAGTGTGGACAAAAATTTTAAAAATATTTTAAACAATTTATTCAACACTTACGAACAATAATAATGTATCTAGTTATGATTAAAATAACATCAAGATATTATTTTTTAGAAATCCCCCCCTCACACAGAGGGCTGTTGTAAATGTAAACAATGAGTGTAAAAACACTAAAATAAGACTCCAGGCACCCAGGCCCGAAATCAGTTACCAAAAATACACTATCTGATGCAAAACAGAGACTTCCAGGGAAGAAACTCCAGAACATCAGATGGTAGATGCAGAACACAACGCCTAACCACCCGTAGGTGAAGACGTAAACATGGGGAAAGAACAGAATTCATTCTGTTATTCAGCTAAAACTCCCAAGAAAATTTAGTAATAATAATTACAAAAACTATGCCAAAAGCATGGGAGAATAGCAAGGGGAAACTTAAAGGACAGGGAGAGAGGAAAACACTTAAACAACAGTGTAACTAAATAATCAGAATGACAACAAAATGGCTGCTGCCTTGAAAATAGGTAACTTAACATAATTTCATTAAAAAATTTTAAGTTACAGCCCTGATAATATTCTGTCACACATTCTTTTCCTCTCCTCCTTCTCTATCCTCCTTAGAATCACCATTTCACTAATATTTATGTGTCTGGCATCATTTAAACTGAGATTTATAAGCACAAAGATCAGTCAGATGTTAACTGATGAAGGGCCAAACTTAGAATGATTAATGGCGCCAATTTTGGAACGTCCTTGACACTGCGCATGCGCAGTAGGGGCGAAGTGTGGAGGGCCTTTCAGGACATGTTTTCTTTAGTTTTAGATGCAAATTTTGGGGATTGGGGGGCAAAATTTGTGTTTGGCCCTATATTTTAAGAGTTAGCACCAGCTATGTCTGGGTCATTGGTACAGTATAAAAATATCAATATCTCCCATCTAGAGATAACGCCAAACAAGCATACAAAGTTTCAAACTGATCTGATCATAAATGTGCACTGCAGGGCATGCCAAAGGAATATATTGATTCCTGACTAAACTAAGTTCAAAGGTCGTTACCAGCAGCAACATTTTTTGATGGAAATGGAAGAAAATCAATAACTCGCATCTAGAGGTCACTCCGAACAAGCATGCCAGATTTCAAAGCAATCCGAACATAAATGTGCCCTGCAGGGTGTGTCAAAGAGAAATATTGATGCCTAGCTGCACTAAGTTTTTACTAAGTTCATCAGAGGTCATTGCAAATGGCAACTATTTTTGACGGAAATGGAAGAAAATCGATAGCTCCCATCTAGAAGTCACCTCAAACAAGCACACCAAGTTTCAAAGCGATACCGTAAAAAAATGTGCACTGCAGGCTGCCCCAAAGGGAAATACTGATGCATAACTGCATGAAGTTCAAAGTGAGGAATTGTACTCAAGGGACAAATTTATCAATTTTTAGCTCAACAAAGTCAAGCTGAGCCATTGCCATCACTTCTTGTCCATTGCCGTGCGTACATACATATGTACGGGGGGCGTACATCCACAATTTCCTTTGGCACACCTCACAGGTCGCATTTATGATCAGATCGCTTTGAAACTTGGTGTGCTTGTTTGGGGGTGACCTCTAGATGGGAGCCATCAATTTTCTGCAATTTTCTTAAAAAAATGTTGCCGTGGGCAACATTCTTAGAACTTAGTTTAGTCAGACCTCAATATTTCCCTTTGGCACACCCTACAGGGGACATTTACGATCGGATTCTTTTGAAACCTGGAATGCTTGTTTGGGGTTACCTCTAGATGTGAGCTATCGTTTTTCTTCGATATCTGCCAAGAAATGTTGCCGCTGGCAATGACTTTTGATGAACTCAGTGCAGTTATGCATCAGAATTTCCCATTGGCACACTCTGCAGGGAACATTTATTATTGGATCACTTTGAACTTAGTTTAGTCAGGCATCAACATATTCCTTTGGCACGCCCTACAGGCCACATTTATGATCAGAATGGTTTGAAACTTGGTATGTTTGCTTGGGTTTACCTTTAGATGGCAGCTATCAATTTTCTTCAATTTCTGTCAAAAAATGGTGCCACTAGCATGACCTTCAATGAACATTCTTGCAAGGAACGGACCACGAGACCAATTGTAATTTAGGATGCCTACATTTCAAAAGGGCTACCATTTTTCTTGTGTTTGTTTACCTTTTATGAAGTTCACCAAGGGTCAAATCCACACAGTTCAGAAGAATATCTATGGAGTCATGAGAGAGTGCATCAATGAAAAATGAAGAATGTCCGATGTGGTTTTTGTGAGTCTGCTGTGACCATTCCCCCACAATCCTGTGCTATTTTGCATGAGATCTGTATCAAATTGGTAAAATACGATGAGATTGATACATCAAAAAAGGGTAAACTGCCAAAATTCCTCATTTAGTATTATATGTGTCCATTTCTGGGGTTGCATGAGCAATGACAGCTGCCAAGTGTCATTTGAATGTTCAAGTGTGGCCAAAACAACAAACAATGACCTGTCCTGCGTGTAGAATACTTTCAACAACTGGCTACACTTAGTTAGAAATCCTGGCTTCCAATTCATTTATGTACATGATTTGGTATGCTTCATTTGTTTTGGAACTATCAGCCTTCTGTAGTTGCTGTTTGGGGAGGCTTGACTGTTGTTTTCTCATGAGATTTAAGAACATTAATAACTGATCTGCTTACCAATACTAATTTTATAGGCAGAGGGTTACCGACCAGAACAATACACACTGTGGACTCATTTTGGTAATTCGTGTGAATTTTTGTCCACCTAGCAGGTTTTTTCTATTTCTGTCCACAGAGTCAACACACATAGATTTTCGCAACCTTCTGTTGCTAACAGTTCTCAAAACCAACGTTGATCCATCTTATACACAATGTGGTTGTGTGAGGGAGATATTTAAAGTTACGATGGTACAACATTTTGCTATAATTGGTGAACAGGAAGAAACCTTTCTGATAATTCTCCTTGACACTAGTCTTCTTTTTTCGTAGCAGACTTCATCAAGCCTTGTTTATGTCACTAATATAGTTCGGCAACAGTAAAGTTATTTTTTTTATAAATATACAATTGTGAGGACTGTAATGTAATGTTGAATGTGAATATATTTTTGTTTTCAAATATAATTTTCCACTTTTATGTTTTGATCATCGTCACCAACCAAATAATAGTAGTTCGTATCAGTGGCGTATTAATCCCTTGCTGACACTTGCATCACATTGTACTGTTTCTGATCTCAACAGCGCTACTATGGACTGTATCTCGCAATTATTACATCAAAGGTGAAAATTTTCCTATGAATGTGTCATGAGTTGTACATTACATCGCCTGCCAGATTCAAAACAGCAGTGAAATGTTTGAAGATTTAAGATCATGGAAAATCAAATCATTTCCCAACTTTGCCCAAAACCGACATGATCATAACAAATGTGTCACCTGAACAGAATCAAGCATTTGTGGTCATCCATTTTCCCCTGAGCGTTCTCACCACATTGGTGATGAAATGATAAATATGCTGTCTCCGAGTATGGAGTGTGGAGTCTTTTATTTACAACTCAGACATTTGAATTACCGATCTATTCCTTGTTAATCTTGATGGTTACTTATGTGGCTGGCAATTTCTTTGTCATCAAAAGCAAAACTTTTGTCATTATTTTGGTATACAATATGTTGTTATTCACCGCTTTAATTCGTATTTAGGGCATTGTGGAAATTTTTTTAAAAATGCCCAAAGTTATGTTGGACGACCTCTTAAAGGCCATAACTCTTGCAAGAAAAAATCATATTACACTGGTTTTGTGTGTGTAACCATGCTCTAAAGTTTCAATTCTCTACATCAGAAGCTATAGCAGATTGATTACTCCATGAAGGTGCCAAACATACCCATCCATTAAACATTTTCTCCATTGATAAAGGGCAATGCCACTATTGATAAAGGGCAATGCCACTTGTCAAAATTTACTTTTTCCATCAACTATATATATGTTGCATAACCTCTGTAATGAAACACTAAAATTTCAGCTCATTATGCTGCAGAAAATCCTAAGGTGTTGTGTGAAAACATCCAGATAAGAAAGTTTCTGCACAATCATGGGCTGTAACTACCTGTTCACTCAAATTCATTGTGAAGAAGACGCAAAAAGTCAAACCTGCACTTTCTTTTATTTCAAATAATAATTTATTTATTATTTATTTATTGATGTTTAAGGTAATATACTTATGCACAATGGCTAATCATGACCATGACAGTTTTACGGGTGGAGGAAGCCAGAGTACCCGGAGAGAACCACCGAGCAACGACGAGCAGCTGCCAGCTCCACATCGTAACTTCGCACTGCAGCACAAGCAGGGTTAGATTGGTTGAAGACATGTGCACCATTGACGTGCCATCATGCCCCCATGTTGACACTCGGGGTTAAGTGTATTGCCCAAGGACACAACATGGAAGTCTGAATCGATTGCTCAGACGGTTACCCACCCATGGACTAACCGGGCTCAACACTGCTTAACTTCGGTGATCTTACGACAACCGGTTACGCCAACGCCACTGTGAACCCTCAAATAATAATATTAAGAGACCAAAAATTTACTGCACAATCATCATGAGAGATAACTGGAATTACAGCACAAGAAAAGTTGAAATCAAACTTTGTCTTCAATTGACAATCATAAAGTCTTCAATTGGCAATTATAAGGAAAACTCTCCAATTTTGGAGAAAAGTAATATTATTGCACTGAAATTAACAAAACACAATATAACAGAATTATGTGCATCAGAAATCTGAAAAACCAACATACCTTTTATTTTGTGGTCCTTTGAAAAACTGCCAATTCATCAACCAAAGGATAATAAAGTTAAGATGCAAAAATCAAAATAACAACTAAGTTTTGCATAATCAAGAGCCATAATTTTGGAATTATGAACATTAGAAATCTGAAAATTGAACTTGGCCTCTATCTGATTATTAAAGAAAAGAAAAAATTGTCAAATTTAATAAAATTAATTCATCACAGGAAAATAAATTTACCATGTGGAAAGCCCAAATAGCAAGGTTTTTGCATAATCAAAGATCATAACTACAGAATTAAATTGCCAATTAATGGAGATAACTATGGAATTTAAATGCTTGAGGAAACAGAAAATTGAACCTGACTTTCCTTTTGTAACTTTAACTGGTTGAGTACTGGAAGCCCATAATTAGGCTTTATTCTGAACTGCAGTTACCTGACCTCAAGGCTTCAAGTTCTATGGTTATGTTTTATATTATCTTTAAAGTGAAATAATTCAATCTGTGAAATAATTCAGTCTTGACTTTGTGAGATAGGGGTTGTCGGACTGTTGAAAAAATTACTGTGACACACACCAAATTCCCCTTATTTATCAACCTTTTTGGCCTCACTACATCCAATACAGGCATTTATTCTATTATATTATAACTCTATGAGCTCTGTCAAACAAGATAGAATAAATGCTCAGTTTATCTCCAGAACACTGGAAACTGACCAAATCCCTGTTAATTGTATACTCCTGTTAATTGAATAATTTTCACTGGCATAATGGATATTCAATTAAGAGGATTCTACTGTAATTCATTCTCAGACAATTTTTTTTAAAAACAAATGAGGGATGGTGTTTTTTATTTTTACTTTTTATTCCTGATGGAATGGTCGTCAATGCATAAAATCCAGTCATGAGAGCCTAAAATTAAATACTAAAGCTTCCATGGTGATTTCACTGTATTATAGTTACAATAAAAAACTTTCAGTGAAATCAACATTTTTTATTATATTAACCAACTATTCTAATTTCCCAATAAATATTTTGTTTATAGGTGTAAACTTGATGGAAAACAGTAAATCTGGCATGGAAATCAACAAGAGTTCTTGAGAGTACTGGCAAACATTTGTGTGATGTCTGACACCCTTAAGTGCTAAACATTGCCTAAACTTTCTTCAAAACAACTTTGGAGGTGTAAAACATTTTTTTCTTTTTATTCAGCAATACACTATCAGTGACATTTTTAAAATTTCTTTCGTCAATCTAAAGTTCAGAAACTATCTGTTTGGGGGTTCAGGTACGAAAACGTCTCCCAGAGTGACAAAAAAACCCCAAAACAATCACTTGTAATTGTTTTCGTATTTATTTTGTACATGCATATGAGAACTGTGTCACAAAAAAAATAACAATGGTATATCAATGTATACAACATATTGTATCGCAAATCATGATGAGGTACCACTAAAATTACAACCTATGATGGTTTTATACATGTTGAATTTCGCCTCCGAAATAAATATGATGAATGTGGGCCAAACAAAATGCCTCAGAATCAAAAGATTAATTCTGTTCAGCCTAAAATAATAAATTTTGATATCATGTGCTTTGGCTGAAGGGTTCAATGCAAGTCATTAAATCCAAGACCAAACAGGAATCCTGTACCTCTATTAAAATAGACAAGACAAACAATGCAACAAAACTATTTCTTTAAAGTGTGTGAAAGTATTGCTTATATCAAGTATTCCACCGGTAAAAAACATTTAATTTGTACTGACTACATGAAATACATAACTGATGCAACATAGCATTTTGCTTTGAAAACTGTAAGTTTAGCAACAGATTTTCGTAGGGATAGCAGCAGACATGTTAAGTTTTGAAAATGACAATCAGGGAGATTTTTGCGTGTGAATATTATAACAAGACTTTTGTTCAGAGAACAACAATTTATTAGTTTATCTACATGTATCCCTATCATTTTACTGGTACCACCCCCCCCCCCCCCCCCTCACTTCATCTCTGCATAAATTTATCCCACTGACAAGTTTGGTGAAAAAGCTTAAGAACCACCAGCAAACTTTCAGTTAAGGGACCACACACACACTTTATAATTGTAAGTGGGATAACTTTATACAGTTTATTTAGTTTAATCCCCCTCCCCTTCCCCACACACACACACATCTCCATTAATTTACCCACTACCACCCCTCCCCATATCAACATATTCCATTCTAAACCTAGTTCATTAGCCCCCTCCCCCCCCCCCCCCACACACACTCTTCACATTAGTTTATCCCCCCCACCCTCCCTTCCCTTACTTTATGCCTGTATAAATTTCAGGTCATTTCCTTCTTCCATGATTCTTTAAATTTAGAATCGTGGCAACAATTTTTGGATGGATTTTCAGACATTGCAAATTCGATTGCGAATGGTACTTACCGGTATACATCGCCTGATATATATACACAACTACAGTTACCTGCGATCCATTCATCATAGAATGTTTTGAAAACAAAGTTATTTTTCAATTAAAAAGCCGATCTCTGATGAGCAGAAATCAGTATGGTTTCAAACAGTAATCAGCTGTTGTTCCTTCTCATGCGGCTGTGTTTATGCTGTAAAAACTGGGGCAAAGTCGCTTAAGTTCTAAGAAAAAAGGTTGGCGTTTTTGTTGTGGAAACATTGCACCAGGCTATATTGTTTGATCTTCTATCACCATTTGATGACAGAATAATATCAAATAGTCCATTCTTGTATTCATTTATTTTAATTAAACACGATTTGGAACAAAGGGAAGAGAAAAAAATCACGACATCGATGCCGTAGTTGCGACGGGTAAAAGTCTAAGTCCATCAAGGGCCATAACTCCAAGAAAAATATTTGGAACAACACATGCATTGAACAGTGGCTAGACATCAATAAGATACACTTACATGCCAAATATAAAGTCATTCCATCAAGTATTTCAAAAGTTATTGAGTTTTGAAACTCGTTGGTCACAGACAGACCGACCAACCGACAGACCGACCGACCGACAGACAGACCGACATTGCCACTTATAGAGCTGCTAGTCGCAGCTAAAAAAGAGACTGAATTTCTGAAGCTTATATAAATATCCGGGTCACTGAGCAGATCTCACAGATTACCGTTTGCAAACATGAAATAAGTTGTACACAATAAAGAAATGGTTGATTTCGTTTTTTTTTTCACTTGATAATTTCTGATGATGCGGGAGATTTATGGGTGCTACCATGAGTGCGGGAAATAATGACTCAATCCGGGAGTCTTAACATGTCTGGATAGCAGTTCAAACATGTTATTTACTCCCAAGCCTCAGATTAATTTTTGCACAGTTACTACCTAAAATGCATGTGCACAGCAGCAGATAACAGTGTTTCTTCATCATTGTTGGTTACCTGTACAGGCACAGACAATGATGTAAAAACACTGCCAAGATAAAATTAGTCTATGGGTTGAGTTTTTAAGGTATAATATACTTGGGGGCAACTTTTTGAAAGCAATATAAATATGGCAGTTTGTGGCTGTATGGGGACTTAAAGTTAAAGAAACACTCTTGAAATTATGCCTGAATTTTTAAATTTTCACAGAGAAACCTGGTCACAAGAAGGAAAGATATAGGCTGATTTTACACAATGTTAAAGCCTACTATTATTATTTTATATGTACAAGGTCACTTGGGATTCCTTGAATGACTATTGACAAAATGTTTAAAAATTACCCATACACTAAGAAGTTGTTTGTCTCTACTAATACTGTTGTTACCTACCACTACAAGTGGAGTTGTCAGAGTCCAGACTGTATCCAGAGTCACAGAAACAGATCTCGTTCGAATTTTCCACTCTACAGCCATGAGTACATGTAGCATTTTTTGTTATACATACATCCAGAGCTATAATTTAAAAAATAAAAACATTGTATAAGGCTGTGAGATTAATTTCCAAGCCAATTTCATGTGCCTGCTGTATGAATCAATGATCTATGAACAATATAATTAAAGAAAATATTAAAATTAATTTTATATCATTTAAATAAATCAGTTAACACATGTCAGCAACTACATAAATTATAGGAAAAATTATAAATTCATAGTAATTTGTATATTTTTATACTTACCAATGGCACAGACTTAGCTGGTGCTAACTCAAAATTATCTAGGGCCAAACACAAATTTTGCCCCCAATGCACAAAATTTGCATGTAAAACCAAAAATTTGATGTCCTATGTGGTCCTCCATACATTTCACATCTGCGCATGTGCAATGTCCAGGAAGCACCAAAATTGCCGCAAAATATCATTCTTTCTACAGTGCCTGCTAAATGTTATAATCAGCGGGGAGGTAACAGTGCCCACTCATGGGAGGGCCATCCCCCCCATCTGGGCCATTGGTAAGTTTAAAAATATACAAATTACTATGAATTTATAATATTTTTACACAACAACCAATGGCTCAGACTTAGCTGTATAGTAAAAAGGCTGGAGAGGCTAGGACATAAAGGAAAATCCAATTACTCAATCACTTCTTAAAGGATATCTCCTACAGGAGAAATAGAGAGAACGGAATTACATATGTCTTTCTCATTTACGCGAAATAAGAAAGACATAACACCAACAATGTAACTGAGCATTACATAATGTATAATTCTCCATTTTTTAACCCATTATGCTAATTCTGTGAAGGGAAGCCATTATAAAAAGATAGTCCAGAGAATGAGATTCTTTATACTCATTTAAAAGTGTCCAAGGATTGTATATTAATGCTCGTTTGATACGTGACATATACACCAAGCTACACTTTAAAAATATTACATAAATGAGACATAATAATTGCTTCCACCGAGCTACACATTAAAACCATCCCAGTACTGACTCGGAACTACTGACACCAGAGGTCTTCCCTTGCTTTTCACTATAAAGCCAGATGATATTAAGGGAATCGCCCCCCCCCCCCCCCCCCCCCACCTTCTTCCCCTTGTTTTGGTTCACAGAATGAAGAGGGCAGCAGAACAGCATCACTGCTGGAACGGGATGCCTAAATAACTATATAGTAGATGACATTTTGAGCAACAGATAGAGGACCTAAACACCTAAGGTCGCCAGAAATGGATTCTATATTTCTAAGGTAAAACTTTGTAAATGTAGAAGACTGTGTCCAGTACGTAGCTTTCATGAGATCAGTAATGGCTATACTGCTAGTGGACAGCACTCTAACTTCATGCTCTGATAAAGCCTGATATCTTATTTACAGAACGCTGATCAGAAGATAGATTTCCATAGGCAATACGTATTGCCATCTGAATTCATCTAGCAATAGACTGAACAGATATATCTTTTCTACTAGGAATTAATGATAAAAAGAAGCATTTTCTTCCTTTTCTAATAAACTCTGATCGGCATTTATATATGCGCATAGCCCTGACTGAACACAGCAAAGGTCTACGGTTGTCCGTAGATGGCAGAGCCTTTATGATAATAGGCTCAGGCCGTAAATTTGGAACTTGATTCTTAGCCAAAAATCCCACTTGTGTAGTTAAAGTGATGGTATTTCCAACACTACGGTAGTGAGATTCGTCAACAGATAAAGCATGGAGTTCACTAACTCTTCTAGCAGAATCAAAGCCTAAGAGAAATGCTGTTTTATAGGTCGAGAATTTGATCTCTACAACGTCTAACAGCTCAAACTGAGCTTCTTTAAGCTTCAACAAAATCCAAGCTAAATTCCATATAGGAATTAATCTGAGAGTTCTAGGTCTATTTACAGAGCAATTTCTAACTAGTTTGGATAATGAAGCATTAGATACAATCGCCAAGCTATTATGATGGGCGTAAGTGTACGATAGAATAGACCTTTTGCCCTTAATAGTGACAGGCTGCACTTTGAGAACGTAAAACAGGTAGACCAGAAAGTTGGCAATATCCGGTATGGACGGATCATAAACATCTATCGACTGATCCTTACACCAACGGAAAAAAACCTTCCACTTTGCTGTGTAATTCAGCGATGAGGAGGTCCTCCTACAGTTAGAAATTGCGTCCACTGCTAGTCCTGTAAAACTCTTGCCGTGCAAGAAGGACCGCACAACGGAAATATGTGAAGGTTGAGACCTTGCGGTTTGTGATGCCGTGTGCGTGACTTCCCCTGATAGAGGTCCTCTTGCAGAGGAAGCTTCCGGGGAATGTCCCATAACAGACACCTGAGTAGATTGATCCATGATCTCTGTGACGACAGAGATGCTACTAATAGAATCTTGCAATGCGATTGCTTGATCTTTAACAAGATCTGTTGAATTAACGGAGTTGGAGGATACACGTATCCTATCATTCCGTCCCATGGAATTGAGAGAGCGTCTACTGCGTACGCTCGAGGATCTGGGCATGGCAACATGTAAGTCTGCAACTGATTGTTGAGGTGTGTTGCAAATAAGTCTATCACAGGTTGATCCCACTGGTAGCAAATCTGTCTGAACACTCGCTTGTTGAGAGTCCACTCTGAAGGCAACAGGCAACCTTTGCGAGACAGCAAGTCTGCTAGTACGTTCAGACAACCTGGTATGTAATGGACCGATAGATGAACTTGATGTTTCAAGACAAATAGAAGGATTCTTTCTCATAGTTTGTATAACAGAATCGAATGCGTGCCTCCATGGTACCTTATATACGCTACTACTGCCGAGTTGTCCAACAATATTTGAACATGAGCGTTCTCTATAATGTGATTCTATTGTTGTAGTACTAACCATATTGACATCATTTCTTTGATGATTTATGTATTTTCCCAGGAACTCTGAGTCCCAAAGACCTTGGCACTTCGAGTCTGCCGGGTTCAGGGTCACGCCCCAACCTGTTTGACTTGCATCCATCATAATCGTAAAAGCTGGATCTGGCAGCTGCAGCGGAACTCCCTGAGTTAACCGCTGAATGTGTGCCCAAATCTGAACTTTTTGTTTTACTTGGTCCATTAAAACAATACTGGTCTCAAGCGAATGCGTCTTCTTCACACTCCAGTTCTGAGTAAAGAATATCTGGAGTGGACGTGTGCATAAGTGACCCAGCGCAATTAGATCCACAGCCACTATGCACAACCTCATCAGTCGCATAAATTCCCTCGCTGTTAATGCGTCTGAGTGTAGACAAAAGCGAGCATAACAACTGACTAATTTTGCTCTGGGTACTGGCAGATGAACCAGATTGTTGTGAGTCTCGAAGCTCATCCCCAAGTGAATGAACGACTTGGACGGAGCTAGATCCGACTTCTTCTCGTTTACGATGAAACTGAGACGTCAGAATAATAAAAACTAACTCTGAACATCGTTCTGAAGAGTAATTTTGTTGCCGTACCTCTGAAGAATGTCGTCCAAGTAAGCCGATGTTACCACAGATGAATGAGCTCGGAAATAAGACATTACCGAGTTCATTATTCGAGTGAACTCCCAGGGTGCTAGATTCAGACTGAAGCACATTGCTTGGAACTGATATACTCTCCCTTGAACGGCGAACCGTAGGTACTTTCTGAATGCCGGATGTACCAGGACATGAAAGTACACATCTTTTAGATCTATGCTTGCCACATAGTCATTCACTTGTATGCTCGCCCTTACTGATCGAATGGTCTCCATATAGAACTTTGGAGCTACGATGAGTTTGTTTATCCAGCTAAAGTCTATTACCGGTCGGAACGAGTCGTCTGGCTTTGGTACGAGGAACAGGTGACTGTAGAAATCTAGAGACTCTTGGTTCTCTACAACCTCTATTGCTTCCTTTTCCAAGAGAGAATTTACCTCTGAAAGGAGAGATTCCCTTTTTACAGGATTTGGCAGAAGTTGTGTCCAATACAGACTTCCTGTTAGCGGTGGTTTTGCTCAGAATGATAGCCTTAGGCCGTCCAAGATGACACTTCTTACCCACTGATCTTCCGTAATAGTTATCCAGTTTCTCACGAATCTTGATAACCTTCTGCCAACTGGAATGCAATAGATGTCCTGACCATCACCTGTAGGACCTGCGAGGCCTGCGGGAGAAGAAACCATCTCCTCCCCGTGATGAAGCTCGTCCGGCCTGTTTGGGGGCATCTGACCTGTTGCCCCTGCCAGAGCCATGCCCCCGACCTGAGTTGCTAAATTGACGATTTTGAGAGTATGTATATGAGGATCTTTTATATCCTCGTGAGGAATTCCCTCTTGACGAATTTTGTCCCGAACCTCCTCCTTTACTCTTCTCTGCTGTTGCGGGTTTATTTGACGCCAACTTCAGTAGCAGAGTATTAGACCAGGCCTTGACGTTTGAGGCGCGCGATTGCGCTTGCGCGCCATCACGCCCGCGAATTACAGTCGGGGGGCACACCGAAACACGCTCGTAAAAAAAAAACGATAGTTTAACTTATCAAACTCCTTGTACGTTCGAAGAATGCACTCTGTGACACTGTCACTCATTAGTGCTTCTTCTTTCAATTACATGACGTCAATCATGACAATGAATCTTAATTCTTGCATGTAATTATGATTATCGTGACATTGTCTTGCACCATGCCATGCATGTTCACTGAGATGATAATTGATTGAAAATAAACAACACTGATGCTCACCGTGCCCTTTCATATATTTAAAGCGTAAAATGCTGAACGAGGGGCCTTTAGGGGAGAATTTCGACGAAGCAAAGGATCCTAATATCAAGGGGCACCAGGTCCAACTGAATACATTTCTCAAGTGGAATGTTGGAAATCTCATCGGCTATAGAACAGTTCGCGACGAGAGACGTGGAATAGATTTTGTGACAGAAGTCTACTGCAAAACATGTGCTAGACAGATTTCCGGGATAAATAAATCAGATAAACTTCGTGGAAGAGCCTTAGTAGAAGTCCAAAAGTATGTGTAAGGGACGCAATTTGTAACCAAACATACCGTGAAGAGACACCTCGATTCTAATGCACATTTGATTGGCATACAATTGGAGAAATTGTCAAATTCCGATCCTCGCGCCGGTTCTTCTAATATATCCAATGAAGAAACATCAAGTGCACAAAGTTCTGACAATGCGCCCCCATCAATTATTGGCCCTGTGGGAGTTAAACAGCCTAAAATTAACTTTGCTATTCAAAATCAGTCAAAAGATGCATACAGAAAGCTGTTCACAACTGCATATTTACTGGTCGTTGATGATCAACCACTGACAAGTTTTGAAACAATGATTAAAATACAGAAGGCCAATGGGGTTAATTTGATTCACGGGATTGAGAATTCTAAAAAAGTCCGAGAGTTTATCAACTTTATTGCTGATGCCATTCGCGAAAAATTAGCAAGCATTTTAGGCAACGTTAATGCGTTTTCATTGATGTCTGACGGGTCGCAAGCACGCAAGACGGGGTCAGAAAAGGAGCTTGTGTTAGTTAGGGCGGTTGTGGATGGTACTCCAACAATTTATTTACTTGCACTTCAGGACATAGACAGCTTCGGTGATGCCAGTGCTGAAAACATAAAAAGGGCAATTGACGAAGTTTTCCAAAATAAAATTCAAATTTCACAAGATCATTTTACACACAAACTTATTTCTGCCACAGCAGATGGTGCAAGCGTTAATTTTGGCAAGTATAACGGCCTTTTGACTCGGATTAAAAATGACAGTCGGCCTTGGTTATTAACAATTCATTGTGTGGCACACCGCCTTGAGCTGGCTATAAAGGACTCTATTATGAGTCAAAAGGAATTTGAAGAGGTGGATGAACTGATGAAGGGGCTGTACTACTTTTTCAAGAGGTCAGGGAAATTTAAGAGACATTTTAAGGCAGCTGCATTGGCACTGGAAGTTCAAGTATATAATTTCCCCAAAGTAACTGGTACCAGATTTATAAATCACCACCGGCGAGCAGTTACTCATTTGATAAATAACTGGGTTGTTTTAGCTAAGGTTTTTGAGTATTCAATAGCCGACCCGGACTATAAATCTGTATCCTCAAAAATGCTTGGATATTTGAAGAAACTTCAAAGTGTTAAGTTTTTAACAGTCTGTTGTTTGTACCAGGGAATTATCGATTCTGTGTCCAAGATGTCTCTCCATTTCGAGAAATTGAATATTTTAATATTTGATATATTGCCGTCGGTAGATAAGACCAAACATTCTCTTAGTCAAATGCTTGACGCAAGTCATTCTCTTGATCAAATTACTTCCAAGGCTGGTGTCGTACTAACTGAAACTGCTGGTGGCAATAGCGGGGGTAGATCTATTTCTCTTGATGTTACAATGCCCAAAATTGGCACAATGAAGCAAAAAATAGACAATCGCGAGTTTGCTAAATTGGAATATGACAATATGAAAGGTTGCCGTAGCGATGATATGCAGTCTAAAATTGAACAAGAAATTTACAAGCTCTAAAAAACCACGATTGTTTGCATGCATGTATCAACAGGCGGTTTTCGGGACTCGAAAATGATATATTTGAACATATGTTATGGGTCGATCCCGCGAATTGGCAAAGTATTTCACAGGACATGGTCTCAATTTTTAAGGTGGTCGAATATTTTCGAGCTCCCCTAAAGTTTGCCGGTTTTGACGATAACAGGGTGAAACTCCAAACAGAATGGGAGGATCTTGTGTGCGTCACGAAACACTATTACCCCAAATTTAAAGTTAGACAGTTGTGGGAAAAGCTTATGGCTTTTCGACGTGAGCAATTTCCAAATATTTGTTTGGTGGCAGAAATTATTTTGAGCATTGCTGTTAGCAACAGCATCGTCGAAAATGCATTTTCTCATCTAACTGCAATGATGACTGACCAGCATCTATGCATGTCACACAAAACAATCGAAGACCAGCTTCTTATCCGAGTTAATGACCATGTTTTGTCAAACAAAGAAAAAGAAGCCATCATTGATTCGGCTTTAAATAAGTATCTAACCAACACTCGCCGCAAACACAAACTTATGTCAAGTGATGGGAGGGAACAGAATCTAACTCTTAAAAAAAGAATGAAAAAAACTGACATCCGAGTCAGACTCTAGTATGGACTCAGATGACACTGACAGCGGATCAGATTTTGGTGGCAACATGACTGAATAAACGTTCACTGATCCCTTATAAAAATGTACCATGGTACAACCATGGTACACCATGGTATGTCCCAAAATACCGTGATATTACCATGGTACCATGGTAATACCACAGCATTTTGCGACATACCATGGTATGTCCCAAAATACCGTGATATTACCATGGTACCATGGTAATATCACAGCATTTTGTGACATACCATGGTGTACCATGGTTATACCATGGTACATTTTCATAAGGGATAACCTTAAACAGGCATTGGGACCTGATTATTATGTGAAGACTGAGAAAATGCAAGTCCTCCCCGAACTTACAAGTCAACTTCCATTGCAGCACTGAAAAGCCTAGTATCTGGACTTCATTGGTTTTATTGTGGAATTCCATGATAAAATAAATGGATTCCAGGTACTTAGCAAAGCTCAACCCTTTACCCAACACCGACCCTATAAAAATTTATTATTTTTTTTATATTTTCCCAAATTTTCCAAAAATTGTCGGCAAAACCACATCATGTGACCACTCATTGGAACGGGCTCATCGAGCCCGTTCGACTGAGAGGTCACATGATGTGGTTTTGGTCACATTGTTTGAAAAAATCTGAATTTTTCAACAGCTCAAGTTGTTAAATACGCCAGCGGGTGTGGCCGATTCGTTAGGTAAAGGGTTTTAACAACATTGTAATTGGATTGTAAAAAACGACATACTTTTTTTCCAAAACAATGTGAATTTATTAAATTGATATTGTTTTGGAAAAAAAGTATTGTAGTTTGGGCGAAAAATAAGTCGACCGAAATGACTTGGACGAAGCGCTCGGGCCGAGGCTCCCCTGTACAAATGTTTAATGACCTCTATTCACTGTTCTGTAAAGTTATGCGTTCACCTTTGATCCTTTTTTAGATTGTTCATGTCTGCAGTTTTTCTGTAATTTGTTTTTCTCAGATTTCATATTTTCATCGATGGTAGATAACCGCGATGACAGAATTTTGTTCATAAAATTATGAAGTTTGAACTCTCAAATTATAGTTTAAAGTAGTTATTGATGCGGTGTGAGTCAATCAGTCCTTAGTTATCAAACACAAATAATGCTGTACTTACGGAGTTCTTCCTCCGCAACATGTGCGGAACCAGTGCTCTCCAACATCGAACACACGAGTTTTCACTCAGACAAAATGGCTGACGCGCAAATTGAATTGTTTCGTTACGGAATTACAAGATTGAAGAACTCGTCAAAACAAATTAAAAATTCCGTCTATCCCCCAAATTTGTTTATTTGTCAAGAGAAAACACCAACGAATGCAGGGAATTCCCGGGTACCATGAAAAGTTGGTAAATGTTGGTGATTTTTTAATAATACGTTGGGTCCGCTATACTTTATGTTTACCGTCCTTATTTTAGAAACACGCCCGCGGTAAGAAACAGTGCGCACAATCTTATTTCCAGGCACACGTTTGTCGCGCCCGTACCATTATCAAACGGCAAGGCCTGTTAGACGCTTTCTTTGTGGCTTGGTCATAGACCAAAGAAAGCTTGTCGTCAAAGGAGGGCAAAATTTGTGTTTGGCCCTTGATAATTTTGAATTAGCACCAGCTAAGTCTGGGCCATTAGTTGTTGTGTAAAATTATTATAAATTTAAAGTAATTTGTATATTTTTTATACTTACCAATGGCGCAGACTAGCTGGTGCTAAGTCTAAGTTATCAAGGACCAAACACAAATTTTCAACCCTCCCTCCCCCCCCCCCCCCCACCATCCCCCAAATTTGCTCGCAAAACCGAAAATTAAAAGTCCTGTCTGGCCCTCCATACATTTACTCTCCATGCATCTGCAGCCGTCAGGAAGTGATCAGAATTGGCGCCAACATCATTCTTCATAGAAGAGAGTACTACATAATAATTCAGCGGGGAGGTATGAGTACCTACTCATGGGAGGGTCATCTCTGTCTGGGCCATTAGTAAGTATAAAAAAATATACAAATTACTTTAAATTTATAATATTTTATACTATAACCCAATGGCCCAGATTAGCTGAATTGTAAAAAGGTAGAGGGCCTAGGACTTCAGAAGTAGTAGATCAACATAGTTCAATCCTGTAATCCAAGGTGAAAGGAAATTAAAATTATTAGGAATTACATGTATGTCTCTCTCTACAGTAATAGAGAAGACATATCCTAAATAAGGAGCCCAATTTAAGTAATTCTGTATTCTCAGAATGAAGACCATGCTAATTTGGATGTTACAAGTTCCCATTTTTAAGGCTAGTCCAGACTAAGCCCCCCAAAATTAGGATGGCGTATTTGAGAATGAGAGAATATCCCCCACAAACATATATGCCATACACAATATAACTCCAGCTGCATGCAGGATATTATTACGGACAAAACAGCTTCCTTCATAGTTACATACTTATCAAGCCAGAGGAGAGGTAAAAATACCCCCCCCCCCCCCCACACACACACTTTCTTTTGAAGGAATCTTCAAAAAGAAAGAGGGGAGCGCTCTGGAATCAGTAAAAGTGGTACCAAAAAACAATATAAATATTCGTCGAACAGGCACTCAGGTATTAATATATTATTGATAAATGGTGCTTAATGCCACTTCAGAATTTAAGGCTATAGCGAAGATCCCGGTAATTAATAATGCCCGCTATATAACATACACCGCAGACGGCGTACGAAGATATGTCGAAAACCGGTAATATAATATATAACATACACATGTCCAATCGAACCACAATGAATGATCTCTGGTGAGTAAATACACTTCCGAAGTAACCCACAGGTGACCCCATTCAAGTGTAAAATAAATTCCAGAAACAACACTCCCCGACGTGTACTATCTGATATCTATGACTATATACACATGTGAATATACGATTTGAGTACCGACATTAATAGAAACCTGGATCTAGAAATGGAAGTAGGTATGATTAACAGGCTCTGACACGGACCGCCCCCGAAATAATTTATTATTTCTAAGGTCCATAACAAACAATAAGCAACAGCCTAATAAATATTATGTACTTGAGCATAAAAATCCTGCATGTAATCATCTGAATACCAGTTAACTGATTATGCAGCCTCTGAGGTACCCAAAGACTAGCAATTTATTTATGATAAAATATGCGCTCGTATATGACATATTGACAAATAATCACAGGAAACCAACCAACTAAAAAGTGGATGTGCCCATGAGGTCGTCATAGAACCCGACCCAGTCGCCAATCGAGAAGTGAAGAAATGCATGTATGTATTTTAAACTTATATTATAAGAGGCTTGTGGGAAGAAAACTATGTCTTGCCCGGTAATCGCCTCTAAACACATAGGCGGTGTAGGGGGGTGGGGTGGGGGGGGGGGGGTATTCAAAGTCATATTGAATCCTCCTCATCCGCATTACTTATCGTTCTGGAGTTAGACATAACATAACATAGGAACCGTGTTGCTCCCTCCAGTCTAACCGACTCCATTATGCCACTATGGGCAGAGAAGGACATGAATAACAAAAACTTCCCCTGATAAAGAAGGTTCTCTTGTGGAGGAAGCTTCCGGGGTACGTCCCATAACAGACACTTGAGAAGACTGATCCAAGGTTTCTGTGACGACAGAGGTGCTACTAGTAGGATTCACAACGAGACTATTTATCTTAAACAAAATCTACTGAATCAACTGAATTGGAGGATACACATATCCTATCATCCATCCCCATGAGATCGGCAGAGCATCTACTGCAAACGCTCAATGGTCTGGGCATAGTGACACGAATGATGGTAACTGATTGTTCCAGTGCATCACAAACGTATCTATCATGGGGCGATCCTTCTGGTAGCAATTCTGTCCAAATACTCGCTGTCCACTCCAATTGCAAAAGGTGACCTTCCTGAGAGAGCGAGTCTGCTAGTACGTTCAGACGACTCGGTATGACGGATAGAAAGATGAACATGATAAGTCATAACGTATTTGGAAAAACCTTCGTTAGTTGGCATAACGGAAATGAATGGGTGTCATCCTGGTTCCTGATTTATGCTACTACTGTCGAGTTGTCCAACCAAATTGAACATGAACGTCCGTAATTATGTGAATCCAATGTTGTAGCAATAGCTATAATTAACATCATCTTGTTGATGTTTATGTGTTTCTCCTGAAGCCGAGGATCCCAAAAACCCTGACACTTCAAGACTGCGCGGTCGCGCCCCAACCCGTCTGATTCATATCCGTCATAATCGTGAAAGCCGGATCCAGCAGTTGCAGCGTAACTCCGTGAGTTATTTCTTTATTTATTTCTTTATTTATTGGGGTTTAAGGTCACATATTTCTGCACAATGCCTAATCATGACCATGACAGTTTTACGGGTGGAGGAAGTCGGAGTACCAGGAGAGAACCACCAAGCAACTGTCGGCTCCCAACATACTAACTCCACACAAGCAGGGTTAGCATTGGTTGAAGACAAGGGCACCATCGACGTGCAGTACACGAGGTCACCGTGCCCCCGGGTGAGCAATAGGGGTGAAGTGTCTTGCCCAAGGACACAACGTGATTGCTGCAGGTGGGATTCGAACAGAGGGCTTCTCGGCTTGCAGCTTGCACCTCTACCTACTGAGTCACCATGCCCCCTAACTCTGTGAGTTAACCACTGAATATCTGCCCAATTTGAACCCATGTTTTACCAGATCCGTTAAAACAATACTGGTTCAAGCAAAAGCATCTCCACACTCCAGTTCTGAGTAAAGAATATCAGGAGGGGACATGCGCGCAGGAGGCCCATCGGAATGAGATCCACAGCCGCTCTGCACAACTCCAACAGTCGCATGAATTCCCTCACTATTAATGCGTCTGAGTGTAGACAAAAGCAAGCATAACAACTGACTAACTTCACTCTGGATAACGGCAGACAAACCAGATTGTTGTGAGTCTCAAAACTCAATCCCAAGTGAATAGACGACTTGTACGGAGCTAGATCTGACTTTTTCTTGTTTACAATGAAACCGAGATGTCGGAGTAATAGAAGCAGACTCTGAACATCATTCAGAAGCATAATTCTGTTGCTGTATGCCTGTAGAAGGTCGTCCAAGTAAGCTGACGTTACCTCAGACAAATGAGTTCTTAAGTAAGACATTACCGAGTTCATTATTCGAGTGAAACACCCAGGGGGCCAGATTCAAACCAAAGCATATTGGTCTGAACTGATACATCTTCTCTTAGACAGTGAACCGCAGGTACTTTAGAATGCCGGATGTACCAGGACATGTTAGTACGGATCCTTAGATCTATGCTTGCTGCATAGTCGATCACTCGAACGCTCACTTTTACCGACTGAATGATTTCCATAAACTTTTAGAGCCATGATAAACTTTTATCCAGCTCAAATCTATTACCGGTCGGAACAAGCCGTCTGACTTTGGTATGATGAACAGGTGATTGTAAAAATCTTGAGAATCCTGATTCTCGATGACCGGTATTGCTTCCTTTGATAAGAGAGCTTATACCTCCGGTAGGAGAAACTCTCTTATGCAAAAATTTGATGGAAGATTTGTCCAACACTGACAACTTGTTAGTGGATTTTTACTCGGAATGATAGCCATAAGCCGTCCGAGACTACACTTCTCACCCACTGATCTTCCATGATAGTTATCCAGTTTTCTGCGGAACTTGATAACCTTCCGCCAACTGGCCAGCAATAGAGGTCTAAACCATCACCTGTATGACCTGCAAGGCTTTGGGAGGAGGAACTACGTCCTCCCCACGAAAAAAACTTGTCTCGTCGGCCTAGGGGCGTCTGACCTATAGTCCCGATCAGACCTACGCCCCTTTCCCGAGTCGCTATACTGACGACCTCCAGGGTAATTACAAGAGGTTTCTTGTACCCTTATGAGGAGTTTCCTTTTGACAATTTTGTCTGGAACGCCCTCCTTTACTTGTCTGCTGAAGCGGGACGTTGATACGCCGACTTTCAAAGCAGAGCACTAGACCCTTTCTTAATAGCCTGTTCATAGACTACCGAAAGCTAGTCATCGAAAATAAAATGCCCGGAAACTGGAATGACCCGGAGAGAGCTTTTCACCTTGTCATCTTATCAGTGATGACGATGCAAGGGCAGCATCATGTCTGATTAACTCCAGATTAGCCCCTGTTAGGACGGAGTAATATGTGGTATACATAATTGCCCTGGTATAAACGTCCTGAAATTCCTTTCCCTTGAGATGTTGCGCCATAGCTCTTGTAAGGTGATCTGCGCAAGACAAAACGTACAAATTCGCTCTATTTGAAGAAATTGCCGTCACAATTGTGTTTGAGTGAATAGTGTATGATACAGGTAAGGATTCCTCTAGATCCCCGGCCTGCTCATCCAAATGCAGAACTCTCTGAACATCTTCCCAAACCATTTTTAAATGAACATGGTAAAAAAAAACGGTATGTATACGGAAGATGAAGATAAGAAACTTCTTCTTCCTCGCACTCAGGAGAATAAATACGGCGTCGTCTATACAGCCGAAGACCTGTGACACCTGCATAAATTGAACCAGAACTTTGTCTGGATAAAGACTGAACCTAACGACGGCAGCAGTTTCTCTCTTGTCATTGCAGCATTCTGATTCAGCGGAACAAAAGCAGGGTAGCAGTGATGAATGAAAGCCATCGCAACCATGTAATGTTCTGAAAAGGAAGGGTAATCCTCTTCCTTATTCCTTTTACCAACCGAGAGAATCAGTTGCGAATCTCGGTCCATTGCATCTGCGCAAACAGATGACTGGACTGACCCCCCCACACCATCGGACAGCTCAGATTCTGAGTCTGAGAGATGCTGCATCTGCACTTGCTGAGATGCTGCGATGAGCTGCACAATCTGCGACAGCAAGTCTGTCAGCAAGGCCTGAGGTGCAGCAGATTTCCATTCCTTAGCCACATGCTGCTCCTGGGATGGTGTGTCGGAAACGGATTCTTTCTCCGAGCGTCCCGATGATCAAGGCCTCGTCTCCCTAGCTACCGGATGGATGGCCCGACTTCATAGGTGAGGAGTGGTTCCTTCTTCATGCAGTAGGCTGGATATCCAAAGTCGGGTAGCTAGGATGCGGTCGTGTGTGCTTAAATAACGTAGTAGAGGAAGCCGTGACTGAAGCCGACCACGGCTGCAGACTAGACGGAGTGTCCCAAGTGGCGGGCAGACATATGCTCCGGCTTGTGCATGTTTCTTAAAACAACATCTGATCCCAGACGTTGCTATATTAGAGAGGGGGGAGGGGGGGGGCCTCTCCCATACGCGGTCTATCAGATCTCGCCAAGTATCATAACTTGCAGACTTCCTCCCTATTTCCGTCGTCGCTGGGTGAGCATTTATATTATAGTGCTCGCTCTACCCAATCACTTCTTAGACTGCAACAGACTTACCTGGCATCCACGGACGAAGCATCGCTTCACCGGTCAAGCTAGCTGCTTGCTAGAGATTAACACCCGTACCCAAAGACCCTAACTCTTGCAATTATGAGCACTGTAGCTAGCTCTATATGCTCCACGGAGTGCAACGACGGTAGCACACTTGGATGGGTGTCAGAATATCATCACCATGTTCATGTTCCTCTGAAATAGAAACTGACAGAATGAATTAAAATGCGGCAAGAGGCTCTGATCCTCAGAACCTCACCGCCAACAACGTACCGCGACACTCGACTCAAACATCAGTCATCCCAGTGCTACACAAGAAAGACAAGAGTCCACAGGAGTGTATCAACTAAAGTCGATATCAGTCCTCCAAACTCCACAACAATATATATATAATTGAGATACACGAATAATAAAAATCATAATTAAATTCAAAATATTTTTTGTAAACAAATTTTTTTTTTGAAAAACGCCCATGTTCCCAAAGGGAACATGAAGAGCCCAAGGGCATCCTGATCGAGCCAAAGTGTGGACAAAATCCAAAATTTTAAGAGCTACACTACCTGAATAATAATCTATGTATTCTACTGAATATTACAGCAATAGAATATAAGAAACTACCTAAATATGAGAATGCTGATAATGTAAACAACGTCAATGTAAACAAAACATAAGGCACACAAAAAGGCCCAGAATCAGAACCAACTGAAATGCTATCAAATGCAAAGCTAGATCTTCATACAAAGAAAAAACGATACATTGGATAGAATATGCAAGACTAAACAGCCTAACACCGCTAGGGTGAGGACGTATCCCTGGGGAAGAAATAATATTCTGTAATAAATGTTCAACTCCCAAGAAATTTAATAAAGAATTTCAATAAAAAACAGCCAAACAGCTTAAGAGTTTAACAGGAAGGGTTCATGGAAGGATAGGGAAGGAATACTTAACACCCAGTCGAATAATCATTTTTAAATAATCATTTTTAAAAATGATGACGTCAGGCATATGTCCCGAAATTGGGAAACATAAAATAATTTTATAAATATGAAAAAATTTATAGTAATTTATATATTTTTTATACTTACCAAGGACCCAGACTTAGCTGGTGCTACCACTAAAATATTCAGGGCCAAACACAAATTTTGGCCCCCGCAATCGACAAAATTTGCATCCAAATCAAAAAATCTAATGTCCTATATGGTCCTCCATACTTTTGCCCACTGTATATGCGCAGTGTCAAGGAAGTACCGAAATTGGTGCCAAATCCTCTTTCTTACAACCAGTGCCTGGTAAATGTTATATAATCAGCGGGGAGGTGTGAGTTCCCAACTCATGAGAGGGCCATCCCCGTCTGGGTCATTGGTAAGTATAAAAAATATTTAAATTACTATAAATTTTTTCATATTTTTATACTGTAACCAATGACCCAGACTTAGCTGAATAGAAAAATGGCTGGAGGGCCTAGGACATAAAGGAAAATCCAATAGGCTCAATTACATATAAAGAATTATCCCCTCAAGGAGAAAAGGAGAAACAGGATTTACATATATCTTTCTTGTTTTTTAAAAACAAGAAAGAAACACTACCAGTTCGTAATTGAGCACGATAACATCAATGATCTCTATTAACATCCAGTATAACCCATTATAATGATTTCTTAAAGCAAAGTCAATAAATAAAGATAGTCCAGAGAATGAGACTCTTTTTTTCTCATTAGACATTAGCTTTACACTTTAAAACCATCCCAGCACCGACCCGGAATTACCGACTCCAGAGGAGGTATTCCCTTGCTTTTCACTATAAAGCAGCAGGGGATATAAAGGAACACCATCCCCCCCCCCCACCCCCTTCCCCTTGCTCTGGGTCAATCACCCCAGAACAAAGAGGGCAGCAGGACAGAGTCACTGCTGGAACAGAAAGCCTGCATAACTATAGTTGCAACTGTTTAATGGACGACATTCTGAGCAACAGATAACAGACCCCTACATCTAAGGTCACCAGAAATAGACTCAATATTTCTAAGGTAAAAATTTGTGAACACAGAAGGCTGAGACCAGTATGCAGCCTTCATCAGATCTGTAATAGCAATACTATTAGCATAAGCTCAAGATGTAGACTGCGCTCTAACTTCACTATAGTTGCAACTGTTTAGTGGACGACATTCTGAGCAAGAGATAACTGACCCCTACATCTAAGGTCACCAGAAATAGACTCAATATTTTTAAGGTAAAAATTTGTGAATGTAGAAAGCCGAGACCAGTATGCAGTCTTCATCACATCCGTAATAGCAATACTATTAGCATAAGCCCAAGATGCAGACAGCGCTCTAACTTCATGTGCTGAAATCTTAAGCACAGACTGCCGAGTTAAAGATAATCTTTCATAAGCAGTATGAATAGTCAACTGAATCCACCTAGAAATAGAATGGACCGTGATGTCCCCTCTATATAGAAGCAGAGACAGAAAGAAATGTTTTCGGCCCTTTCTGATAAACTCAGATCTATGTTTGTAAATATGCATAGCTCTAACTGGACACAGCAATGGCCTATGGCCATCTGAGGATGGAATAGGCTCAGGGTACTTATTAGGAGCCTGATTCTTAGCTAAAAATCCCATGTTGGTAGTCAAAGTAATAGTATAAACAACACTATGATAGTGAGAATCATCAACAGATAGAGCATGAAGCTCACTAACTCTTCCAGCAGAAGAGAAGGCTAAGAGAAAAGCTGTCTAAAAGATAAGTATTTGAAGTCTACCGTGTCAAGAGGTTCAAATGGCGCTTAATTTAGCTTCAGAAGAACCCAAGCTAAATTCCACTTAGGAATTGACCTAGGGGTTCTAGGTCTATTTATCAAAAAGTTTTTAACTAACTTTGATAAAGAGACATTAGATCCAATTTGTAAGCTATCATGATGAGCATAAGTATCCGATAGCATAGACCTATAACCCTTAATAGTTACTGGCTGCAGTTTGATCTCATCAAACAAGTAGACTAAAAAATTAGCAATGTCTGGAATGGAGGGATCAAAGCTATCAACTGAATGATCCCTACACCAATGAGAGAAAACCTTCCACTTTGCAGCATAATTTAGCGAAGAGGAGGTCCTCCTACAGTTAGAAATTGCATCCACTGTGCGTCCAGTAAATTGCTTGCCATGCAAGAAGGACTGCACAACGGAAATACATGAAGGTTGTGATGCAGTGTGCACGATTTCCCCTGCGAAAGAAGGTCCTCCCATGGAAGAAGCTTGTGAGGAATGTCCCATAGCAGACACCGGAGTAGATTTATCCATGGTCTCTGGGACGACAGAGATGCTATGAACAGAATCTTACAGTGAGATTGCTTGCTTTTTAGCAATATCTGTTGAATCAACGGAGCTGGAGGATACGCGTATCCTATCATTCCGTCCCAAGAGATCGAGAGAGCGTCTGCTGTGAATGCACAAAGATATGGGCATGGCGACACATACGTCTGCAACTGATTGCTGAGATGCGTCGCAAACAAGTCTATCATTGGACGATCTCATTGGTAGCAGATCTGATTGAATACTCACTTGCTGAGAGTCCATTCTGACGGCAACATACAACCTTTCCGAGAAAGGGAGTCTGCTTGAACGTTCAGACGACCCGGAATATGACGGACCGACAGAAGAACCTGATGCTCTAGGACAAACAGGATTCTTTCCGTTAAGTTGAATAACGGAATGGAATGAGTGCCTCCCTGTTTCCGAATGTATGCTACGAGTGTCGAATTGTCAGACAGTATTTGAACATGTGAATGCTAAATTATGTTCATCCAATGACGTACCACAAGCGAAACTGACATCATCTGTTTGATGTTTATGTGCTTGTTCAGAAATTGCGAATCCCAAAGACCCTGGCACCTCGAATCTATTGGGCTCAATGTCGCACCCCAACCTGTTTGACTCGCATCCATCATAATTATAAAAACTGGATCCAGCAGTTGCAGTGGAACTACCTGACTTAACCACTGAACATCTGCCCAAGTCTGAATCTCTTGTTTTACTTGGTTCGACAAGACGATGTTCGTTTCGAGCGAATGAATCTTCACACTCCAATTCTGAATGAAAAATATCTGGAGTGGACGAGTGCATAGGCACCCCATCGGAATAAAGTCTGCGGTGGCTCCGCAAAACCTATCAGTCGGATGAATTCCTTCACTGTTACTACGTCTGAGTGTAGACAAAAGTGAGCATAACAACTGACTAATTTCGCTCTGGGTAACGGCAGACGAACCAGATTGTTGTGCGTCTCAAAGCTCATTCCCAAGTGAATGAACGACTTGGATGGAACTAGATCCGACCTCTTTTCGTTTAAGATGAAACCGAGACGTTGGAGCAATTGAAGCAGACTCTGAACATCATTCTGAAGTGTTAATCTGTCGCCGTACCTCTGAAGAATGTCGTCTAAGTAGGCTGATGTTACCGCAGATGAATGAGCTCGGAAATGAGACATTACCGAGTTCATTATTCGAGTGAAGGCCAGGGCACTAGATTCAGTCCAAAGCACATTGCTCAAAACTGATAAATGACTCCAAGGACAGCGAAGCGAAGGTATTTTTTGAACGCCGGATGTACCATGACATGAAAGTACGCATCCTTGAAATCTATGCTCGCAGTATAATCGTTCACTCGAATGCCCGCTCTCACCGATCGAATGGTCTCCATATAAAATGTCGGAGCCACAATCAGCTTGTTTATCCAGCTTAGATCTATAACTGGACGGAATGCGCCATCTGGTTTTGGTACCAGGAACAACTGACTGTAGAAACCGGGAGATTCCTGGTTTTCTACGACCTCTACTGCATTCTTCTCCAAAAGAGATTGCTCCTCTGATAGAAGCAAAGCTCTCTTCTGAAGGTTTGCCGGAAGCTGAGTCCATCGTGGACTGCATGTTAACGGAGGTTTTTCTCTGAAGGACAGTTTTAGATCTTCCGAAATAACCTCCTGAACGCTTTGGTCGTCCGTAATTATTAACCAATTGGTTAAGAATCTTGACAGCCTTCTGCCCACTGGAGCGCAATAGCGGTTCTGACCTTCACCTCCTGGACCTGTGAGGCTTGTGGGAGGAGAAACTACATCCTCCCCGACCCGCACTCCGACCAGTCGACATAGAGGCATCTGACCGGTTGTCTCAGTCCACATTACGTCCCCTACCTGAGTCGCTACTCTGATGGTCTCTGGAGTAAGAACTAGAGGCTTTTTAGATCCTCTATAGGAGCTTCCCTTGGACGTACTTACCCCAGAAGTTCTTGACTTACTCCTCTCTGCTGAGTCCGTTTTTTCAAAGCGGACTTAAAGAGCAGAGAGTCTGAAGCTTTCTTGGTAACCCGATCGTAGATTAATGAAAGCTTACCATCAAAGAGAAGTTCTCCTGAAACCGGAGCGACTCGAAGAGAGTTTTCCACCTTAGAATCCACCCAAGTTATGCATGGAAAATGCAATTGTCCTAGAAAGAACCCTCAAGGAAGTTTGAACATCCTAGAATTCTTTACCATTGAGACGTTGTGATAACGCTCTGGTAAGGTGATATGCGTATGATAAGGCATCTAAACTGGCTCTGTTAGACGAGATTGTTGTCTCCAACAATGACAACTCCAAGTCTTCTGCCTGGTCGTCTAAAAGCAGAGAAACTCTCGAAATGCCCTTTCCTGCTGTTTCAAATTTATTTCTACTGTTGATGAACAGCAGATGTTGAGCATGTTGCGATAAAAAACTGGATCTGCCAGTCTTAGAGGCTAGCCTAAAAATAGCGTCATTCAACAATTCAAACGTCCGTGAGACATTGCTGGACTGGACCGGAAACTCAGGAACGATGTCCTTAGTCCGACCGAAAAAGTCTGCGTCCAGTGACGCTATCAGTCTCTTATCTGGTATCACAGCTCTCTGGTCCGATGGAACAACGTTTGGAGGAAGGTGTTGCCGGATAAAATCTTCAGCCACCTATGTTGTTCCAGAAGGGAAAAATCCAGCTCTGCAGATTCCCTTTCACCATCTGACTGGATCAGATGAGAATCTCAGTCATCCCTATCTGACACTGCAGGGGAACGTACCGATCCAGCTTCCTCAGACAGTTGCTGATCTGAAAGAGTTTCCAATGGTTGCTGGGATTCTGCGATAAGTTGCGCTATCTGCGATAGCAAGTCCGTCATGGAGGCCTGTGGAGCTGCGGTCTTACATTGTTTAGCTGCTGGAAGCTCCTGGGACGGTACCTCTTGCATAATCATTTTATGCGTACGTCCTGATTGGTAAGGCCTCGTGTCCTTGGCTACCAGATGGAGGGACTTGGTTGACGTGGAATCCTTTGTCGGCGAAGCAGGCTGGATATCTGAGGCCATGTAGCCAAGGTGTGGTTGTGTGTGCTGGCGTGAGGAAGAGGAAGCCAATAGACTAGCCGACACCGCCTGTCTATGCGACGGAGCGTCCCGAGCAGGAGGAATGGACGTAAGCTCCGACTGACAAACGTTATGTACGACAACATCTGGCCACGGATGTTGTTGTAAGAGAGAGGGGCCACTCTTGCTCATGATCCGGGTAGACCTGAACAAGCTAGCTACCAGACTAACTGGCTTCCTCTGATCCATCCTCCGATCCGTCGTCACAGGGTGAGCGTGATCCGAGATTATAGTGCCAAAAAAGCCTAAGAGTGGACAAAAATTTTAAAACATTTCTAAAAATTGATGTTACACTTACGGACAATATTAATGTATCTTACTATATAATAAACCTTACAGAAGACAAGGAATCACAAACAGAAGTAACCATTTTCAATGTAAACAGAAGTCAATAAAAACCGGAAACAAGACTCCAGGCACTGAAAAACATGGCCGGAAATCACTAACCAATTTAAAACACTATCCAATGTAAAAGAGAATCTTCCACAGAAGAAGCTGCAATACATTGGATGGTAGATGGATGACCAAAATACCTAAACACCCCTAGGGTGAGGACGTAACCATGGGAATAACAGAATAAACGTTCTGTTACTATGCTAAAACTCCCAAGAAATTTCAATAAAAAAATTTCAAAAATTATGCCAAAAGCATGGGAGATTAGCAAGGGGGGTTTCAAGGAAAGGGAGAGAGGAAACACTTAACAGTGGAGATTTCATAGCAAGAATGAAAACATCAGGCCCATGCCCCGAAATTAGGGAATATGAAATAATTTTACATAAAAATTAAAATTTTTTAGTAAATTTTGTTTCTTAACATACCTACCACAATTGTTTACAATTGGCTGTAACATAAGTGCAAGCCCTACTTCGGAACTAACTCAAGCTTTTAGAATCTTTTCCAAACGAGTTGGAAAAGTACTAGAGTGCAAAAGCACGAAAAAGATCGAAAAAAGGGTCGAGCGAGACCAGCGCTCGAAATTACAGGTACTCTCTCTGCACACCTCTTGCGTTTACCGAGCGCATGCGCAACAACCGTGACGTCAATTCCGTATTTCCGCCAATGAGAAGTTTGTGATTTAGCGGGGAGGCATTGATATCAAAGATATCCCCAAGGAGGGTGGGCCTCCGGTAAACAATTGTGGTAGGTATGTTAAGAAACAAAATTTACTAAAAAATTTTAATTTCTTTTCAACCTACTCACAATTGTTTACAATTGGCTGAATAAACAATAGGAGGAGGTGAATCACATAACCAATACCAACAAGAGTAGCAGAACGAAAGCAAGGATGGCAGAGAACAAAAACTAAAACCTGTAATGAAGAAAGAGAGAAGGCACCTGAAAAGAACAAGGCTGAGAGAAGCGCAACCTCGACAAAAACAATTTAACGAGGGTGCACAACAGCATGAGCAGCAACGAGAGGGCCTAAAGAATAAAGGTCCTCAGATTGCTGCTGAAGGTGGCGGAGATAAAAGGAGGAGAAGGTAGAAGCATTCCTCCAGTAAGCCGCATTCATAACATCACGGAGCGAAACAGAATTGGAGAACGCCCAGGATGTAGAAATGGCACGAACCTCGTGAGCATTAAGCCGGTTCGAAACAAGATCCGATGCAGACAAGCGAGAATAAGCCAGCTTGATTGCAAGACAGATCCACCTGGAAATAGAATGGGAAGAGATAGACTGCCGCTCAGGAATGAGAGACAGAAAGAATCTCTTCCGATCCCTCCTAATGAACTGAGTGCGAGTAATGTAAGTCTTGACCGCACGAACAGGACAAAGAAGAGGCCTCCGTCCATCTACAGCAGGGAGAGCCCGAATGCAGATGGGAGGAGGTTGATATAAATACAATAATCAAGCTTCCCGCCGACGGAAAACAGAACGAAGGTCGTGTTCACACGTGGGGGAAAGGCAAGATAAAGTGTGAAAAGAACAGCAATAATAATACAAATTAACATTAAATGAGAATAATAATTTGGTAGCTTGAAAAAGGATACAATCCAGTAGCACACTAAAGATGATTAATAAGTTGTTCACGAAGAATTAATAGCATAAACAGCACGAGTCACAAAAATTTCCGACCATGAACAATGGCGGAAAATAAAGGAATTGACGTCACGGTTGTTGCGCATGCGCTCGGTAAACGCAAGAGGTGTGCAGAGAGAGTACCTGTAATTTCGAGCGCTGGTCTCGCTCGACCCTTTTTTCGATCTTTTTCGTGCTTTTGCACTCTAGTACTTTTCCAACTCGTTTGGAAAAGATTCTAAAAGCTTGAGTTAGTTCCGAAGTAGGGCTTGCACTTATGTTACAGCCAATTGTAAACAATTGTGAGTAGGTTGAAAAGAAATTATAATTTACAGCCCTGAACACATCCTTCCACTATTTCTTCCTCTCATCCTCTTATTTCATCCTTGGATCCACCATTTCCTTCATGATTTTGTGTCTGGCATTATTTTAACTGAGATTATAAGCACAGATATCAGTGAGATGTTACTGATAGAAGGAAGGGCCAAACAAAGAATTAGAATTTGGCACCAAATTCGGTACTTCCTTGACACTGCACATGCGCTGTGGTCAAAAGTATGGAGGACCATATAGGACATTGAATTTTTTGATTTGGATGCAAATTTTGGGGATGGGGGGGGGGGGGGGGAGCAAAATTTGTGTTTGGCCCTGAATAATTTAGAGTTAGCACCAGCTAAGTCTGGGTCATTGGTACAGAATAAAAAATATACAAAGATACATAATAATAATACAATCTATATCAAAATTTCAAAAAATAATTCAAAAGAAAATTTTCGAAAAAAAATCGTGACATCGACGCCGTAGCTGCGACAGGTGGTGCAATTTCACAAAATTCTAAGTTCATCAAGGGCCATAACTCCAAGAAAAATATAAGGAACAACACATGCATTGAACAGTGGCTAGACATCAATAAGATACACTTACATGCCAAATATAAAGTCATTCCATCAAGTATTTCAAAAGTTATTGAGTTTTGAAACTCGTTGGTCACAGACAGACCGACCGACATTCTAAGTTCATCAAGGGCCATAACTCCAAGAAAAATATTTGGAACAACACATGCATTGAACAGTGGCTAGACATCAATAAGATACACTTACATGCCAAATATAAAGTCATTCCATCAAGTATTTCAAAAGTTATTGAGTTTTGAAACTCGTTGGTCACAGACAGACTGACCGACATTCTAAGTTCATCAAGGGCCATAACTCCAAGAAAAATATTTGGAACAACACATGCATTGAACAGTGGCTAGACCTCAATAACATACACCTACATGCCAAATATACAGTCATTCCATCAAGTATTTCAAAAGTTATTGAGTTTTGAAACTCGTTGGTCACAGACAGACCGACCAATCGACAGACAGACCGACAGACAGACCAACAGACCGACATTGCCACTTATTGAGCTGCTAGTCGCAGCTAAAAAAAATTTTGACATGAGCCCGGAATGATGAGCCCAAATGGATCCCAAAAAAGCCTAAGTGTGGACAAAAATTTTAAAACAATTCAAAAAATTAATTTTACACTTATGGATAATATTAATGTATCTGACTACATAAAAAACCTTACAGAAGACAAGCAATCACTAACAGAAAGTAACCGTTGTCAACATAAACAAAAGTCAATAAAAACCGGAAACAAAACTCCAGGCACTGAAAAACATGTCCCGAAGTCAGTAATCAATTTTAAACACTATCCGATGTAAAACAGAATCTTCCACAGAAGAAACTGGAATACATCAGATGGTAGATGCATGACCAAAACGCCTAAACACCCCCTAGGGTGAGGACGTAACCATGGGGATAACAGAATAAACATTCTGTAACTAAGCTAAACTCCCAAGAAATTTCAATAAAAAAAAATTCAAAATTATTCCAAAAGCATGGGAGATTAGCAAGGGGGTTTCAAAGGAAGGGTGAGAGGAAACACTTAACAAACAGTGGAGATTTCACAAGAATGAAAACATCAGGCCTATGCCCCGAAATTAGGAAACATGAAATAATTTTACATAAAAATTATAAGTTACAGCCCTGAACACATCCTTCCACCGTTTCTTCCCATCCTCTTATTTCATCCTCGGATCCACCATATCCATCATGATTATGTGTCTGGCATCATTTTAACTGAGATTATAAGCACAGAAGTCAATGAGATGTTACTGACAGAAGGGCCAAACAAAGAAGGAGGATTTGGTGCCAATTTCAGTATTTCCTTGACACTGCACTGTGGGCAAAAGTATGGAGGACCATATAGGACATTAAATTTTTTTATTTGGATTTTGGGGATGGGGGGGGGGGGGGGGCAAAAGTTGTGTTTGGCCCTGAATATTTTAATGTTAGCACCAGCATAACTGGGTCATTGGTTACAGTATAAAAATATTATAAAGTTACAGCCCTGAATGTCCAAAACCACCATTGAACACTTTCTTCATCCAATAACTTGCATCCACCAATTCTTGCATTGATTTGTAACTGGCATCCTCGAAAAAGGAGATTTTAAAGCACAGATGTCATTTCATTGTTGATGACTTTTAGGGCCAAACAAAGAATGATGTTGGCGCCAATTCCGGTCACTTCCTGACTTTTGCGCATAAACGGAGAGTAAATGTATAGATTCTGAGGATTGGGGGTTCAAAATTTGTGTTTGGCCCTTGATAACTTAGAGTTAGCACCAGCTAATCTGGGCCATTGAGTTATAGTATAAAAATATAAGTTTTTCTACCTGATATTTTCAACAATTTCTGTAATGTGAGAGTGTAGTACATTGAAGCCCACTTAACCCTTTACCCAATGAATCAGCAACATCCGTCACGTAACATGCAAATTCAGCAGCAGAAAAAATACTATTTTTCAAAACAATTTCCACCAAAACCATATGTGACCCCTCTTTGGAACAAGCTCGTTGAGCTCATTCCAATGAAGGGTCACATGATATGGTTTTGATGAAACTTTTTGATAAATATTTAAAAATGGTATTTAAAATAATAAATTTTGATATTGTCTGCATTGGGTAAAGGGTAAACTGAGTATCTTTTTATTGTATTATAGAGTAAACTACTGTTAACTGAATAATGAAAGTGTCAATGACACTGTAGCTCAACTTGACAAACTTGAACTTAGTAAGTTATAAATGAAATGGCAAAACTGAAGATCACTGGTACCAATGTTATTTTTTTTGCCAGTGGCAACATTTTTTGACAGAAACCGAAGAAAATCGATAGCTCCCATCTAGAGGCCTCCCCAAACAAGCATGCCAGGTTTCAAAGCAATCCGATCATAAATGTGCCCTGTAGGGTGTACAAAAGGGACATATTGTGGTCTGACTAGACTAAGTTCTAAGAACGTTGGCCGTGGCAACATTTTTTGACGGAAATGGAAGAAAATCGATAGCTCCCATCTAGAAGTCACTGTAAATAAGCATACCAGGTTTCAAAGCAATCTAATCATAAATGTGCCCTGTAGGGTGTGCCAAAGGGAAATATTGAGTCTTCTGACTAAACTAAGTTCTAAGAACGTTGGCCGCGGAATATTTTTTGACGGAAATTGAAGAAAATCGATAGCTCCCATCTAGAGGTCTCCCCAAACAAGTATACCAGGTTTCAAAGCAAACAAATCATAAATGTGCCCTGTAGAGCATGCCAAAGGGAAATATTGTGGTCTGACTAAACTGAGTTCTAAAAACGTTGGCCGCGGCAACATTTTTTGACAGAAATTGAAGAAAATCGATAGCTCCCATCTAGAGGTCTCCCCAAACAAGCATACCAGGTTTCAAAGCAATCTGATCATAAATGTGCCCTGTACGTACGCCGACGGATGAGAAGTGATGGCAATAGCTCAGCTTGACTTTGTCAAGTTGAGCTAAAAATCTTTGGATGCATCAATAATTTACCCTGTTTATTCAATTCAATATTTATTTTGCAATAAGTATACTATAATAAAGTACAATAAATTTGAAAGCATGTGGAAATTACAAATAATCATCCAAATAATTAATAATATGTATTGATTCTGTGGTACAAAAATTACAGGGAGAGGGCATAGCCTGACTGGCTGTCTACCTGCCATCTCCTTAATGTAAAATGAATTCATCTCTTGGAGATCTGCTAAACACAAAAAAATAATTTGTCTCATTTTTGTTTAAATTACTATTTGTTCTTTCAAAGGGGGAATTGGCTAAATAAATTCATCATGTCCTGAGTATCCCTCTGTTTAGTTACTTAGAGGGAAAAAAATACCCAGAAGGCCTCATCTCACAGGAGGCAACTAGACTACGGCAGGAGGCACAGCAGGGTGACAACCAAAGATTCATCAAATATACTGAATGACAATGCAGAGACTGGCATGGTGAGAAAAACACAAAATCATCAGACACAGATCCGTCCTATCAACATGTAAGTTCTGAATTGTGTCCGGTGAGGCAATGTCTCACTGCTTAGTTTTGTTGACTCAGTTGATGTATTCAGAGTGACACAAATAAGATGCTCTACACCATCACCACATACTGAATTGTGAATGAAAAATGTTAATTGTTATATCCCCACATCGTGCACAATGTCCGTATTTCATGAGAAGTGGCCTTTAAACGATGGAGAAATAAGCTAACTGAAACAAAGTGATGAGATTCAGTGTCATTTATTGACTTATTTAGCCCCAATACTTTTAATTTAGGCATTTATTCCATTATATCTTTTTTAACAGAACTTTATGGGCTCTGTTGAACAACATAGAATAGAATAAATGCTCAGTTTCCATCTGGAATACAGGAAAATAGCCTGTTAATTGAATGATTCTGTTAACTGAATAATTTTCACTATCAAAGAGACTGTTCAACTAAAAGGGTTTAAAAATATTCAGAGAGACCTATAAATCTATATATGCTTACCATCACAGGTAGTTCTATCATTATTCAATTTAAAGCCAGGATAGCAAGTACAGATGTAGTCACCTTCAGTATTAGTACATACCTGCTTGCATGAATGTGTGTTTGTATCACACTCATTCACATCTGAAAAAAAAAAAATATATATATTGATCTGTCTAAAACCGGTGTATCTCATAAAATGGATATGCCTGATAGGCCTGGAAATATTTCATTAACGATTGTTTAGGTTAAGTGGTGGTTACTACAAATGTAAAATACGTGAATGAACTACCGGGTATGATAAAATAATACAAATAAAATTAAATTCCTTATCCTGCACCTTTTGCCTATCAGATATGACAATCTTTTAGGACTAACTTGATTTAAAGGCTGCATATTGCAGCTATATATGAATAAGATGGCATGCTGTTTACATCTTAACAGAATTCCCACAAAAAAATTTCAACATCAAACATTTTGACATGGTTAGTGTTGTAAAACAGAGAAGCATCACAACACTTTTTTCCTACAAATTACCACCATGTTACAGACCGAAACCCATGAACGAGTTATGATGCAAGATCTTTATTTCCAGGCCTGATTGATCATTTAAAAAGGCCTATTTTAAAAATGTAGCATGCAAAGTGCATTGCTTGCTCAAGTTTACACTGCAATACTATGTGAATAATTTTTTATTACCATTTGATGGTGGGATATTCTGTACAAATCGAGAATTGAAAATTTGTTCAAATGAATTTGTTTAGTAACAATTTGCAGTAGAAATTATAATTTTATACCAAACTTTATTTCAAATTATACTTACCAAAGTAACACTAGTGCATATCCTCTAACTATCTCTTGGGTGAAAAAGAGGGCAAATTTTTTAGAATCCTACAGAAAACCCTTAGGAGACTATTAAATAGTCTAAAGATAAATTTTACGTCAATCCAGATTAATCAGGTGCCATATCTACAGGGTGTACAAAACCTGGTGCATCTAACAAAGAACAGTCATCAGATGTCCAATTTCCACTAGTATTGCGCAAATTCAATTTACTAATTTCCAATGTGAGTGAGGAGGCAAGCACATATAAATGATAGTTCATATTTTCAGGAGGGCAATACTTTTGTGTTACTGTGGTAAGAATAATAAGAAATAAAATTTGGTATAAAATTTGTGAGAATCTTACAAAATTAACATAAGTGCTTAATTAACAATAGGCAGAGGGAGTGTAATGCATATTGTACCTGATTAAGATATATAATGCAGGTCATATTTAAGCACAAGAGGGAATTAATGCTATAATGACATTAGTAGAGATAATTTCAACATTTCCGAAGGACAGAGTTGCATAGGGAAATTATGAGAAAACTATATGGACAAACAATCAGAACACAACATAAAGCATAACATCAGATGTCTTGTCTCCTGTGAGCATTCCATACTCAGTTTTAATCATTATTTTTTAATTCCAGACAACAGAAAATAATGATTAAAACTGAGTATGGCAGGCCAGATGCACCAATTGAAAAACAATAGTTCCTGAAGAATATGAAGATTTTCCTATAGAATAGGATAAGGACAGACATCCTACGACCAAAATAAGGCTGCCAACCGATGAACCTGACATGAGAGAATCCTATCTATAGAAAGAAGCATTCAACATGAGAGAATCCTATCTATATAAAGAAGCATTCAAACTGAAATCTGATTCACAATGGATTGCACACTAAAGGAAAGAAGTAGTAGATGGAATCAACAAGAACTGTCCCTGCAATGCATTAGTCGATTACACTAACAATAAGAATTACTAAAAAATTAGCCATAAGAACTAGGAAGGCTTCATACCACCTGTTCTCCAAAGGCATTTAGTAAGAGGAACGGGCTGTAAAATAGCCATTCAAATTCAACTTCTTATAACTACGTCTGGATCTCTAAAGATCCAAATAAATCAATTTCAGACAAAGGTGCATACGAGAAATTGAATAGTAAACTTAGGTAGCAAGATCTACTGGGAAACAGTTCCAAGACAAGGGTTACAACTTCCACTAAGTAACATAAAAGGAATTATCCATCCCATAGAGAAGATAACTGCGACCAATTGGTTTGGTTGCAAGAAAACTTAGTCTTCGATCTAATGGTACATATACCTGCAGACAACAACAAAAAAAAAAAAGAATTAAAAATACCAGGCAATAAAAGACAGATGAGCTGTAAGGAACTATTAGTGACCAGGTGCAAGGACAAACAACGCAGGAACAACAGGGCCCAAATGATGAGAATAATTCCAGACAATAAAAGATAGATAAGCTGTAAGGTAATGTTAATGTCTAAGTGCAAAGACAAACAATGCAGCAATCATAGGGCCCAAACAGATTGAGAGAGGTCATAAATAGATACCAAGTAGTGAATGCTTATGGGAGACAAGACTCTAACTTTGTGGGTAACTTTGGTGACCTTTGGTGGCCTTACAAAGGCTAAAAATAGCTGCCAGAGAATACCTGAAGAAAACTTTTTAATCTTACCAGGATAATGCGCATAAAAGAAACGAAGGAAATACAATATTTATGTATCCCACAATCTTCTGAACGAAAAACCATCAGTGAACTAAGAAAGATAGAGATAAAATATCACAACTTTTGCATTTAATAACAAAAAACAAAAAGATGACAGAAGAAAATAGAAAAGAAATGACTTTACACCAAATTGACATGAGATGAACCGACCAATAGAAAATGTGTCAAGTCTGAACTGAATATAGGGCACAATGAAATCAGTAACATCAGGCAAGAACTGATCTAGTTAATAACAGGTGACAGAGAAAGCCTACCATTTGGAGAAACGAAGGGCAAAAAGCCTACTAGAGGTGTAACAAAGGCTTTTCTCAGCTCGAAGGAGATAAGATGCATTTGAGAAAAAGGTGAGTGTGTCATCAGTGAAGTAGTGGAAAAAAAAGCTTCCCCAAACAGTAACAACTGAGTGATCGAAAACAATTCTAAAAGGATGGTCACGATTCTTAGAATACCATAGAATTGTCCTCCTCGACTGAAGAATCACTTCCGATATTGATGGTTAAAACACTTAAGATTAGCATGCAGAGACAATAACTAAACACACTTATGTAAGCTAGCACCCAAAATAGCATATAAAAAGAGCCAAAATAGACCCCAGAGTACTAGGCTACGATCTCCAATGGAAAAAGTACCAACACTTAATCTTTTATAATTGAGGGCAGAAAAATAATGATTAAAACTGAGTATGGCAGGCCAGATGCACCAAATGAAAAAATAGTTCCTGAAGAATATGAAGATTTCCCTATAGAATAGGATAAGGACAGACATCCTACCACCAAAATAAGGCTGCCAACCAATGAACCTGACATGAGAGAATCCTATCTATAGAAAGAAGCATTCAACATGAGAGAATCCTATCTATAGAAACAAGCATTCAATATGAGAGAATCCTATCTATAGAAAGAAGCATTCAACATGAGAGAATCCTATCTACAGAAAGAAGCATTCAAACTGAGATCTGATGCACAATGGATTGCACACTAAAGGAAAGAGGTAGCAGATGAAATCAACAAGAACTGTCCCAGCAACTGGAAGGGAAGGATGAAAACACATACATGATACATAAAGATAAAATTAATCAACAGGCTGAGAATATCCAGGCTCAAGATGTCTCTGATAAAAGAATGAGTGCCTAGCAAATTAACATGTCCATGGCATCAGTTAATCACGAGAAGACCTGAAAGAGTTTGAACAGCATAGAAATGTAGATCCAATATGCTAGTAAATAGAGATCTCTGGTCAGTTGAAGAGATAAACAAGGCTTGAAGGCTCTAAGAAATGCTAATATCTCCTTCAGATTGTTGTGCAGAGAAACATGATGGTTTGACCACAGACCATTTGTCTGTAGGTTAGCGGATTAAGTGTGGCTCCCAAACCGAGTTGGATCTAAGTTCATAAGAGTTCAGGGGAATTCCTTGAGTGAGGCAAGTGAAAAACTGCCACAGATGAGACAGATTGTAAATGTACTTGATTAAAAAATGCTCATTCCAACGATAGTATGTTCGGCCTCCAAATCTGGAGTATACACAAATGAAAAGAACCAAAATAAAGTCTGTTTTACGAAAATAAAACCTGAAAAATATCAAAAGAAAAATTAGGTTACACGTACACAGGGATGAAGTGAAGATCAAAATCATTGAAAGCCTAAAAATATAGGATTATAACTGACCTAGAATAAAATAGGGATCAATAGATAATTAATATATAATAATGAAAGGCAAATTAATTGATATAACTTTAACCAATTCACTTTCCACATCTGGAAAACAAACCAACTTCTTGCAAAGTGGTCAGTACACTGAAACTTTCAGAGACCGGAAGAGACCTAAAAAGCATACATTATGATCCAAAACCTAGTGGCATCAATGAAATGGAGAAGAATATTCAAATACATATTAGAGATAATAATAATCTGAATATGTACAAATGGTACTTTAAACCAACCAACAGCACCTATCTTTTTGGGGGGAGTGGGGGGGGGACAAGTTATGTTCAAGAGACAGAGATTTTAAACTGGCCAGCTGGTAAAATGAAGCCTCCATGAATATCACCATCAGCAATGACAATGCTGTGTAGAAGGTGTGGGCTCTACTGCCATAGCATGGAGAAAATAGATGGCAAAATTGGATATGTATGAAAAAGATATGAGTGAAGGATGAAGGAAGTGTGGGAAAGATTTACAGAAAAGTGGTTTATCACCTTAATAAATGCATATAAATGAGTAACAGAATTCATACTCAGTAAAAAATCTTTTTTCTTGAATTTATGCAGAGAGAAAAATCAGAGGTACCTCCATTGAGAAAAAGAGAAAATTGACTTAGCATATAACCAGTGGGAATTGAATAACTAGAGTGATGTCACGCATGCAGCCCGACTGTTCCAGGAATGGCAATGCTTAGACGCAAAATAGTTGGAGCCATTTTTTGTTAACAGTTTACCTAAAGAATCTGCCATATCTGCACTCGTGATATACAAAACTTGCTATTCAAATTTTATTTGTTCATTTCTCTACTTCAAAACATACCTCATGACCTATTAATGGAACAAACTTGATGAGCTTGTTCCAATAAGGAGTAATAAGCCATGGTTAGAAGTAAATAAAAAATGAAAAAATCTGTGGTTTCAGAAAAATAAGTTGTACTGTTGGCTTCAACTTGTGTAAGGTAAAGGATTAAAGATGCAGTACATAAAGCAATGTTAGGCTATATGAGTCAACTTTCTTTTTTGCATGCAATAACTCCCAATCCTTCAAAATACATTTTGGGAACAATTGCCTAAGTGGCAATTTGTGTGTGTGTGTGGTGGGGGGGGGGGGGCTTTCAGTTGTGGAACCTATATTGAAACCTGGCCTGTATTACTAGCTGGAAAATACACATATCAACTTTGATTGAAATCAAATAATCCAAACTGGAGTTATCAGTCGGAAACAGTTGCCCAAAAGGGGTCGTTCTCATCTAGACATTATATGAAGTCAACCTATCAAGTTACAATGAAATCCCTCCATAAATATGACGTGTAGACTGTGCTAAAGGTTTTCGGGCTTTGGGCTCGGGCAGCCATCATGGTTGAATGATCGCAACCAAAAGGGGACATTCTCATCTGGGCATCATGTGGATTGATCCTATGAAGTTACAATGAAATCCCTTCATAAATATGACCTGTAGACTGTGCTGAAGGTTTTCGGGCTTCGGGCACCTGTAGCCGTCACAGTTGCCCAATCACGTCCAAAAGGGGACTTTCTCATGTGTAGAAATTATATGAAGTCAACCTATGAAGTTACAATGAAATCCCTCCATAAATATGACCTGTAGACTGTGCTAAAGGTTTTCGGGTTTTGGGCTCGGGCAGTCGTGACGGTTGATAGATCACGCCCAAATGGGAAAATTCTCATGTAGACATCATACGGAGTCATCGTATCAAGTTACAATGAAATCCATCCATATTAAACATAACCTGCAGACTGTGCTAAAAGTTTTTGGGTTTCGGGCTTGGGCAGCCATCATGGTTGACAGATCATGCCCAAATGTTAGGCACGTCTAGGCATTATACATAGGCATACTATGAAGTTGCAATGAAATTCCTTCATAAATACGACCTGTAGACTGTGCTAATGTTTTTCGGGTTTTGGGCTCGAGCAGCCATACCAGTTGACCGATCACGACCAAAAGGGGACATTCTCATGTAGACATGACCTAAAACCTGCATATGAAATTTCGTGACTATCAGACAAGAAATACCGGGTATAGTCTGTACTTGAAGGTTGAATAAAAAAACTTTAACCAAAACTCCAAATGTCAACTAAACAGGAATAAGATAAAAAAAAACAAAACAAAAAAAAAAACACTTGAATCTTCAGTAAAAAACTTTAACCACAAACTTTAACCAAAACTCTAAATGTTAACAGAAAAAGGCAGATGGACAGATGGACAGACGGATGGATGGACAAAAGTCATTACTATAGCCCTCACTGTAAACAGTCGGGCTAATAAATGACTGTTCTTTGTCAAATACAGGGCAGCAGGTTTTGTAAAGCCTGTACAATGGTAACTGGTCAATGTGGTTAGGGTTAAATTTTGTCTTTTGAATATTTTATAGTGTCCTAAGGGTTTTTCCTTTGGAGTCTCCAAAATTTGCTCTCTTTTTCATCCGAGAAATTATATCTAGAGGATAGGCACTTGTGTTACTTTGGTAAGATTCAAAGAAATAGATCCACACTGATGGATTTGTAACTAGGCTGCTCATTGGTCACAAAGAAAAATGCTTCATCTTAAGGGGGTGGGGGAGGCTAGAGACTAAACTTTTTTCTCAGAAGCTAATTAATTTTCCAACACATCGCAAATGCCAATCTTGTTTTAAAGAATTTGTTTGATACCTGCAAAAAAATGAATATGTGGATGTGCAGATTTTTCATGGCAATTCAAACTGAATATTTACAAAATATCCAAGTTATTAATGACAAAAAAACAAACAAGTGCTGCTATTGGAAAACTGATACTATGAAATCAGCTTTCATACTATGTACACCATTACATTACATGAAATGAAAACTATTAAGCTGTGAATACAGTCATGGCACATAATATCTTTCACAACATGAAATGTTACCAATGGGAGGAGTCAGACCAGCTGACCATGGGACAAAGGCATAAAAGTGGCCATGGATCAACCAAATTCACTTGGACTTCAATAAAAAGTGATTCTGAAGTTGCCTTGTGAAAATTTAGTGTGCTTTGAAATTGGGTGAGTTCCAAAAATAACCGCCTAAAAGACCCTTTATTAGAAGCATTAAATGATGCTGGAGCTAATGTTCATTGCAACTAAATTTCCTGGACCTTTAATGCAATTATTTTAATCATATCTGATCTTTGTTGTATATATATATCAGTCAAAGATTTTTGTATCTGAACCAATAATACCTAAACGGATACTGACCTTTGGTAAGCTCTTGAAGAGTGACTTCAAAAAATAGTTTTCAGGTATATGTATTATTCAGTGGGAAAAAACCTGTAGTTTAAGCAACAAAAGTGCACATACTGAAGCTCATGAATACACATTTTTCAAAGAATTTGGGTATTAAAATGACAGCACTTTTAAGCACCTTCAAAGATCTGTAGGAACCCTGCAGATTATAAATTCATCATGGATCGATGTTTATGCTGAGAATTATGAGTCAAAATTTTGATTGACAATGCGTTATTTCCAAACAAGATGAAAAGTACAAAAAACACAGATTACACAATAATGACATAAGTAGTGAAATGGAAAATTGATCCAGCAGTGAGCTGATCCTTGTGTAAGCTGTCTCTATCTTAGAAAGTGGTAATCTGAAAAGTTGGGTGGCATTATGTAATAACAAAGGTTTCTGTTTTTTGAATGGTGAATCTTGTAATAGGAGATAGAGGTTGGAGTAGTTCGGCTGGCCGTGTGGGTTCTGTGGCTATTTGGCTCCTGTGGGATGGACCAAGATAGGTGGCACCCAACCAGTTAAGACAGTCTGAAAAAAAGAGCACTCTGCTAGGAATCTAGGTGAGACATCCATTTGGACCAGTGATGTTGAGCGATCAATATACTGACTATGCCATGGGCCATGGTGGAGACTGCAGTGTTGATTTCAGAAAAGGAACTACAACAAAATCTCTGAGTTGCCTCTATATATCTATGAAGGCAGAAAAAGATTACACAGTTGGCTTTACGTTGTAGTTGATATTGCCACAGAGAAGAGTTTCCACATCAACGGCGTAAGACAGTTGCTGTAGCGTGTCCCTTCTTATATCTAAATGAAGAGGACAGTTGAAGAGATAATGATGAGTTGTTAGTTTTTGGAGGTTAGCAACCTCGCTCTTATGTCCATAAATGAAAGCCTGCTCATTGACAGCTAATGTGATTTAGAGTTTATTATACCCTTTAAATGACATCATCAAACCTGCACAGGCTTATGGGAATGTTATGGGAATGTTGAAACTGGTCTACAGGGCTACATAATATCTTAGTTTTATTTGGTTCATTCTTTCTTTTTTTTTTTTTGGGGGGGGGGGGGGGGGGGGGGGGGGCGAGAGGTGGTTATACAAAACTTGTGCTCTATCAGGGGCATAGCTACAATTTCCTGCTGATGGGGGGGGGGGGGGGGAGGAGGGGAAGCTTAATTTGTGGGAGGGGTTCCAGGTCAATATGTGCCACAGGCATATCTGATAGTTATAGGAGGGAGTTAGGGGCCCTTATTTGTTTAACATATATATATATATATATATATATATATATATATATAAAAGTGATACCCCCTGCGCCTGTCAGAACGGAATTATATTGCTTCATGCACATCTTCATATGGAGTTCTTCCATTGTGTAAAGTTTCATGAAAATTCTTCAAACGGTTTAGGAGCAGTTGCGCTTATAAGGATGGACAGATGGAAATATGGATGGACAGACGGACGGACGACGATTGGACAGGGTGATTCCTAGAGCACAAGTTTTGTATAACCACCATTGTGTAAAGTTTCATGAAAATTCTTCAAACGGTTTAGGAGCAGTTGCGCTTATAAGGATGGACAGATGGAAATATGGATGGATGGATGGACAGATGGACGGACGGATGATTGGACAGGGTGATTCCTATATACCCCCCCCCCCCAAACTTTGTTTGCGGAAGGCTAAATTATGGTGGTGAAGATTTTCCAGCTGACAACTATTTTACGAAAAGATTATTGTTAACTCTTGGACCTGGACAATTGTTAATTGATGAAAGAAATATTTGTTTGTGACCAGTTTTATGACTTGACTGCCTTGTTATTCTTTAGTTGTTTGTTGTTACAGTAATGAATTTAAAATTAATGTTTATCAGTTTTGTGCTCACACTTTTACCCACTATCAAGTAAGCTATCACCAACAGTAGGTGTTAAAACAGATGTTAGGTGTGATAAATTGATGCTATCGCAGAAAAAACAGCTTCTATGATTAGTGGATCATGTACAAAAGTATAAAATAAAATATGGCAGGCTCCATAAGACCCTTAGTGAATGAGATAGAGGAATGAAGAAGAGAAATTATTTATTTATTTATTTAATGATGTTTAAGGTCACATATTTATGCACAATGGATAATCATGACCGTGACAGTTTTACGGGTGGAGGAAGCTGGAGTACCCGGAGAGAACCACCGAGCAACGACGAGCAGCTGGCAGCTCCCCAATATTGTAACCCCCGCACTGCAGCACAGGCAGGGTTAGATTGGTTGAAGACATGCGTACCATCGATGTGCAGTACGCCTTAGTACACGGCGTCATCGTGCCCCCACGCGGGCAATGGAGATGAAGTGCCTTGCCCAAGGACACAACGCGGTTGCCGCAGGTAGGATTCGAACCGAGGACCCCTCGGCTTGCAGCCTGCACCTCTACCTACTGAGCTACCGCGCTCCCAAAGAAGAGAAAAGTCCTCCTATGAGGAAACAATTGCTGCATTATGGGAAGAAAATACCATGTACTAAAACAAAGTGACTGTCATGGACTTAGTATATAAGCTCACTCCTCCAACACCAGGATCTCCGCCCGAAGAGGTAATGGTGATGGCGGTAGTGCACAACATCCCCATCTCAGTCGATGCCAGTCAGCCCTCAGATCCACTGGTCACATCAGTCATCACAGAGACACGTGTGGAGACTGATGGCCCTGAGATGATCCGTATCCAGCCTCAGGGGTCTAGCTCCCCGAGCAGCAAGGAGGTAATGATCTGAGCTACCCACTCAAAATTAAAACAACCATTCCAGACAAATCAGTGACATGCTGAGAGTAAACTGACCACCTCACCGAAGACTATATAAACTCACTGCCCCATCAAGTGCCAAAAGTTTAGACACCTCTCCTGCAGATGTCAGGGAACCTTCACCTGCATGAGATGTGGAGGTAACTGCCTCACATGCGCATGCAAGCCAGGCTCCCCACCTGCCCCAGCTGCAAAGGGGCCCACTCCAGTAACTACCAAGGGTGCACCCATTTTAAACAAGAGACCTCAGGGGACCTTAGGGCGCTAATCTGATATGGTAGTCTAAATATCAAACCAGGGATTTGACTTGAATAAGCTGCATAAGCCCCTCCAACAAAAAGCATATACCAACTAGATGAAGCGATTGTGCTCACAAAATACATAGGATTTTCCTTCTACAGTACGTTCAAGGTGGGTTGTAACAAAAACACCCGTCACTGTGGAGGTGACATAAAGTGTAGAGGATTAAATCCCACGGTGGATCCACTGGACTTAATTACTGACCACTGTGACTACAAGTGTTGGGGATTAACAAGAATTAATCAGCAGTGCAACAGGAATGCAATCGCAAGTACTGTGCCAAGTGACTCCACCGCAATGACCAGTGATTGAGATTACAGAACACAGAAAATATCAATACATTAATCGCTCGAGACCAGTACTTGCGACAATTTCAGGGTGAAACGTAAAAGTAAAAACCATTCGTTTTTAGTGTTGATCTGACTGCAAACAAAACGTAATTCTATTGCGGAGAACGGAGATTTTTTGTCTTTTGTGGTGAATAGACTAATAAAATTATCCATTCAAACTTCGCAGCTTGGTCAAATGAAACAAAAATTAAACTCGCCCCATAAAAAAGAGAAATTCCTGAAATATTCGTTATTTTTTTAATGCAAGAGAAACATTTTTTCCTTTAAACAATTAAAGTTTGTTGATCGACTAATAGTTGGCACGTTGTGACGAAGCAAAACTCTGACAACTCGGCTAGGAGTTCCCGCTCAATGATGACCATGTGCGACCGGCCTAGACGCACTACACAATTCTCCGTTTTATCACTGGCAACTTTTACTAAATACTATCCCATTGTGCGAATGCATATGGAACAAAACCAAAGGCCACAATGCTGAAAATGTATACTGTTGTGGGGTTGTTTGGTGAGGAAGTACAATTTTCGAAAATTCCATATTTTTGTGTTCGAAGACGACGTGATCCGTCCCATGTTGCTAAAGTCAGGTGAAGTTCCTTTCATCAAAACTGCCCCCAAGCCTTTTTTCCCCTCGATTGCTTTGTCCATCATTCTAGCGGTGTAACTCTATCAAATGATAAGTGTAACTCTATTATTATTATTGTCCACATCCTATGAATGAATGAATGAATGAATGAATGAATGAATGAATGAATGAATGAATGAATGAATGAATGAATGAATGAATGGATGTGGATGGATGGATGGATGGATGGATGGATGGATGGATGGATGGATGGATGGATGAATGAATGAATGAATGAATGAATGAATGAATGAATGAATGAATGAATGAATGAATGTCATTTTTTAGCATTTTTAGCATCATGTTTCAAATTTGCAAGTTCATCAATAAGTATCCAGTGATCTACTGTTTTAGCTTTTGGCTGCACAATTCTGGAAGTGTAACTTTATTACATCAGATTGCTTTTAATTAAGTTATCACTTCATGAACTCCAAAATTACAACCATTGGTCATTTGAAACCCCCTTCTAAAAATGGTTACAAAAGTTATTACAGTTGGAAACGGGCTCATGAGTTGCAGCTAGTATTCAAATATGACGGGCGGGGGGTGGGGCTTACCCAAGAATCCTAGACTGTTGGGGCAAGCAACCATAAACGTTTTAAACAATGCACAACCATGTTGGTGAGGTTTTGCTTTTGTAGCCAAGTTTGTGAGGTTTTGCATTCGTAGTATTCCAGAATGGGGAAGGATATCAGGGGAAAACGTGGTCTGAAAGACCTATTTTAATTTTTGGGGTTTCAAGACACGTGTGGGGGACAAAACCAAAAAATTAAAATACGAAATTTCAGGGCATGTTTGAGCTAGGGTTGTGATGTGTGGTGGTCTGGCTTGTTGATCGGCATGTCATTATTGAAAAAAAAAAAAAAAAAAAATTTCTGTTGATTTTGTTCACATATGGTTATAATTTTGATTGCTGAATTAATAAAAAGTTATTGAAAATGTTGATTTGTCTCTTATTTTTTCTCAAGCTTGTCATGTGCAGAGGTGTGAAAACAGATGTTGGTTTGAAGGACAGCTCTGTGCTTTGTCGTGCCACTCAAATGTTGTTATTTCACACCTTGTGCAAGTATTAGTTTAATCTACAATATTTAATTAATCACTTCAATCCTGACTACTTTAATGTAGTAGTAGGAGTAGAATATTTTATTTAAGTGTCACATTTCAATTCACATACAATCATACATAGAGTATTTACAAAATATTTATATGAAATCTAGCCTATGAAGGCTTATGAGACACATTTCCATTAGAGGTAGGTCATTTTTACAGTAGTTCATGAAAACAAAAAACAACAAAAAAATCTCAAAAAAAGCAAACCCGAAAAACCAAAACACTTGCATGCACACCAACACACACACACACACCCTTGCACACACACAGTAATATGTAGACATACGCCCACGTGCACTTGCGTGTACTTTCATGTACTAATATTCTTTCACTTTTTCTTACTCCACCCCCCCCCGCCCCATCACGTATATCTGTCTCTCTCTATCTCTTTCCCACTGAAGGGCACTCTCTCTTAGAGTGGCACATTCGCAGATATTTTAATTTGTTATCTCCCTCATATTCACCCACATATTTTTATATACACACAGGCTTAGCTATTTCAATTGATAATACAAATAACAACAAAGTAGAGGAACATTGAAAAATCTGCAAATGCAACGAGTTTAAAAGTATGTACAAACCCCAACAGAATTGGATGAAAGATATTTGTTTCGGTATGCAAATATCTCCCGTACCACCCCCCCACCCCCCCTGTGAAATAATCATTCGTTTTAGTCACGAGTGAGATACTTTTTGGTATCCATTCAAAATCACTATATTTTCTTTTTACTATATCCTTTTTAAAAGAATCTTTAATTGCGTAGCTCGACAAGACTAAGACGGGAAAGGGGATGGGCTGGACGAGTTTACTCAATGTCGTAAACTGGTATCACTTCGATCATTAGCTGTGGGCCGTGGGCGCTTTCGTGACGCAGAAGGCTTTTTCGCCCCCACTTCTGGCCCAAGAAAAACACGGTTCATCACGTGTTGGCCTACAGCTGTAAACAAAATGTGAAATTGGGAACTTCGCGAATATTAGTTGTTTTTCTCAAGTCTGGTTTATTTATTTCCTCGATCAAAGTGATCGTGCAAACACAACAGTTTAGTTTCGGGAGTGACAAGGACTTTGTACATAACCAACACTGACTGTTCTGTTCCCAATTTACAATTTCAAACCATAGCAATAGTCGCCATCTGCCTCCTCCAAATTCCAATTTAAATTTAAAATAAATTATCTACTAGCAGTAACAAACGCAGTTGTCTTTCCAGTTGACGTCACAAGACAGTATTTATTAATCAGAAGAGAAACTGACATGCAAAAGCAATTAAGCCAATCCTTAACACTCGTGACCACGGTGGGTCACAGTGTTTTGAAAACTGTCTTCCATTGATCAAACACTGTGGTCCACTGGAACTCCACGGTGGAGAACACACTGCAGCGGCGTTTTTGTTACAATCCACGTTGAACGTACTGTATTTTTAGTTTCTGCACTTGTACCAAAATTGAGATAAATGCATAAAAACAGATTTTTTTTATTTTTATCTGGAAATTTTTGAAGTCCCAAACAAAATTTTTTCAGACTAAAATTTTTTTACTTCTTAAAATGGACCAAAATGCATAAAAAACAAAAAAAACTCATTTCCGGATTTTGGTCCAAAATTTTCTAAATCCCACCCCGACCCCCCCAAATTTTCAGTGAAAAAAAAAAAAAAAAATTTGTCTTAAAATTGACCCAAACGCATAGAAAACAAAAAAAAACTATTTTCCCGATTTTGGTCCAAAATTGCTAAGTCCGGACCGGGAACTCAAATTTTCAGCCCAAATATGAGCTCAGGGATTTGGCTTGAACAAACTTCAATCTCACCTCCCTAAGAATGCTACATACCAAATATCAAAAGATTCCTATTGGTAGATCTGAAGAAGATGATTTTTAAAGAATATTCCTCATTCTGCACTAATTTAAACATTTGGGCTCCCATAGAGAGCCCAAATATGGACCCAGGGAATTGATGTCAATCAACATGTGAAACAATCTTCTAAAGATGTTATATGTGAATTTGAAAGCTTTTGGAGCAGTGGTTTGGGAGAAAAATAGTGTTAAATGTTCTTCCCATTACCCACAGTGTTAAAAAATGCTGACTCCGCACTTTTTCAAAGTCCCAAAAAAGTATCCCATGATAAAATCGATAGCAATTTTTTTTTACCATTCCATTCTGTTTGGCCTAAGGAAGCTACCCACCAAACAAGAATTCTCAGTGCAGGGTAGTTTTGGAGATATGGGCATTTTAATTTTTTTCTATTTTTAGCTCCTGCGGTTCCCATGGGGCAACAGGAAAAAAAATTTGGGCATAAATTAAGTACTTATGACCCAATATGCCCTCATATCAAATCTGGTTCAAATCTGCCTCTCGGTTAGGTAAATAGAAATTTTGCGCGGGCCAAAAATTCTTGCCCCTCCCCTAACGAAGGTAAATATAGCTCCTCAAACTTCTCTTGAACAAATCTGAGTCTACACCTCAAAAGGAAGCTGCACAGCAAATATCAAGTCTCTGCTACTGCTGATTCATGAGAAGAAGATTTTTTAAGATTTAAGCACACTTTTTGGGCGTGGTCCTTCCGAGGGGCGAGGCAACTTGATTTGAACAAAATCAAATTGCGATGTCATAAACTACTATCTCAAATATCAATTAAATTGGTTCAGCGGTTTGGGAGGAGAAGATGCAAACACCATGTTCACGGACGACGGACTGTGAGTGATCACTATAGCTCTCCTGACTGAAAGTCAGGTGAGCTAATAAAACTAACATGTGCAAACTCCAAAGAATCCAGAACCTTTGGAGTTTGCACATGCCGTGTGGGCCATCCCAATCAAACTACTACACAAGCAGGCTGGTATTCCAATTATAGAAGAATAACTAATTTCCCTAGCCACAAAAAAAACATGATCGCCTCAAGGACAACAATCTTATATCCGAACTACATGACATCTGCGCCAGCCAACAAAAAACGAAAAATTTGATATAGTAATCAGCTCAAACCGAAGTCTGGTTGGGAGTGGGCCTGGTCTTGATGAGCCAGGAGAAACTGAATCAAATCGGATCCAGGCCTGCCTGGCCCATTCACTTTCGGTCTGCTCCCGACTAGTACAGATCTGGAACCAACACCTCACTCTCCACTACCTATTGGTAAAAACATCATGGTTAGCCAGGATATGACTTGGGGACCGACTGTCTTTGAGGAAATATCCAAAAGGATCAAATAAGGCCTCCATATAGGAAATACAACTACATCAGAGGTCCACTTCCCCAACTATTTTTTTTTTACCTATTCACATCATACCAATTCAGTTCTTTTCTATTTAAGCAGGTGTGCACAGACTTTTCATTTTTCCCAAATAACCTTAACAGACTTGTTGTAACCGCTATGAATATTTAGTAACCGTTATGGATTATGATCATCCTTCACTCCATCCCGAGAGATAGTCACCCACCTCCGGGGAGGCACGCGTTGGTCCTGCATCCCATTTCTAGCCCTTTTTGTGAACACAACTAAAGCGCATTCAGGCCCCAGCCAAATAGGTTTACATGCAGGCCTGTCCCCGAACCAGGAAAGTTTGTGTCTTTCTTTGGGTGGTGTAATGCTGTAAAAGAAGTCTACAGACAGAAACCAGTACAACCTCCAACAATTGCCTGAGGCCAACGATACTTGCCAATAATGGCTCACCACAACAAGATTACTTTACTACCTTGTGGCAGACTATACTTGCCTGAAAACATTGGCACATCACCTTTGTCGAGAGGCCCCCCTCTCACACTGGTCCTCCCTAAGGGAGAACACCAAACACAAAAACATCTGAAATTCTGAAACTTATGAGTATAAAAATTCTGAATGAAAAGGGAAAAGTATTTACGGCTTGATTCTACTAGGGTATTAAATTAAGTTTTAATCCCAGTGGAAAAATTCAATACCTTGGTGTGAGTTGCAGCAAAAAAAATTCTCTCCTCCTCTACTATCGAAATCAAACGTTTGTTTTGGGGATAAACAGCAATTTTGACAGATAAATATAGCCAGAGATTAGACTCTATGATCTGTTTGTGTAATAGATATATTTCTATAACCTTTTCATATAAGCTATTTTCATACCCATTTGATATGAGTTTTTGTAATAAATATATGTCCATCATTTACAAAGTATGTGTCGTTTTTCTAACCCTGCTCCCACCACCCCTCTAAAATTCTTAGAGACCAATTCGGGTAAAAGACATGATGACATATATCAAGAACATATATAAAACAGAAAAATAATATAAATTAAATGAATGAATGAATGATTGAATGAATGAAATTCAATGAATGAATGAGTGAATGAAAAGTTTCAGCATGCTGAATGCATACAGGGATAATGTGGGATTTAACCCTTTACCCAACACAGATGACATCAAAATTTATTATTTTAAATATAATTTTTTAAAATTTTTCAAAATGTTTTAATAAAACCATATCATGTGACCCCTCGTTGGAATGAGTTCAACGAGATCGTTCCAACGAGTGGTCCCATGATATGGTTTTCTTGAAATTTTTTGAAAAATAATATTTTTTCAACTGCTGAATTTGCATATTATGCGGGCGGATGCGACCGATTCATTGGGTAAAGGGTTAAATCCCTTGTGACCCAAATAACTTTATTAGCTTATGAAACCATTTGAGACAGAAGCAATAATCTTATTTGGTTTGAGTGTGTGCACTGGCAGTAGGGTAGTGGGTGCAGATCTCCGAGAACCTCGAATTGGAAGATGACTAGGAATTGTGCATAACTACAAGGCTTCTGCTCTGTGTTTGCTTAGAGACATGGGTATATTTAGAGTAATACTAAAACTGCAGTTTATTAGTTGTTTTAGAAAAAAAGAAAAGAAACCCAATCAGTCACTGTTTTGGGAGCAGCCCCTGCATGTTATTCATAATGTTTACAAAAAGGGAAAAATTATAAATTCAAAGTAATTTGTATATTTTTTATACTTACCAATCACCCAGACTTAGCTGGTGCTAATTCAAAATTATCCAGAGCCAAACACAAATTTTGCTCCCCCCAATCCTCAAAATTTGCATGTAAAACCGAAAAAATCATGTCCTATGTGGTCCTCCATACTTTTGAGATCTGCGCATGTGCGGTATCCAGGAAGCACCGAAACTGGTGCCAAGCATCATTCTTTCTACAGTGCCTACCGAATGTTATACTCAGCAGGGAGGTATGAGTGCCCACTCATGGGAGGGTCATCCCTGTCTGGGCCATTGGTAAGTATAAAAAAATGTACAAATTACTTTGAATTTATAAGATTTTTATACAACAACCAATGGCCCAGACTTAACTGAAATGTAAAAAGGCTGGAGGGCCTAGGACATAAAGAAAAATAAAATTACTCGTTCACTTCTAAAAGGATATCTTCTACAGGAAAATAGGAGAGAAAGGAATTATATATGTCTTTCTCATTTACGTGAAATAAGAAAGACATAACACCAACAATGTAATTTAGCAATACATAATATATAATACTCCATTTTAATGCCAGCATAACCCATTATGCTAATTCAGTGAAGGGAAGCCTATATATAAAAATAGTCCAGAGAATGAGACTCTCTATACTCATTTAAAAGTGTCCAAGGATTGTATATTAATGCCCACTTGACACGTGGCATATACAAATGCTTTACAGTGAGCTACACTTTAAAAATATTACATAAATGAGACATATTATTTGCTTCACACCGAGCTACACATTAAAACCATCCTAGCACCGACTTGGGACTACTGACACCAGAGGAGGTCTTCCCTTTCTTTTCACTATAAAGCCAGATGATCATAAGGGAAAAAAACATCTCCCCCCCCCCCACCCTTCCCCTTGTTCTGAGGTACATGACCCCAGAACAAAGAACAGCGTCACTGCTGGAACAGGCTGCTTAAATAACTGTAAATGTAACTTTAATGGCCGACATTCTGAGCAACAGAAAGAGGACCTAAACATCTACACTGGAGATGGACTCTAAATTTCTCAGGCAAAACTTGGTAAATGTAGAGGGCTGTGTCCAGTATGCAGCTTTCATGAGATCAGTAATGGCTATACTGTTAGAATAAGCCCACGAAGTGGACAGCACTCTAACTTCATGCACTGATATCTTATTTACAGAACGTTGATCGGAAGATAGATTTTCATAAGCAATGTGTATTGCCAACTGAATCCATTCAGCAATTGAATGAACTGAAATATCTTTTCTGTTAAGAATTAATGAAAGAAAGAAACGATTCCTTCCTTTTATAAAATCTGAACGACGTGTATATATGCGCACAGCCCTGACTGGACACAGCAGAGGTCTACTGTTGTCCGTAAACGGCAGAGCCTTTATGGTAATAGGCTCAGGCTGTTTATCCAGAACCTGATTCTTAGTCAAAAATCCCACTTCCGTAGTTGGAGTAATGGTATTACCCACACTACTATAGTGAGATTCATCAACAGATAAGGCATGAAGTTCACTAACTTTTATTGCAGATGCAAAGGCTAAGAGAAATGCCGTTTATAGGTCAAGAATTTGAACTCTACAATGTCCAACGGCTCAAATGGAGGTTCTTGAAGCTTGAACATAACCCAAGCCAAATTCCGCTTAGGAAATCATCTGAGGGTTCTAGGTCTATTAATAGTGAAATTTCTAACCAGTTTGGTTAATGTAGCATTAGATCCAATTGCCATGTTATCATGATGAGCATAAGTGTCTGATAACATAGACCTATAGCCCGTAATAGTTTGAAATCGTCAAGCAAGTAGACCAGAAAGTTGGCAATATCCGGCATGGACGGATCATAGACGTCTATTGCCTGATCCTTTCAGCAACAGAAGAAAACCTTCCACTCTGCTCCATAAATCAATGAAGAGGAGCACCTCCTGCAGTTAGAAATTGTGTCCACTGCTTGTCCTGTAAACTGTTTGCCGTCCAAGAAGGACCGCACAATGGAAATACGTGAAGGTTGAGACCCACCGGGTTGTGATGCAGTGTGCATGACTTCCCCTGAAAAAGAAGGTTCTCTTGTGGAGAAAGCTTCTGGGGAACGTCCCATAACAGACACCTGAGAACATTGATCCACGGTTTCTGTGATGACAGAGGTGCTACTAGAAGAATTTTGCAACAAGACTGTTTGATCTTCAACAGAATCTGCTGAATCAACGGAGTTGGAGGATATGCATATCCTATCTTTCTCTCCCATGAGATTGACAAAGCATTTACTGTGTACTCTCGATGGTGTGGACATGGTGAAACAAACGTTGGTAATGATTGTTCAGGTGTGTCGCAAACAGATCTATCATGGGTCGATTCCACTGGTAGCAAATCTGTCTGAATACTCGCTTGTTGGGCATCCACTCCAATGGCAACAGGCGACCTTTCCGAGATAGTGAGTCTGCTAATACAACCCGGTATATGACAGACAAAAAACTGAACATAATAATTCATGACATATGGAAGAATCGGAGTGCCGCCCTGGTTCCTGAGTTGTCGAGTTGTCTTCCAAAATCTGAACATGAGCGTCCACTAGAATGTGAATCCAATGTCGTAGTGATAACCATATTGACATCATCTCCTTTATGTTTATGTGTTTCTCTAAGAACCAAGGATCCCAAAGACCCTGACACTTCAAGTTTGCAGGACTCAGGGAGGGTGATGCCCCAACCTGTTTGACTCGCATCTGTTATAATCGTGAAAGCCAGATCCGGCAGTTGCCACAGAACTCCTGGAGTTAACCACTGAACACCTGCCCAAATCTGGACCTTTTGTTTTACTAGTTCTGTTAAAAGTTAAAACAATACTGGTCTCAAGTGAATGCGTCTTCACACTCCAGTTCTATGTAAAGAATATCTGGAGGGGACACGTGCGTAAGTGACCCAATGGAATTAGATCCGCAGCCACTACGCAAAACCCCATCAGTCGCATGAATTCCCTAGCTGTTAATGCATCTGAGTGTAGACAAAAGAGTGCATAACAACTGACTATTTTCGCTCTGGGTAAAGACAGATGAACCAG